>OX392414.1:2008623-2578623 GCA_947623395.1 Synanthedon tipuliformis | reverse complement strand
TCAAAATGTTTCCTGTAAATATTTCTTTAGTACTGTACTGTATTGTATAATGTTTGTCTTATTATTATGTTATTATATAAGATTATTCATTATGACGTCATTATGACGTTATATATTATTATGTTAGTTTATAAGATTATTTATTATGACGTCATATAACTATTAACTAATTTTATATGTACACTATCTGCGACTTCGTCCGCTGCAAAAATTCAAAAATAAATAAGTAATATAACATCTGATATCTTTATTGCTATTACACTTTTAAAAGCGTGAAAGGAACAGAGAAAAGCAGCGCGTCGGGAGCGGGTCGCTAAATTGTTTTAAAATTATTTTTTCATATTCAGAATATTTATATATATTGACAGTTTAAGTGCCAGTATCGTTTTCTCTTAACTTTTAGAAGAGGATAAAACCTCCGAATATCCTTCGGGAGAGAGCTGTCAATCCTGTAATTTTTTACATAAACTACAATTCGTAGATCTCTCAAACGCACTATCCTCCGGATATAGATCGTACTAATAACCCGTTTTAACTACAAAATTGACAACTTTATCAAATGCAAATTGTTCTATTCTCCGGATGAAGTAGTGAGAGCCTTTTTTTTATTTTATCACTCACTCACAATTTGGATTGGGAAGACATCGGCTATATAGTTGACAAGATAAAATACACTATAATTTATTATAACGCAGAGATATATTATTTCGTTGATTATCGTTGACCAGGCTGAGTGCCAACGTTCACTAGTTGGAGAAACACCGCAAGAAAAATATATTATTATAATTGTCTCTAATAAGAGAGAACTTAGTAGTAGGTTATTACCGTCCCTTATAACAGGAGAAATGCATAGGTTAAAAAGGACATTGCGATCAATGGATAAACATATGGAGATTTGCCCTACCATCCCTTACCAGTTCATCCAATAAGGGGAGGTTATTATGATCCATACAACATGATCGAAAATTATTATAACCTATCTAGAAAATTTACTAGATTAGAAGATTTAGTATTAGAAAAAAAATGAGAATGGATGTCGTAGAAATCATGTAATCCCAGTAAATCTAAGCAATTATTTATTTCGCCATCTAAACCGAATTTGCATATTAACAATCAAGGCATCAGTTGCTGACAATCTGGGCGTGACTTGTTACCAATGTTGCATGCTGATCAAGAGACACAATGAGACACTGTGTTGCTTCACAGATGCGTGTGAGTTACACGCTCCATAATAAGCGGTGTTAAATGGAAAACATACTGTGATTGGCCAAATGCCAGTAAACACCGGGAGTGCTGTGTGTATCGATTGTGTTTGTTGCCATGAATCTTATTTAAGTGCATCGTGAACTTTCAGTTTAATTTACTTCTACGAATTCTTGTTTATTCTTTAAATTAGTTCTAAGAAAACAGGTTCGTTCGAGTTGTCTCTTTGAATTCATTGAATTTTTGTTGGACAAAGAGAAGTAATTCTTTGATGTGTTTTCTTAAGAATTTGAGTTGAGGTGACTTACAAAAAATATATAAATATTCAATTTAATTTATTTAAGTAAAGAAACCACAAAAACGTCGGCGGAGTTTGGCTTTTGTTAAAAATTATTTCAATTTAATCATGCATTTTTTATTAGATACAGTCTGAAGAGAATAATAGTTTTCTGTGTTCAAAGTAATTTAAAGAATTTTAATTTAAATAAAACAAAATTGATCTGAAAGATATGAACTGAAAGGCTCCAAATTTATAATAATAACATCTAGGTACCTATATATTATAATATTAAGTATTTTAAAGTTTGTATGCCTATTTGTTTGTTTGTTTGTTTGTATGTAGGAGGTGATCTTCGAAACTACTCATTTGATTTTAAAAAAAATCTTTCTTCAATATTATAGCAATGTCTTTAATATTTAAAAAAAACTCAACTTATTGCCAATATATCAATTATCCACCCTTCCCCATTTCTGAACACAAATTTTCTGTTGAATATAACTAAAAAATAATGTATGAAAGACTGACCTTTTATTGAAATGAGCAAAATAATTATTTACCAGTGAAACTGTCTTTGTAACGCGATCGCTACCGGCTGCACTTGGCACTAAGCCAACTCAACTAAGAAAACCTGTGTAAATATCGATTTAGAGTAGACACAACATTTCACCTAACTAAACGTTTCTGAGTTAAATGACCCGAATTCGTTGGAACATCTGATAAGGTAAAAAATTACGAGGTTTTCTATAGAAGCTTGGCTTGTGTCACCAGACTTGCTTTATTATGTAAATACTGGTTATTAGTTAGTCGTACTTGCAGAAAAATTGTCCTTATAGCAATATTTAGCAATAACTTGCAAAGCTGGCGGTAGGAGTTGGATAGCATCCATCCTAGCGTGGCCAGAACGGAACTTTTCTGACTTAATCAGAGCTGAAGATTGGCCGTCTCCTAGTCACGATCTAAACCCGCTCGCCTGTGATAGTCCAATAATTTAGTCCGATGATACAGAAAATCGGACTATTGAGACTTTTAGTTCGATTTTGATGAAATTAGACTTTTTAGAAAGAATTAAATGTTAGTTTATTAACACATTTATTTTATGTTATATTCTACTACAGTTGTTTCGATAAATAGCTGGCCATATAATAAATGGCTAGATCGATATGTCCGTAATTTTGTTAAGGCCAATAGAAATATTTTCTATGAACTTTATTCCACCTTAATTTACATACTGGTTGGTTCATTATTTCAAATATTATGTGAACGTTGTAATACGCCATGTTATTCTAAGTAATAAATTGCATATATTTAAAATATACCGTTTGAATCTGGTAAATACAACATTTTTGCACAGTAATAAAGCGATGCTGTTATAAGCATCCTGAGTAAACAGACTCCCGGGTCGGAAGGTACAGAGTTATATCAAAACACACATTACTAGCATTCAACAACTATTTTATACTGCCTAAAACGGGTAAAGTTACACGAGCGAATGTAAATTATGGGACATTTACATGACCTTGGCCTTGGAAACTTTTTTATGCAAAAAATAATAATAATTCATGAGTCATTAACAATCATTTATTTCAAACTGATTATATTCTGATAGTAGAGACCCTCTCCTGGCTTGGCACGGACGTGGCTTATTTTCAAAATAGAAAATACTAGCTGATGCCCGCGACTTCGTCCGCGTTCTGGATGAAAGGTACCCTATGTCTTTTCTGGTGTCCCATACAACATGTATGCAAAATTTCATGGTGATCGGTTCATAGTTTTTGCGTGAAAGAGTTACAAACATCCATATATACATCCATACATCCATACAAACTTTCGCATTTATAATATTAGTACGGATACATGGAACCCTTTACTCTTGATTGAGTAACAAAAATAAAAACAGACACCAATATAATTTTACACCAAAAAAAAAAACGTTCTACATTCATCTGAATCTATTTGAGGAAATCCGACATTGAACAAATATTAATATGCCAACATGACTGTTATAAACGGTTTTGATACGAATTATAATTGAACAAATATTTATGAACTGGTCATTAGAAGCAATACGAAATTGTGTGTTTTTTGCATCAGTGTATGTTACAGGCCCGTGTCTAGACGCAATAAATTTGAATATATGTATATTGAGTTGGAAAAGTTCCATTCGTTGAGATGTTTTGTTGTGTAGATATTTTGTTAAAAAGAAATAAAAAAATAAGAAAAACAAATAAATTTCGCATTCCACGTTTGAGTTGATTGTACTTTGTATAGACGGTTGTCAAATCATCTTGATATATTTGCAGTTTTCATTAGTATCCACATTAGAGGGGACATAATCTTTTTCGGTACAGTATTTTTGTGTACGGGAAAGCGATTGACTTCAATCTGACGATAAGTGCAGATGATTTCTAAGATGGAGTTTACTTGCCTGTCAATAGCCTATTCACTCTGTTCTTGAAAAGTCCCAAGTTGTAAATTTCAGGGAACATTGAAGAAGGGAGAGAATTCCGGTCCTTCGTTGTAACAAAGCTACTAAGAAGCTAAAGCTTGTCAATTTCGAGTGAACACTTTTCGTCTTTACCTATTGATAAAAGTATTATTGGACTTTTTTACAGTAAACTTGAACTTGAACTCTTGAAGGAATTGAATGTTTATTGTTTAATGTGTGAAGATTTACTGGGAACCCAGCAAATAGAATGAATAAGTCAAGTGATCCGCCCATAGCTTTACATTTGGAGTGTGTGTTTCTCCCCAATACATTTCTTTTGGTTTACACACACGAGTAAAAACAAATACTTATCAACATTTTGATTTTCAACAAGAAATTTATTAGGTCAAAATTTTAGAAAACCTTCCATACATAAAATATTTTAATGATTAACAAAAACCAGAGTTAATGATTTAAACTTTTTGCTTGAAAATGCCTTCGCTTATTTTCACACACCATCATTTATCCATAACAAAAGAGCTAACCAGTACATTCACTTAGTAAGTTCTACAAATACGTGATGAATTCGTTGGTGAGATAACCCCGCTTGTGCGACCACGTATAATTAATCATCACAATGAAGAGGTTACAAGGTTGCTTATATATCCTACTCAAGCAGACATTGTTAACAGAGTACATGGAAAACTATTATTCACACAAGCATAAAGGAAAAGGTTTATTTATCACCTGCTTAATGAAACTATAGACCCAATTACTTTTAAATGTGTATGTATTATCACAACAATACAGTTTACGTTTGCATATGTGTATTTAGTTTTTAAGAATATAGAAGATAGACATTTTTGTGCTTTTTTTTGTGCAGCATGCCTTCCCAATTCCTTATCCTTAACCCTAATTTAGTTGGCAACGCACTCTCAGCACCTGTCGCGGATTTTGCTTGTGTTATAGGCGACGGTAGCCATCTTTTTTTTACAAGAGGAATCCATCATGGATACCCCCCCTGGGGACAGACCGGTGGGTTATGTTGGACTCCCGAGATGGTAGTGAGGTGCACCTACCGACTAAACCTCTTGGCGTCCTACATGCGAAGTTGCGAGGTCGGATGAACACTCCTACGCAATTCCGCCATCAAGTGGCTTGTCTGCGGAACTTAACATAAACAAAAATATTTACCAGGAATGCATCTATAATGAATAGTCACAGGAAAACTCGTAGATCAATACCATTTTTTTATTCTTCAATATTTCGTAAATACTCACACTAAGTCAATAAGTAACAGGTTATCCTTCAAAATTTCTTGTTGGTTTTCCTGGAATTTACATTAAAATCTGCTTTTAGTATCCTATTCACCTCTTAGCGGGTTTGATTTTGCTATACAAAAGCAAAGGAAATACCTTATTGTTACGTACTTGCAAATAAATTTATAAGGGCCTTTAGTTGTTCCAATAACTATTCCAATAACCTTTAGTTATTTCCATTCTGCTTTTGTGAAATTGATAATATAGATCCTTATATGTTTACATTCCTACATTACAATACATTGTAAGAACGTCCACTTATATTATAATTTGCCTGCCTTCCTTCTAAATATTATTATATGGATCTGTCACTATTATAACATCCGGCATTAAAGTTTACATACGAAGAAGGATTTTTAGATCGATTTTTCCGATTCTTATGAATATGAAAAACAAAATAATGTGTTTTCACTGAGAAAAACATGCAAACACAAAATAAAATACTTAGAGAAATATGACAGGCAATCGCAATTGAAAACTATATTCTGAAGAGACTGAAAATCGGTAATACTTTTATTCACATTTTAAACAATAAAAGTAAAGTTGTAAACCTTTTTTGTTATTCAAATAGTAGACTTTATCGTTTGTTTGTTTACAGCGTTGATTCTTGTATCCACGAGTAGATTGGTAGATAAATAAGCAATTTCCTTAGTTTCCGTAGACCTGTATACTACTTGATTTGTAGGTCACGAAGATAACACCGAAGCAAAATTGGTTCTAGTTCAGAACTTTGCAGTTAGTTCAGAATATGTATAGGTAAGTTTAATATGTTTTTGTAAATGCACAGAATAAATATATTGGAAACATAATTTGATTGGTTTTGTTTCAGCGGTAATGCAGTTTTCAGAAAATTAGTAATTAATTATATTATCTGAATTAATTATAATTACATTATAATTAATTGCCACAATTGAAATAAAAATAAGAAAACGTTTGATAGGTTTTAAATTTTTAATGGAATAATAGAAATATAAAAATATTTAAACTTTCTATAATCTTAAGTAAAACTTTGTAAACAATATCTGTCCTCATTACGAAACATTAATTAAGACGTTAGGTATTTTTTTTTCATAACCAATAAAGATATTTTTGGATTCCGCCCTTTTTCCTACATTATTAACTAATTAATGACGCTATACGAAATTTAATTTTAACGAATCATTTTGTAAGCACAAAATTAGAGAAACTCATCTCACACTAAACATAATGTTAAATTTGTTTTTCAGAAAATTCGCCCTCACTTTTAAATTGTTGCCCATATCGTAAAATACATTTACTTTTGAAATACATCTTTGAGGAAATAAAAAAAAAGAAAAATAACTGAACAGTTTTCCGCAGTAGAAAATGATTACAGAGTTTTTATAGTGAGTAAGTTAACGACTTTGCAGAAAACGAAGTTATACCCTGGGGGCTAGAAAAGCGATTGTGTGTGTTGGCTTAACAAACTAACACAAATATTTTTGTAGCAATAATTTTTGAAGCTTCAATATTTACAATTGCCCGTAACTATTGCTTGAAATAGTACAATACCTTTCTTTTTGCTTCCATCTACGGTTACGATTATTTTTATTCATATTATTATTTAAAAATGTACTCTTACCTTAGTTTTATTACTCAGAAACTTCTCGACGAACGTACCGCACAGCAACTGCATTACGTACATTCTTCATTCCTTAAGTCCCTAAGCGTAAAAAGCTTTTAACATTAAGAAAATGCGCTCCGTTATTATTTTTTAACAAAAATGCATTGTCATAGCAGTACCTAGTTAAAGGCTCGCGCTTATCGTTTGAAACTCGTTACTGTGAGCCGCGTACAGAGCTACGTTATTTAATAGGTTATTTATACGTCATAATAAACTCTTGGCGACATGGATTAAATTGCCCATGTTTTTATTGGCTCGCGTGTCTTGCTTCAATATTGCACTAACTCACGTTAATAATATGGGTACGAATTTTCAGTCATAATTTATAAATTTTCAGCCGCAAAATAATGTTAATACCAACCTGCAACTATCAAACGATACTCGAAAGAATTTGTGTTTCGTGTCATTACGGAGTTTCTGACGGCAAAAATGTATTAGTTAAGTGCTGAACGTTTTAAGATCTTTTTTTAAGTAATTGAGGAATTCTTTAAATAAACTACAAACATTTTTTTTAATTAAAGACTAGCTAGTGCTCGCGACTTCGTTGGCGTTGGAAAATTGTAAATATACAAATTTAAATTCTATTTAATTTTGTTTTTTTTACAAGAGGAATCCATCATGCATCCCCACCGGCCTGGGGACAGAGCGGTGGGTTATGTCGGACTCCTGCCCCGAGATGGTATTGAGGAAGACCTACCGACTAAACCTCTTGGCGTCCTACGCGTCCGCTATAAGGCGAGGTTGCAAGGTCGGATGAACACTCTTCCGCTACGGTTACCATCTTAGCTCCTACCACCTCAGACGGTCCTACCTGTTTGAAGACTTTAACTAATAAAAATTATTATTTTAATGAATTTTATGAAATAACTTTCTGAAATCTGTTATTCCGATAAAAATGGGACCTTATTGTATATTTTAAAGAGACGAGCTTTAAATGTCAACTTCAATCAAATGTGCCGGTATTTTACAGCAAAAGCCGCCGTTGAACCAAACAAAAAAATAACAAGAGCTTAACGAGTGAAATTTTATGAAGAGAGGGAGATTGATGATGAGTTATGGCATCTCTTACATGCTCTTAAATGTGTACAGACACAGTCTGAGCTGTAATTGAGTTCATATCCATCCTTTATGCTGTTATTACTATTTGATAATCTAGCTTTTTGATATACGAAAACATGTTTAATGATTTAAAGCTAGTATGAATTTTGAATATTAATTATATTGAAAATTATATATCGAAATTTAGAAAATCGAATAAAGCACAGGAAACTAAAATATCAAAAATGTATTAATAATAGGGTATTTATTTTTACAAAATTTATTTGAACGTTACTACATTCTATCATGCAAAATATTACATAAAAATAAATTTTAAAATATTTATTTTTTGATCTTATTATTTCATAAGGACAAAAACCAATTGGCTTTGTCTATACGTGCTAAGTTAATCTCTTGTGACTTCAAGTTTTATTGAAAGTACTATAATCTCTTAACAGTTATTTTAACGAAACATCCAGATATGTTTGCAATCTCAGTAGACAAAACCTTTCATAAGGGAAATTAATAAATGTTCATGTATTAAGAGGAAACGAGGGTAAACTATTTTTGAACGAGAATATTGGTCAATCGCGTCACTAGCAACTGGCCATTTTGATATATAGCGAGCTGGCACCGGACACGAGACATTTTTACACTTAACTTATTACTCAAGTTAGAGTATAATTAAAAAGTAGTTACAACAAAGGGGGCAATGCGGAAAAAGTTTTTGGTCGCGACATTTGTGTTGCAAAAGTTCGGAATAGCTTTTACTCCTAGTATATGCAGCAGTCGCAAGGCACAGTAAAAGAACAGTAATTAATTAGACCGCTCGATGAACGAAAGACATTTGGACCCGACTTAATTTATCATGCAAATGATAATTAAATATTATAATATCAGTATTATAAAATATGTGATCATTTTTTACTTGTCGATATTTTACTCTACATTTTCTACTTTATTCATTTTTTACTCTATATATCGTACCGTACTACCAAGAAGTACTACTGGCAACCACGTACCACAAAGCAACAGTGAGTTATAATTAATCTCAAACATTTAAATGGTTATAAGAAATCTATATCAACACGCTACAGGCTATTTATTTTCTGATAATGATATACACAAACTTTCATCGTTTATCGATTTTTTTATTAGTGAAAACCGTATCAAAATTTGTTGAACAGTTTAGAAGAAGTAAGCGTAGAAACAGACAGAAGCGAACAGCAACTTTATTTTATAATAATTATGTATAGATATATAAAAGGCGATGTGTGTATGTATGTCCCCGTATGTCTCCTATAGACTCCAAATCCGCTGAACCGATTTCGATAAAACTTTCAGACAATCTTCAGACTAGTGCAGCGGGTGTTCCTGTAAAGTTTGGTAGCGATCGGACGCGGACGAAGTCGCGGGCAAAACCACTAGTTATGTATAGATTTATACTGATTCTGAAGATATAGATGTGGAATATATAGCTATAAATATTGGTAGTTTTCATCCTATTTTTGGGCACTCACAAAATCTTCATTTGGCAATTGAAGTAAAAGCTACTGAAGCAGACTTCCCGATTTTAACTATCCAAAAAGGCTCCTAGAACAAGCGAAATGGGCTCTGGCATCACTTACTTATTCACCGAAACTTTATTATGGGGCGATTTTGTAACTTTCCCATAGTAAAGTTGGACCATTTTTTTTATTAAACAATCTAAATTATATACATCTGTCAGTAATACTTGTATCCTATCAATCATATTTGTGATGTTCCTTTTTATACAATCAGTATAGATTTGTATAACTATATATAAACACACAGTTAAGTGTGCATTTGAACATAAAATAATATACAGTAAATAATATAAATAGGAAACTGCATAACTGTTATGAAATATCGAGTCATAATTATTACCTGGAAAATGTGTGTAAGGTTTCCACGTTATTCAATAACGTTTGGTTAATACGCTCATCAAAATACGCTTACGAGATTTATTAATATTTGATATAATAAATCATGCAGCTCATTTTCCCATAATAACGTATAAAATTATTCTCAAAATCTTCATACTCGTAAAAATGTTGTGGATGTAGATGTAAGAGTCATTTAAGACCTAAGACTGTACAGATCCACCTATTGAGAGCGAATTGACTAACGAAACACCAGTAATAGTTAAGAAACAACCATGCCAACTCTCATACTCAGAGATCCCGGGTCCGATTCCCGACAAGTTTCAGGTTAAACTTTTTTTTAATTAGTGGCAGGACAGACTGCGTTTTGCAGTCGTAAATTAGGCAACCCGTACTTACTTACTCACTCACTCACTCATGCCAGAACCCATCGTCTCTATCTCTTCCCAATCCTTTGTCCTTAATCCTATTGAGTGTACTTAAATTTATACGGAACTTTTTTATTGTGACATACACAACTGTTTTTTTAATATTTTTTTTATAAAATTTTACTTATTTTATATAAACGTGAAATCTGTACAGAAATTACATAAATTCTATAAATTCTGTAATGTAAGGTATGTTTTTGTTTTTTTTTTGTGTGTAAATTTTGAGAGCTGTAGATTTTGTGATGATCAAATAAATAAATAAACAAATAAACTGCTTCCTTTATAATATAAGAACCTAACATAATCTGCTTACCAACATATATATTATGTAAACTTTTCAAAGCTCAGTTCACGTAATACTCTTTTTATAATATAATTTGGCATAACAATAGAGAGCATTATAAAGGGAAACGACTTTGCGTTCCATATTCAAAATAAATAATAACTAGGCCCTGTCACGCACATCACGTTTGCCGAAATAAGATTAAAGCCACAGTTTGAATAAAAACATAACGAGATCCAGTGTGTAAAATGAAAGATTTATCTCCTCGGTTGCGACAAGGGTCTGTGGCTAACATAAATAATTCATACTGTCCATTGAAAGTAGCGCGGTCCCCAGCTTTGAGTGTTTTTGGAAAAACCTCTTAGATATTCCTTAAGGAAAATACGTGAAGGCTCCGTAGAATAGACTCCTACGCGTTTACATAAGCGTCTCAAGGTATTCAACAACAATCAAAGTAAATTATTACATTTCTTTATACCTGCTGTTAGCAATGGAGACTTGTCTCTATTAAAAAACCAAAACGTGGTTCTTTGGTGATTTTTAGATGGTGCAGTAAGGATAGGTACTGTGTAAAAAAGTTTGTTAGGATACTGTCTCTATCTTTTTGGCATGTTTTGATTTGCTATCACGGATATCCAAAAAAAGAAAAAGTAAAGTCAACAAGCCGTTGGATGAGTGGTTGAGGTGCTTGCCTTAACGCTTTACGGTTCTAGGGTTTCTGGGTTCGATTCCCAGCACGGTCAACTTAAAAATTATTTTTTTACAGTTGGCTCTGGTCTGGTTCTAGAAAGTAGTGGCATAGCACATTGCGTTTCGCAACTGTTTTGTTATTGTATAATATATTACTTCAATCATAAACATTGAAAAAAAAATTATGTGTTCAAAAATCTCTAACAAACCAACTAAGGTAAGAGTACTATAAATGTCAATACTGAAATTATTTCTCAAGAAATGTAAGAGGATAAATTGGTTACCTGACGACGTCCACAACTTTTGTTTCCCGCAATGTTTTTGTCAAAGCTGAGGGTTTTTGCCTGAACTAACTTTTGCCTTTCGTGTACAATAATTATAAAGATTTGTTTATAATTTTGGATATTTTTAGTCATTTTGTGCCGTTTTCACTAATGAAAAGAGCAATCAACTAGGAAGGTTTTTGTTTATAATTGACGGCGGTATTAATTACTAATATTAAATTTCTTAAAAATAATTAATTACCAGCTACAACTTCCCCAAATGAAACAGATTTTTAATTATTACTCAATAACCCTTTATATTTGCGTAATAAAAATAAGTGTACACTTTTCTTCTTCGAATAGTCTTCTAAACACTACAAGGAACTTACAAAGCAGAAAAAAAAACCTTTTAATACAGTTGTAATAATAGACATACACTAGTACAGTTAAACAAATCATTTTATATCGAAACAAAAGTCAAATTTGCATTTCTTTTTCCAGTACATGTAAGAACATTTTTAAAGAATTTTTCCCTAGTTAGAATTATGTGAATAAAAGCGAGCTGGATGCTGTTAAAGATAAAAATAAAATGCCGTCAGCAATGTAAAGGCAGGGCTTGCGCTGAGCTGGTAATACTGAAAGATGCTTCGTCACACGAACTCCTAAAAGCGAAATGTAGAGCGAGGAAATAGATATTTATAATGTAAAGCAGTAGAGACTCGTTGTTGCATAAGTACGGTGAAGCTACGGGAGAACACAATAAGGTTCCATATTCTTAAAGTCATAGACATTTTCTTATTCGAAGAATTTAGTTTTCACAAAAATCTTCATGATAAACGTGAAAGAAGAAGCGTCTATGAAGAAAATATGAATATAATAGCCGCAAGAACAACCTTTCTATTTAAAAGGATTATCAACTTTTTAAGAAGAATTATCGATTGTCTTTATTTTTTATCAATAGTTAATAATAATTTTAATAGACTGATTATAAACTCAGTGGACTTAACAAGTTGATTTACTGGTATTAGTAGTTGGCTACAAGCTAGTCTTTGTAAAGTTTAGAAGATTTCTTGATAAATAAATATTTGTTTTCACTATAATTTTTAATTTTAATTTAATAAATAATTTTTATTTTTATTTTATTTTACATTAATGCTTAATCGATCATATTACGAGTATTATTTCGATGGTCTATTGTCTATTGATGGTATTGTATATTTACTTCACAAATGAGTAATTTTTGTAATAATGTATGTTGTACTTTATTTTCTATTCTAATATATTCGAGAAGTTATATTTTATTACTAGTATTACTGGTTTTACATCACAGTAATATAATAAAACTTTTCCTTTTCTTAGCAAGAGTGTCAATTTTTTGAAACAAACAACTTCTAAAAACCTCTGTTATGGTGCATAAACAAAATTATACAAAACTACTATCATTGACATTGATCTATTATCTACTCATATACTTACTCTAAAACAATGTGTCTATTATCTATTTAATATTTTTAAGATTTTCTTATCTATAGGATATTCTTACCATCAAGCTAAGTACGACATACTGTCTTTCGGAATATCACTGTAAAATACTACTTATATTTACTGCAATTTGTTAAACCTGCTTAAATTTGTATGACAGTACTATCGTTTCGCTAATGTCATAACATGTTCCTTGATATATTACGTTAGTTTCGTTTGACACATTTAGGTCTACGGCAGCCTGGTTATCTTGAAAGTTTCCCTTTTGTGCCCGATTAGTTGCTTCACTAAAGTCCTTTTACATAGTATGTTTAGTTAACACAGTAGGAGATAATACTTAATAAATCAAAATCTTTTTTTATATGACTTGAATTATTAAATGTCATCTTCATATTTTGTTTTATTTTGTTTGAAATTATTCGTCTACTGTGTCCAAAACAAAACGGATGCCACATTAGCGATAAAAATTAGTTTTAGGCCAAATAAAATCTTGTTTAACAGAGTTGTGATTGAATATTATAGATACATTTTTTTACATTCATGTAGATGTAATGTGTGTAGAAATTAGAGATTTGTGATTTTTGAAATGCTTTCAATGAAAAACGGTCGCATGGATATAAAGAACAAAGCCTTCTCACTTCCGTCGGATGGGTTAGCCAGTGCCATATTTTCTCATGAAAATTTATCTATAAACACTAATTTTATCACTTAATTAATACATTTCATATTAATGGTTACAGGTTATTAAATATGGTTATATATCACTGCTGAGTCCGCACATTGTGTGGCCCATCTCTCTACTCGTATGTAGTGTCATCTGAGTGACAAACGAACCTGTGACGGGGGACACGTGACCCAGAGGGAGAGATACCAAGTCGGACGAATGGGCGACGTCCAGAATACACTTCGCCGATAATGACGCTGAGTTGTATTTTTGTAAACACATCTGAAGTTATTGGCGACGGCCCGCTATTTTAACTGTCTCCAATAAAATAATACTTACTATAGGTTTTCTCATTTTGTATAGAAAGTTATTTAAAAGCAATCGAATGTTTCAAGGAAGTCAATAATCAGTCAATTTAAAAATTAAATAAAAGAATCATGAACTTAAACTATTTATTATTATTTCTAAGAATATATTTATTACAAGCTGGTACCCGAGTCTTCGTCCAGGTTGAAAAATGAAGAAACTACTTATCTTGAATTTTTATCGCTGTGACAATGGTGGCGCCGCCATAGAGACAGTGACATCGATTTTTTTTATAATTTTGGACGATCCCCCGGGAACATTTTTTTAGGGTAAAATGTATCCTATATGTTAACCCAGATAATAAACTTTTTATCAAAATCCGTTAAATTTTGTTCTTCACAAAATTGCGCATTTATAATATTAGTAGGATGTAAAGGTCGGTAAAATATATAACAAGTCTAATAACGGGTTATCGTTTCCAACAAGTAAAAGCTTGCTCCTGATAGGATAAAAAAGGATGGGGATAAGGGAATGGGATAATGTATCCGTTATATGGGATAAGATCAAAAGTAGCAAATTTCTTGCTATTTTACAATTACATGATCGTTTTTACACACAATTTGCAAACGTATGTTTTCTCGTCACTGTCTACAACCGTCATTCAACTTCACTGAAAATTTTATATTTCCATAATTTTTATGAGGAGGCCAAATTTCACTTTGATTTAAATATAGCTGACAAAGCTAAATTTAAGATTTTTATGGGGTCATTGGGACATCAAAAAATGATGTTATTTAAAAAATTCGTTTACTTGGAATAAAAAGTTAATTTTTTTTGACGCATCAACGGGGTGTTATAAGTTTGTGGGGTATATCAACGTGTGTGTCTGTGTATCTGTCCATTTGTGTTCATTGATGTCACAGACATCGTAGCTCCCAAATGTATGGACCGATTAAGATCCGTTTTTTTTAAAGCAGACGTGATCTCTAGTTCTTAGCTATAATTTATGATCACAATCTGTTTCCAAGTTAACGAAGGGATTTCATTAGTGAAATTATGAAAGTTATTAGTCAAAAATGGAAGTTAGCTTCCACATCTTCGATTGATGTGAAATTTGATATACTGTTACTTCGGTGGTATTTCCATGATAATGGTAACTTTGACGTGTTGCAGCCGTATCAAGTAGTCTGCGGAATAACCAACTCCTCAGCAACTTACAGCACATAGCTTGTTTGTAATTTAATTATAGTGTGGTTGTTTGTTGACGTGATTAAATAAAATAATATATACAGATTGCGACACCAGAATATAATTATTTACAACTGATTGACAAGAGAAAAATTTATAAGATATAATGACCAGATGAAAAGCAAATTATAATATGTGACATTAAAAATAGTGACATACAAAAGTAAAACGAAAAAGTATTTTACAATAATCATACAACAGAGGTTGTATATCTAGTCGCTACAATAGCATCTTTATCATCTATTAGATAGACCGAGAGTCATCCAAAGGAAGAAGCTTCAAATTAATCCAAAAATAAAACATTGAAGTAGATTTTCTTCACAATAATATATGTGTATAATTCTTAATATTCTAGTCATTTTTCATACGTCAAGTGAAGTATAGTAGCTATAACGTTTCTAGACATTCGCGACACAATATATTCTGCGAATAAACTCCCAGTTGGTTTATGCGCTGTAATTTTAAAATATCATTTCGCTTTTACACCGAGATAATATAGTTTAAATGTGATTAGTACGCGACAGAACGAGAACAGTAATTTATTCTCCCGACTTTAAACCACGGGGTTCAACTCTCAAAGGGACGTAATATTATATGTAGTAGGTAGACATAACTGTGATGATTTTAATTATAATTTATACTTTGAATTTGGTGCATTTTAAAAGCTAGTATTACCTATATCAATGAAGTTATTCACCTTCAATTAATTCTGAAAAGTATAATGATACTGTTTAAATTTTAATTGTTATGATTTTGCATCATATAATTTTACAAAATTAATATTATTACATACATAACTTAATTATAATTTTAATTGTAATATTAATTTTAATTAAAAAAAATTTTTGGTATGATTTCGCATTATATAATGTTACAAAATTAATATTATTATATACATAACCTGGTGTCACATTGGTATAATTTATTATCAATCAAACTCATGTTATTTTTTATTCTATCGCACAAAAACAATAGTCTTTCCCAGCTAAACATCATACTGAGTTTCTACATTGGGTGGTACAAGATGTGATATCTTTCCTAGCAATTTCTGTAGCAGATATAGTCCTAGTCCGTGGTAGTAGGTTATCAGTCGTAGGTCTTATCCACTTTTTATCCCGAGATATAAGTTATCATTTCAGTTTTTTATATTACAAGAAACAGCTGTCGGTTAGACGTGCTAATGATAATAATAGTTAATATCTAATTGCAAAACTAATAACAAACATTTTCAAAAAAAATATTATAAAATAACCTACTTTTTAAAATGGGAAATTTTCATAACTAAGTAAACCTACTTTTTAAAATGCGAAATTTTCAATAAGCTTATGAGTCAATAAGAAACCTCGAACGCTTGGCTCAACAGCGCTGTTTTCTAATAATGCTTAAACTCTTGAAATGCGATTAAGATGGCTGTTGAGTTTACATCACATCGAGTAAAAGGAGTAAAACCTTTCCCGAAGATTGAATAGGTTATCGAGTACTATTTGAAAGGGGCGCTGAGCGATTACTTTCAAATCGATATAGGTCAAGTAGATCTTAAGATTTAATGCCTTTTAACAATAAATATTATGAATTTAATATGATATATATTTTTGGTAGTTATTTCTACGACATTTTAAGGTGGAAAATGCTTTGACAAAAGTCAATTAACAAACAAAAACTATTGCATTTTTTGTATATATATCTATAATAGTAGAGATAGCGTTGACGTATTCGCCAACTTTCTTGTATTGAGTACTTTTGTAGTAACTCATACAAAACACTATAATATCTACATATTATAATGATATTATTTAGCCTGGTTGCCTAGTTTACAAAAATCATTGCTAAATAAGTATATGCTGCCAATACTTGCTCTATGACTTCTAATCTCCTACTTTATATAAATAAAACCATTCGGCAACAATCAATTAAATTAGAGATATAAAACCACAAAAAAAAATTGAAAGATTAAATTAAAACCCTATTCAAGTTAGCAAATTATATTTTTTCCGTCCTAATGAAGTGGGAACAACGATGCTAAAAGAAAAAACTATATAACACAATGTCGGGATTTTCCATCTGAGTCAGGATTAAGTAAACAAGGGTTCATTTTTTTGTTGGTTCACTCCGGCGTAGCAAACAAAAACAGACTGACAAAATACATGCTAATTAAGTTCCCTCGCCAACGAAACACATAAATGTCAACGATGATTTTTGGAATATTGAATAATGAATAAAGTTTTTGAATAGTTTTTGAATTTTACATAATCAAAAGCCCTTTTACATTGCTTTTAAATGGCATACTTAATTAGTTAATAAAAGCATTACCTACTTTAAGTACTTCTTATGAAATTTAAAATTTCTATTAAAATTTTTCAAAGTATTTTGTTGGCGTGGTTAATTTAAATATATTTAAATATCTACCTTGAAAATTTCAATGTGGTGGTTTGAGTTGGTGCTATACAATATAAAGCATAGGTAGTCACAAAATATATTCATATTAGTAAAGTGATAAACATCGCTTTATCTCAATATAAATTTTCAGTTCCTAATTTTCACTGTATACATCGCTATACTATTATGTAGAATGTCTATAGGCACACAGTGAAGGGCAGTTTGGGATTCTATCTGATTGCCTCCAGATTACAATTATGTAGGTGTCACTTGCAAACCACTTTGAGTCAGTTATCTTGGCCCTAGAGAAAATCTAAACCAGAGACAATTCCGTCTCTATTCCTTCCTTAATGCTTAATCAGTTAGTTATTAAGCAATAGGGGCGTTTTTCACCAACTACAAGTAAAGTGTTGATTAGTTACTTTTAGAAATAATTTTATGTTTTATTAAATTATGAGCTCGGTTTAGTGCATCCTTCGATAGGCGATTTTTTTTATTATTTTCTTTTTAATGTTTGGGACTTTTACCGTACAAACAAAGGTATACAATAAACTATCTATATGCCAAATGTTATCCAAATCCGTTTAGCCGTTTTTGTGTGGTAGAGTAACAAACATCCGAACTTAATCATTTATAATATTATAATACATAATTACTGTAATATACTACATATAAATTAATATTTTTAGGACAGCAACATCCATAAGTAACGTAAAGAGTATAGGTAAATGTAACTTAAGATCTATAAAGAGTCGCCTATAATGTAAGCAACCTAATATGAGTTTCAAGTGCTCTACCGATCTTGAAAGGCTAAGGAATAAGGAAGGAATTGGGAAATAAGGAATTCCAACTCTCTCAAGCAATATATTATTATGACTACACCATCAATTCGTAATGGTAGATCAATGAAAAGGAGAGAGATTAAACCTCCATAATTGCACATTTGACATTCATTAATATGTGATATAGAATATTATTTATAACTATGGAATCTCTTTGTAATCCAGAGTACTATAATTACTCTCTAATAAGGAATGTGAAATTTATCAATTAATTTGGATATTCCTTAGAATTTGTTTTTGTTAAAGCGTTTATAATATCAAATGGCATATGAAAATATATGTTTACTAGCTGACCCGACAAACGTTGTTTTTCTAAAAAAAAAAAAATTGGGGTGGACCACCCTTAACATTTAGGGGTATGAACAATAGATGTTGGCCATTTCTTAGACCTACTCGATAAGCACACAAAATTTAATCAAAATCGGTCCAGCCGTTTCGGAGGAGTTTGGCAACAAATACCGCGACACGAGAATTTTATATATTAGATAATAATGTGGAGGTGTTCTTTGTAAACGAATAATTTTTGTCTTTATGGTTCAAAATAATGATATCTCCTATAAAGATTTTTAACGCTATGTAAATTCACCAATGAAAAAAATAAATATTCACCAATGAAATATTCATGAGAAAATTGTTATTTAAACGTATGTCTATAAACATATAACATATGGTAGTAATAATATTGTGTAGATGTTCTTTGCGATAATTTAAGGGATTGAAACTTATACAAGCATAAATGATATTCAATTTACGGTTCATTTCACATTTACGATAACAAACATAACAAGTATTTGACCCATATCTCCGACACTCGCTTTCTAAATTATATGAAGGTCGAAAATTTGCTGAAACCTACTCGTTGTTCATGCCAATCATAATTTATGTTTAACAGAGGGTTTGTCCTAAGTGACAAACCGCTTTAGGTTTGTCATTTGTGCACTCCATTCTTTAAATCTTTCCTAGAAGCAAATACTTGGAATTTCTCCAATTAGATATCGAATATCGAGGAAAGCAAAGATTTATTATTATTTAATAAAAACCTAGGCAGCAGTTGGCCGCGATCTCACTTGATGTAAGGTGCAGATGCGGCCGAAGGTGGACCACTCTTACCTAGTAAGTACCCATTTGAAGACCCCGAGGTTGTAATTTTGAGGAAACACAGACGCAGACAATGAGTTCCACTTCTTAGCAGTTCGGACAAGGGAGTTGGAACTGTAAAGGTGTGAAAATTCCCTGTCATATGTTTAGTATATGTATATGTTGTGTTTGCAATTTTTATTTTCTGCACATGTATTAATGAAATCTGATAAGATCTTTTCCCATCCTTAAGCAATTTTTTATTTTCTGTACATGTACTAATAAAATCTGATAAGATATTTTTCCATCCTTAAGCAAATCCAAATATAAATTAATATTACAAGAATATTAATTTAATGATTCAATGTAACTTTTGGCCTTAGGGCCTTATTAGTAAGGATATAAATAAATTAATCTTTACTTTCATAAACTTCTGTCCATAAGATCAAGATTTACAACAGTTACAATACAAACACTGACTTATCCAACAAGGACATGCAAATATTAGTAATTTCACCAAAGAGGTCGAACGCATAATCTGGCCGGCTAGACTTTGGACGCAATATGCGAGCTGAAAAAAGTAAAAATACTTACGTGGTCACGTGTACAGAAAAATTAAACGCTTCTTGAAACGCTTCTTCTTTTCCCGTATTCTCAACCAAATGTATTACAGCACGTAAGTATCGATCAGCACTTGAGAGGTTTCCCTCTGAATGTGGTTCGTTAGGTGTGTTAGTGTTCTGTGGAAGCCGTGCGTGCCCGTTGTTTCTTCTCAACACCACATACACACACCCTTTGAATACAAGAAGGTAATATTTGATCAGATAATATTTGATTAGAGAGGCAGGTGGCGAGACAATATAGTAGTTTGTTTAGTGCCAGTTTGGGACGGTAATTGCATCAGACAGTTCTAACCCTGATGGCTTTTCAAAACGACGACGCCAGATATAAACTTGTTAGACTTAATTAAATATTCTACTGGTTTTCAAAGGTGATCGGTGTTAAATTTGCTATCTTACTTGTGTATTTTGTTATATGAATTTAATATTTTGTGCAGCCTATTGATCAATGTCGATGCACAAACATCTTAGGTTCGATTCCAAGCTATTTATTAAAGTTTTATATTATTATCATGTATAATTTTAAATATTATTCTATAATTTTATAGTAATGTAAATGTTTTTTATGAACAGATTATGACGAAAACAAAAAATAACTATCACAAGAAAACAGTTAAATCCAAAACTGAAAAGGACACAGAAAAAGACGTAAAAAATAAAGAAGCAGACATTATTGATGACGACGAACAAGGGTTTGGTGGCTGGCTTAGGTATTTTAATATTTTTTACTCAATTCTAGTACATATTTGAGTAACCTTAGATAATAATAAACGTTGCGAAGACAACGAAATAAAATGATAAATATTTTTATTGTATTGTATTGTTTTATTTATTTGTATTATCTAAATATTTTGTCTACTTTTACTTTCTTATTTTGAACAGCACCTTTGACATAAAACGTAACTTATTTTATCTCAAAGTTTATTTGATAATTTTGTGTGATAAGTTTCATTTTTTATCATTATATGAATATTTTAGTCTTTATTTTAATACGAAATATAAATTCGTAGCTGTATTTCAAAGGCAAGGTATGTGATTAAGAACCACTAAGAACTGTGTTTATTTAAAACGAGAATATAAATTGTGACATACATATAAAATATTATGTTATATTGAACGAAACTTTTTTTCTTCTTACATAAAAAAATATATTAGGTTTTATTATTTATTATATTTCACCTCACGTTAAAAATATCCAACTAATAATAAAATCCGTTGTGTGATTTAGGAGGAGTTAGAGAATATAGGTACAAACGGACAGACACAGGTAACGACTTCTATTTATACTAAATAGAAGAAGTTTTGCTTATTTATTTACCTACTATAAAAACCAGTTCATGACAAATGATTCGTTCAAATATTAGGCCTAATGGTATAATAAGACATAGTAATGGGAATGCTCCGTTCGCAGTTATAAATTCAGCAGCGCGCCTAATGTTAGTAGCCAACTGTTTACCGAAGCCTACCGTGATACCACATAGTGTTATTTTGTTTCGGTGCGTGAGAAATGTCATGTTAGAGACCTCACTTGATCTCTTACCATTGCTCAGAGAGCATAGTTAGCTGTCTAGTAAAAATGTCTAGTAATTATAAACATATACCTTTATTTTTCAGATCTACAGAAGGGCTTGAAACGATGAAACTATTTGTGGTGGCTAACAGCATTGTATTGCTTACAACTCTGGCTTATCCTAACTTTCAAATTGTGATTGATATTGTGTACAGTATGATTTACGGCGAGGATGCTGTGTATTAAACTTGGAAAATATCTACATTGAACTTATACTTAAAAGGGTTTCTTTCTAAAGTGGATTTTCATTATCGTAAATTCCTTTTTAAGAGTATAATAGATAAATAATAACATTAATTTTAATAGTTGTAAAACTATTCAGTAATGTGTAATCTTTAATATTTTGGTATATTATATTATGACCTTTTATTATTTTACCCAATGTATTGTTAGGTACAGAAGTACCAAAAGTATAGGTGTTTGTATTTAAAATTTGTTTTTTGACGATCGAATTTCCAATCAAATCTTAGGTAGGATATCTGATATTATTAAAGACAGAGAACCTCGAAGTAATTTAAAAATATGATTGCTTTAGTAATACGTATTATAACGTCTCTGAGCGTTATCGTCTGGTTTTCCATTAATGTTTTCAATATTATATCTGATTATTTCAGTAAACGATTCTATAAGTTAGTTATAAACAAAACATTGGATATAAATGATGATGACGATGACAATGACGAATTTTAAATTTGTTTTTTTTTTTATGAAGTAGACGATAATATGTGTGTTTAAAAATAAAGCAATAACTTTATAATTTGTCTATGGTTTCATTAATTTTATAAAAGAAGATTTGGAATCAAATACTGCATAGAACAACTAGAAACAACAAAATTAACAGCAGAACAGAAAGTACCCGAGAAATAACAGTAAGTAAGCTGATGTGTATTCAACTTTTTCACCATATCATTAGAAGATCTAGATCTTCTAGTGCTGCATAGGTCATAAGCATCCCAGTTAAATATAAAAAAAATGGCTATCGGATATCTTCAGCCTGAATTTTTTTTTTTAAAAAAGTGCGATTAATAAGTGGACTCTTAGTTGATACAAAGATATAGATATTTATATGTGACTTTATAAACGACTAGCTGTTTCACGCGACTTCGTCCGCGTAACTCTATAAAATATGTTACTCAGTGATAATGTAGCTTTCTATAGGTGAAATATTTTTTATAATCGGTCCAGTAGTTTTTGAGTTTATTCATTACAATCATATTCTATCATAATAATAATAACTATAGACATAATTGAAAATTATAATTAAATCCAAAACAAGTTCAGAATATAAGCAAGAACTGGGTTTCAAGAAAGGTGGACGAAGTCGCAGGCAAAAGCTATTTTTAAACTGACGGACAAAAGCTTCTATTATAAAAGTTACACGCAGTAAACTCGTACAGTAATAAGTTGAACGTTGCTCTAGAAATTCACTTATATTTTAATTAAAACAGTCTATCCGCTAAATTGTAACTCATACTTTTCAACTCATTTCAACGTTCCAAAATTAAATCCACTATTTCCGTAACTATCTTTTATATTTTATTTTACATTTCATCAAACGAACGAATCCAATTAATTAATATACAATATGGTTTTGCGAAACTGAGGATTGAGAGCATTAATAATAACGAATAACCTTTTTGAGTGTTATTTACTTTTGATAATATTTCCAATTTAAATTTAGAACATAAATGTAGAATTGTATAGGGTGTGGCGGCAGTTTTGGGTGCTAAGGAGGCGTACAACCGAGCGTTCCGAGCGGGCTCCCAAGCGGGAGTCCGTAGCGGAGCGCTCGCGGGTCTCTCAGTTGGAGGTCGGCCGCACTCTTTGAGCGCGGCCTTATGATATTGTTTGTTCTGCACACGAGGTACGTGTGCGGATTATGAGTGGCGGGCTCCCTCCCGTCATTGGTGTTCTCCGCACTCGAGTGCTTGCAGTTGAGTGCGGACTTTTCTTGAGAGCCTGGCTGTCTGGAGAAGGCTGCCCGCCTTCTGCAGATGGTCTAGGGGGACCTTGCGCACATGGTTGGCTAGCTGTGTGTGCCTGCACAAGGTCCCCCCCTTCGCGTGAGTATTGCCTGGGTGTCTCCGGGCAATCCCTTTCTTTGGCGATAGCCTAGCCAGTAATGGCTAGGCTGCCCTGGGGGTGGATCGGAGTTAGGTGCCTCGGCAGAGCCCGGTCAAGGATGCACCGGGGAGTTTTAGTGGGTATTCCCAGTGCCGCTCACATCCTAACATCAGGTGCTGGGCGACCCCCACATACCTATCCCTATCGCCTAGCCAGCGGTAGGGAATCTATAAGCGGATTTCTCCTCGTCAAAGAAAAAAAAAGGGTGTGGCAGCAGTAACCAACCCATATACAGAAGACCACCATAAAAAGCAAGAAAACAAGAAATGCTTAGATGATATTATCGTCAAACCTGCATCTAAATCTCGCCCTTTGGCAGAGCAGCGGACTAAGACACATGTGCTCATAAAAACTTCTTTTTGTACTATTGGATAATATTGTATTTTGTACCTGAGGTAATTTAATTATAAAATTACAGTAAAATCTAACCGCATTTTAATAATGAAGAAAGCTATTTGAAATATTCAAACAACCCAATGCACTCGTTTACAAAACAATGAACTCTCTGTAAAGATTAAACTGTGGCAAAATACACTTCCATTTCCTTCCTCGCTACTTGCAGATGATAATTTCCTTATGCGCCACATAAAATGTATGGATATGCCAATCGTTTGAAGGAACAGTATCACATCTTGAGAAATTAAGAAATTAAAAATCAAAGGAAGTAATTTGTCACTAATTCGGAGGTCGGGCGTTCAAACCAGTGGTAGACATTGCTTCAGTAGAAGTTAAGTAAGTTAAGTTAAATTAAACTCATGTTTTAATCAATTGAACATTGTAGTTGAGGAGAATCATATTTACAGAATTATCATCTTCATCAATAAGTCGTAAAATAAAAAAAAAATTAAAAAAAATCCGAAAGAAAACTTGAAAAATAATCACAACAAACTCAAACAAACTTTAGGTCTGTCCATTTGATTTATATTCTTTTAATATTTCACAGTTGCTTATATCTCACGTCTTGAGAAACTCCGCAATTAATCTCCGAATGTTTACCCCCAACGCGCACTCATTTGAATTTACTGAATGAAAGCCTTATTTGTTTAAATGCAAGCGGAAAGCAATATGTGTGATACAAAGACGTACCTACGAGAATTTAATTTTAAATATACATTTGGAGATTGTAACCGGAATGAGAAGGTACGAGTACATTGAGGTTCGTCTTATGTTGAAATTAATTAGGCTGGATATTAAAAATTTCTCTATACATCTTTTGTGACTTTGTATCTTATACTTTTTCTTTCATGCTTTTTTATTACTCGTATTTCATTACATTTTATTGCTTCATGTATCTTTACAATACATTATAATTTTATTTACTTATTGATGATATATTTTTTCTTTGCCAAATGCGGACGTTTTAATTTTATCGCATGATTGAGTTAAGACGATCCAACAATTTTGACATAATTTTTTCCTTAATCTTAATCATTTCTTAAGTTGTCCATCAGCAATGCTTAATACTGCCATGTTTGAATTTAGCTGTCCAATATTTTATGCTTCATGACGAACACTGACATACTAACCTGCAGTCCCAATAAACTTCGCTAAACTTAGTTTTAATCTCATCATTTGTTTTCTTTTTAAAAAATAATGACAATATGGCGGCTACACGCGCTTTTTTGCTAAACGCAGTGTGTCCTGCTATTTTTTTTAGTAATTATGAAAAAATCAATTTCTATATTCAATAAAAATGTAATCGACTGTTGGTATATTTTTGAGTTCATGCAAATTGCCTATAAGCATTTAAATAGGCGTATCTCAACTAATATATCATTCCATTCCGTACCAAGGAAATGAGATGAGTTGATACCCTCCTCAGAAAGATGGATGCGGCTAGGTAAGCTTGACAAATGACAACTGAGGAGCCACTACGTGACTGCCACTGTGCGGACAGATTTTTTTAAACATGCCCTTGGAATAATAATGCACTCGCCTAATGTTACAAATCGGTGTGTAAATGAATATAAATTGGCCCCTACAGTTAGAAATATCGAGTTGGCACTAAATTACAGTTCTATATAGATTCCAGATATTTTGTATACCTACACATAAATATATAGGCGCATTTGTTTTCTAACGATATCATTAACATGACATGACATGACTTTAGTCAACTAAATGCCTAAGGTTCAAGGTTAAGATTATTTGCACGTCCGAAAATAATATACGAAAATAAATAATATCTAATATATAAAATTCGCGTGTCCCGGTGTTTGTTGCCAAACTCCTCCGAACGGACCGATTTTGATGAAATTTTGTGTGCTTATCGGGTAGGTCTGAGAATCGGGCAACATCTATTTTTTATACCCCTAAATGTTAAGGGTGGTCCACCCCAATTTTTATTTTTATTTTTTGGCAAAACAACGCTTGTCGGGTCAGCTAGTAATGATATGTAAACACACAATCGTATATTGTTGTCTGTTGACAGCCATTTCAAATTTCATGTGGTTATTTTATTTATTATGAAGTCTATTGAAACCATATTATTATATATTATATTATTTCCATAGGTTTCTCGAATGACAAATAATATCGGTAATGTAATACCTCTATAGTAATATTTTTCTGTCGCTTCCTAAGTCTTTCCTAACATACTCAATAAAAACGTACATCACGTTTTTAATATGAGGGCATTGAAAGTAACATGGCCTATGCCTCATAAAATACATGTTCACGTAATATGACCTTGTAATTTATTACAAGTGTATTTAAAGCTTTTAAAGATTCAAATAACTTAAAAAATGTCCATATATTATAATATCGCATTTTTAGAATTTTTAAAAATTATTAAAACTTTAACAAAAATCATTAATTGGTTATAGTTACAAAATTCAATTTGAATTATTGAAACAGCCAATCAGATTAGTTTATATTTGCATTTTTTTATGTTAAGGCTGAAGGAACACTTATTGATAGGATGCCCAAATGACTGCCATGCCCAATTAAAAAAAACTACTGTTTTATGAAAGTGACTAGTATCTACTTATCATCACTACATAGTATAAAACAAAGTCGCTTTCTCTGTCCCTATGTCCCTTTGTATGCTTAAATCTTTGAAACTACGCAACGGATTTTGATGCAGTTTTTTTTAATAGATAGAGTGATTCAAGAGGAAGGTTTATATGTATAATAACATCCATTAAATAGTGGAGAAATACTGTTATTTTTGAGGTTTCTAATGTGATGTCGTAAATAATTACATTTTTTCCGCTTACATTGCAAACGCAGGCTGAACCCTACGAGTTTTATCAAAATAATGTATTATGTATTGTACACATTGAAAAGGTCTACAGAAAAGTCCGTGGTGTCTATCTCTTATGGATAACCCACAATAACATTTTTTTGTCATTTACTTTTTACGACAAATAATGGCTAATTTTCGAAGCGATTTTAACCAATACAGCATTAATCCTTAACCAATTAAATACCTTGAATACATTGTTCATTTAATATAGATCTATATGGCCTTTTACACCGTATGATTTAAGTGAATATTTTCGAAGATATTACAGATTTAAAAATTGCGGGACGTAGCATTTGCGGCGGTACCGGCCGGCCGCCTGGTGCGGCAAGAGCGTGCCTATAAATAGCGCGTCTGAGGCCGCGGTTTTCCCTATAGCACTTTGAATTTAGAAGTGATCGGACGCGTTTATTATATCGGAGCTCTCCAGCGAGGAAAATAGCAATACTTAGGTAATAAAAAACGTGCTTTTCAGCGCGACAACGTAGGTATCAGTAATTATAAGTAAGTTACGATAAATAATTGTATTATATTTTTAAATCGCACTTATAGTAATTATAAGAACCTACTTAAGGTGAGATAAGATTAGATTAAATAAAACCATAATTTATGGATTGCAATTTTCTATCAAGATCTTGATTAAAATTTACAGTTAGATTAATCATCATCACTACATAGTATAAAACAAAGTCGCTTTTTCTGTCCCTATGTCCCTTTGTATGCTTAGATCTTTAAAACTACGCAACGGATTTTAATGCGGTTTTCACTAATGGGTAGAGTGGTTCTCGAGGAAGGTTTAAGTACATAATTTACTAAGTTACGCGGGCGAAGTCGCGGGCAGCAGCTTTAATTTTATTAACACGTAATTTTATAAACTATAACTAACATGTAGTGCCATCTGTTAACTTTTAGATGAATTAGAGTACTACATTGCTTCAAACAGAATTCCCTAGATGGCGTTGTAAATTTTGCATACACGTTGTCTGGGACTCCAAAAAGGACATAGGGTACCATAGGGCACCAGCTGCAAAAGCATTACCTTAATTTTAACTGTTTGTGGATGTAAATGCGATGTTTAATAATTCTGAAATATTTACATAAATTCAACTAATAACTTGTAATGGAAACTCGGATGGCAAGCAACATTTGCAAATTAGGATATCATTAGCTTCATTTATAACTGTTAATTTATAGGTTCACTGAAATGTTGCTCTCTTAATTCATTAAAATTTGTGAAATTTGGATAAAGTTCAATATATCCACTTTAATTTTTTTTGGAGATAATTTTTTTTTTGAAAATAATTTTATTTCTAAACAAATTTGTACAGTCTCAATATACAATTTTCAGTAGCTCAACATTTGCGATGACTTGACTTGATTTGATGATAGACAAAATATTAGTCAGTTTTATGGAAACTCGTCACAGAGTGATTGATATACGCTCAGAAAATGTAATCCTACGTAACAATAGTAACTAAACTCAAGTTAAATAAACTATATTTAATTTGATCATAACTTATAATCTACTCATAAACACTATTGCGACATAATATGCGAGTGTGGAATTACACAACCTTTAACATCAACTTAAGAACGCCCGAATGTACTGAAGCTAACTGGCCCATACAAAATCAAAATTTCTGGAGTTTCAAGTGCTTTCTTTTATTCATCCATATTCTCCTTAATTTATTTATATGTACATTTATTTATATGCCTAGGAACAAAATCTAAAATTTTATAAATTTCTCTATCAAATCTAAATTCATGTGGAAAATGTGGTCGCATAAATCTACATTTTATGAGATAAATTTCAATGTAGGTAAACATACGCAACGCATGTCCGATGAAAATTATATTGGTGAGTTCGTAACTGGATAGCTTAAATAGTTGATCTAAGTTCAAACCGGCGCTATAGTCTAGTAATAATATAATGTCAGACTCGCGCTTTTGACTAAAAACTACGCGGACATCCAAGCCCACAATGCAATGTTAACCCTGTGATTAGTCGAAGTATCATACTCTTCGGAAACAAGGACATATCAGAATACACTCTCTTAGAACCCTCATTTTTTACTATTTATAATTTTAACAATTTTAAAGCTAATAATATAATACATGTAAAATTATAACACAAATCTTGTGTTATGATTAGAAATTATTATTAAAATGTATTTAGGTACTAAACTATATACAATTAAGTACTATAAATAACTACAATCACTGGTACATTGGCCAATTGTGCATTGTTCGCTTGACTGTACAGTGGTACTAATGCGAATAAAAAGGGCTATTGACACCCTGAAGGTTGCAAGCGGGCTTTGATAGAATATAGTATAGGTAAGTATCCTCTGATGGGAATGGGTTCAGGTATGCCTTACACACTCACCGACATCAGCTGTATTAATTATTGTATTATCAGCTGTATCAGCTGTAATTAGACATTATAATGTCTAGTATTTGCATAGAGGTAGTCTAGTAATTAAAAAAATCTTGGCAACCTATAGAAATGATTAAATTTTAATTAGTAATAGTACACATTCATTTTGTATGAAAGTTTGTATGGATGTATGTATGTATGTTTGTTAACTCTTTCACGCAAAAACTACAGAACCGACAACCATGAAATTTTGCATACACGTTGTCTGGGACACCAGAAAGGACATAGGATACCATTCATCCAGAACGCGGACGAAGTCGCGGGCACCAGCTAGTAAATTATAATTTCCTCAATCAATATAACTAAATTTATGTTTAGTGTAGTGTAGAGATACATCTATTGACTTTGTGGTAATGTCCACAATTGGTGTCCGTTTCCGAGACCATAACTATGTTTTATTGAGTGATAAATGTTTATTGTCTAGATATGTTTGTAATTGGTGCAAGATTAAATGAATGATTGTATTAGTGTTTAGATATTACACAGTAAGAAAATTAAGTAATACACAAATATTTCATAGTACGAACCATTAAACTTTGCAAATTTATAAACATCACTGAGGTACATACTACATATAATATTTTTGTAACATATGGTCAAAATTATGCTGTAATATATGGTAAATGGTTGCCTCATGATTTGGCTGATCTGCAGAGAATGTTAAACTGATACAGAAATGGAGGAATTTTGGACTGAATGAGTGTCATAAAAAGTGGATTCTTTACAATAACCGCAAGCGAAAAACGCAATGTCTGACCCCAAGTCAAACACCATGAAATGCCCTAAAGCGAAACTTACCCATAGAAAGATGATGGTAACGATTTGATGGTCATTTCACGGAGTGATTCACTACAGCTTCCTCAGAAATGAACAGAGCTATCAGATTTAGAGGTTTTGTATGAATTAAACCCTATTATTATAATTGGAGTATAATTGGACAATTTTTTAAAAGTTATTCATGTAAATTTATACTCCTATTCGCATGCTTCAGGGCTTAGTTTATTTTTGTAAGCTACTAAGTTAAAAGGAATAAATCAAACAACTAACATTCTGTAATAAATGTTAGAAGAACCTTTACTATTGAAGTGTATTATAATACGTCTAAAATGTGCACAGTGGGCAACCCGGAGTACGGGCGCTGACAAATGACGTCCGAATATGAGGCCAGTGTCCGACAATGATAATGTCAGCAGTAACAAATGGGGGCCCGCTGCACCAAATGGCGGTGGCGCGATCTGTAGGATTACGATATATTGTCGGGCGACACTATCGCAAGCCGGCGCAAGTGATGACATACGGGAGCGTACGGGATCCTAACACATCCAGACCTCATCAATTCTATAACTAATACGCAGGGTTCAAAAGGTTCTAAGATACTAAATAGCGTCTAAAATAACATTACGGTAAAAGGCTCTACAAATTTTATTATAAACTACAATTTTACATATTTCTTTAAATACTTATTTTCTGTTTCCTAAAAACGGAAGTTTTTTGACAGCATAAAAACCTTCTCAATGAAAAAACTATTTTTATATTAAAAAAATTAAAATTAATAAATTAAAATAATAATTTAATAAAATGTTAGGTTCCCGAGGGATCGTCAAAAATTTTGAAAAAAAAAAAATTTCGCTGACGAAGTCGCAGATACCACCTTAGCCAGCTAGTCTTTATACAAGACTTAGCGATCCACCTCCAGCTTCGCAGGGTATCCAGGTTTTTTTTCCAATTTTTCCCTTCGTAAGACTTTCTTCGGACTTTCGGACAACGAATATTTTAAAGAAAAAATAACCGAATTGGCTCATCCGTTCTCGAGTTTTGCACTTAGTAACACAATATTTAGCGATTTCTTTTGATTTATATAGATTGGCATGAGACTAGAGGTTATGACTTCACAATAAGTGTTCAACAGTATTTTACATGAAATATAATTACACAGTTAATTGACATCTAATAACTTGATCTAGTACTTAACTAGTTTAGTCGCCACTAAAATCGATAACAGCTCGCATGCGAGAACGCACTGATTGAACTAATTTGTACTCAAACATGAGCCTTGCATACTAACTTATATTTGTATTCAATGAGCCTCAACGTATCTCGGTATACATTCGATCTGTTTGTCCCACTTGTGGACTGTAGCAGTCCATAAATTTACAAAGCTGTTTCAAATGGAGTGCTGAGTACATACATTACGCGAATAGTTTGCGGGAGAAATGGCCTGCATAAAAATAGTTGTATCAAACCTCTTTACTATTAGTGACACTGCATCCGCAGTCATAAAATAGGAAACTATACTGGCATCTAGTAGACCATACCACTTTCCCTAATTTTACAAAAGACTATAGTGAAATATAATATCCACATATTATTTTATCATTTATGCTAAGAGATTAGCATCGAACTTGAATTAACATATACCATTAACATATACTTCATATACCATGGACCAAGTATACCTACTAGAACTTCTTTCTAGAAATTAACATTTTATATTATTTTTTAATTTCAAATACCACGTCCAAAGTGAGAAGGGAAACGTCCAAAACCTTGAAAAGTTTTGGCTGGAGGACGAAATAAAGTCGTTGTGTTAAAAAACAAAAAGAGCGGTAAGCAAGAACATGGGGCTATTAGTATTCAACTCGTATCTTCAAGTTGACGCTACTAAACCTCCGTATACACTTGGGAAATTTCAATTAAAAGCTTCGGCCCACTCGTAGACACTTCAGGGCGCTAAAGTTTCTCGTGAGCCCCGTTTGGAAACCTTCATTCCGAAATTTAGCTGAATCGAACGTACGAATTGAGCAACTAAAATTTTTATTGCCGAGGCTGTTAAGCCGCTAAAAGGCAACTAAGTACAAAACTCTGTGAAATTAAACCAAGCGTGTTTATATCGAATGCAATTGATTCATAAGATATGTATAAAGTACATATATGTTTTGACAATATGGTGTGACCGAATCTTTGCCTATCGTAACGCATCTTTTAACAGATTCGTAGTCCTTACGTTATTGTTATAGTACGAGACTATGTGGTGACTATTATAGAACAAGAACATTTGTCGTTCACCTTCCACAGAAGAATAAAACTATATACTTAGTTACAGAAACAGTAGTGTTTTTACATTTAGATTTTATCATATTAATAGCATCATAATAATAAAAACTCGTTTTAGAGTTAACATAAAACATACACGGAAAGTTAAATACAAAGGGCGGGTTCTATCGCATAATACGATCTCTCCGTCGACAAACCGACGATGGTAGGCATAGGGATAGCACGCAAACGATTAAATCTATACATTTGCTAACTGCATTTAACGTTTATCTATGTATATCTATTATCTGTCTATACATAGTATAATATTAAATCGCTCTCTCCCTCTGTCTCTCTCTCCGCTAACTTCTATACAACCAAACGGATTTGGATACGGTGGTTCAAAGATTTGACTGATGGAATAAAATATATTTATGCACATAATTTTGAAGACCTAGTGGCTGAACCCAATATCATCGGAGAAACCAAAGCAGCGAGACTCCGTTGGCTCGGCCACGTGGTAAGGATGGGAGATGATCGCGCAGCGAAGAGAGCATACTTGGGGAAACCTGATGGCCGTAGGCCCGTGGGGCGCCCTAAGGACGAGATGCAGAGAGACCTGCGTGAGCTAGTAACAGCTGACTGGCGCGAGATAGCTCTGGACCGGGATCGCTGGAGACTTGTGGTGTCGGAGGCCAAGATCCACTACGGGTCGCTGAGCCAGAAGAGTAAGTAAGTAAGTACATAATTTTCAAAAAAACATCATCCAATCCTCAGAAACTTAAGTATAATTAAATATCTAGAACATAATATAGAGAAACTTAGATGTCTGTTACAGTATCGAAAATAAAGTGCGATTTTACAGTAAAACAAACAAGTATAATTAATAACTTAATACATTATTGAATTCGCGAATATGTTTCAAATGCCAATTAGTACATGATAAATTTATTATTCAAAATTTTGCTTTCAAATTCTAGTTGTTCAAATCGTTTTAAAATCGAAACTCTTGAACATTTGATGTATTCATTTGGATCAAAACTTCTTCAATTCTCAATTATTTCATATTTTGTTTTGTGTGATAACAATTTTAAATTATTATTGATTTGATTTATTGATTTATTTTTATTAGGTTGACGGTCCACTTGATTATAAGTGGCTATTGTTATCTATAGCACAAGCAATGCCAAAACAATTTTTATAAAGCAGAATATTTAATGTCTAGATGGTGTGATAAATGAGTATTGCGCGAATTGAGGTCGATTCACCGTTATGATTTATAAATAAATAAAATCAAAACGGATATTAAGTTCACTTTTGATTTCAACATTGATAACGATATCGTAAATACAAATTACCCCACAAATTATTAAAGACGAAAGTATGTAAACGATAATGGCAATAAGCCTACACTGAAAACCGAAGTGAAAGTTGAAGGGTCAAATGGAATTAATTTATTAGACAGAATTATTAAGAACTTTATAAAGGTTCTCAGAAATTGAAGTTTCTCGAGCGGTATTTACTCATTGATAGACTACTCGTTGACGCCTCCAACGAGTCTTACCAATGAAACACGAAATACCAAGGACTTAACATACTTAATTCCATCAAGATTTCAGCCAATCCATTGGAATCGCCATTAGAGCGGAAATAAGACTTTGTAAATATTAAACATTTTCTTTTAATTGAACAACAAAATGAGCAAAATATTAAACAAATTAAACTAAGTTAAGTGAATTTATATTTAAGCAATATTATTAATAAAATTGAAAGAAAATTAAATTTTCATCATTGATTAACTGGTTCATAAATAAATGGAATTATTTAATAGTTTTTGGTACACATCCTGCTAAGTTCAATTGTTAGAATCAGAAAAAATTTTTTTTGTTCGAAACCTCAAAGTTTGTGTTGTACCAGAAACCTGTACTAGAAGATTTCGCTCTTTCATAGCCATATCCGTTTTTAAAAAAAAAAAAGTATATTTTTAAACATTACTTATATTGTAGGTTATTATATTAGGTTTGTATATTACGTGTATGAGTTTGGAGTATATGAGATTCTCCAACAAGACCATCCATCCGAATGCCTTGATCAAGCGTAGTTTTTCTATCTCGAAGTGTTTGTGTAATTTTATTGATTTTTTAATTTCTTAATTGTCAATAAGAATGAAGTATGTCTTTAGGAATTAAAATTATCTTACTTATAAGAGAAATGTAAAATATATTAGTAACGCAACTGCTCCTTCGCGTTACTGTTTTCGCATTGCGTATACATTATATTATATAATATTAGGTAGTATAATATCAGTTGTAGGCCATTAATCATCAGCAGCCGGGAAACTCTGAATTTCTCCGCTCTAAATAATGTACTGAACATTTGTTGCGTACAACTAATAGTATTTCAATTGGGAAAAGCATTTCTCAAGTATTTCTGATGGTATTTTTACCTAATATAATATTGATTCCTTGACTTTGCAAGTCATTTGACTAAATATTTTTCTTGAAAAATTTATATCAATACACGCCAAAACACACATGTCACGAAAACCATTTGACTCTTTCCTTACTAAGTAAGTACTCTTGGTTGCTCGAATTTGTAGACAAATCCAAGTATATTGTGAATATACTTAAATAAATAAATATATTCACACATTCTACACAGCACCATCTAGTTCCAAAGTAAGCAACTTAATGCTTGTATTATGGATACCAGACAGTTGATATAGGTATTATATTACTTTTTTTTGTAAGTGTTTTAAACTTCTCAATATTACTTGTAAAAAAAACGCAGTTCCTTGTACATTTCACCAGCTTATTAGGAGGTTTTCTCATGTTATTTTCATTTAATAACTAAAATTTAATACCATTATTATACTGCGTTCCATAGATAATTATGATAGGAAGAAAGTGTATAATAATCGCTCGAATGGATACTGTGGTACAAATATTGTAGTGTAAAGACCAGTTAAAACAGTCAACATGTCTAACAAGTCATGTTGTTTTTAATATGAAAAATATTCGGTATTTAATTTTAATACTAAAAAAGCCTTTATTGGTTTCAACATTTAATTAGTCTGAGTTTTACATTAACTTTTTTTTGTATATAAATACGACATAATGGAACAGCATGTAAGTAGCTACGAGTACCATACGACATAAATAAAGGACCAACGCCGACCGTGTTGCGGTGAACGGATTACATTTGATGAATGAATTCCGTCCACTGACATTAACGAAATTAATCTTAGTCTGAATGAGTTCGTAGGCAATGTTATTTAAAATAGGTCTCCTTAACCACTAGTCTGATGCTAACTAAATATTAAATTACAAACATAAATAAAATATACCGACTTGACTATAAAGCTACATTAAATAATATTGTATGTGAATAAGATTTTTATGTAACATCATAATTATGTAATTACGTACTTACTTACTCTTTTGACTTAGCGATCTTGGCCTCCAACACCACCAGTCTCCAGCGATCCCGGTCCAGAGCTATCTCGCGCCACTCAGCTGTTACCAGCTCGCGCAGGTCTCTCTACACCTCGTCTAGTCCTCCCAACGGTAGTTTCTAAGTACCGTTGGGAGGACTAGACATTGTTACGAAACCGACAACTCAAGAGACACGATCATAATTATGTATATAGAAAAAATTGATTGCTTTTGCACACGACGACAACGGGTATATTAATACTAATACTTTACCTGAAATAAGACATTTTCAAGTCCCTATAAGTAAGATTGCAAATTTTGAATATTTTTTTCTCTCTTAAACTACATAATAGAGTTCATTTCTTATCTGTATTTGCAGCCACTCTTACTTTTTCTTACGTCCAACCCACATTTTGATATTAACATTCAAGCGGCGTGCCTAACTCGTGTACGAACAAATAATTTAGCAACTTCAACAGTTTGCTTTGGCAGCGTAATGTGTGATTCTTTTTGTTGGACCCCAGAGTAACTGTTTGTTGGTACAAGTGTGTATAATGAAACCCCATTCATTACTGAGCGAATGTTCAGATACATTGTATATTATACATTGTCCCTTTTTTGTATTTTTAAGTTTTTAGACCAAAACAAAACCATAAAAAAATATTGAAAGCCGCAGGTGTCTATTGCAGAGTGTCTACCGCAGGTGTCTGCTGCAGAGCCTTTACTTTTCTAATTAAGATTAAGTTCTAAGTTTCTTAATTTTAACTACTACTCAACCTTTTTTTGTTAACTTCAGTGAATTTACTGCACGTTTACACTCAGTATTACTTATTTTAATAATGTAGAATATTTAATTATAAGATTGATGGCTGGTTACAGTCTCTGTGTGTACGTACATATTTATCATTAATTTATGCGCTAAGTTTGGGAATTAAATTGCAGGATATTTCACGTGCGGGTGTCAAAGATGGGCGTTACGCCAGACACATGTTTCTCTGCTAATGAGAAATGCTGCCACTCACTTTATCGCCTCTCAACAGTTGGCAATAAGTTAATGTAACTAATACTTGAATTTAGCTTTTATTTCACTTCAAATAAGGTCACACATTTCCTGAACTGAAACTTAGATGAACTTAGTTATTCTCAGCAATTCCTTCCTAGAGCGTTTGCGGCGGACAACTTGACGTAATCAATGTACAGAAGTTAGGACCTAAGATGGCAGCTTTCAGATATTGAAAGACTTGCACTGAAAGTCATGAAAGGACTTTCAACGTGTGCAATGACTGTTATTGATTTATGTGTACACTGCACATATTATGTATGTATGTACAATGTACATAAATGTGTACACACATTCATTATGTGTCATTATGTAAGAAAACTGGGTGTTTATAATAATGGCAGAGCACATATTGCCCAGTTTGACAGAAGATATATTTTGGGTAATCCACATGTGAAGACATCTTCATAAAACTGCTGAAACAATTCGATTGGGAAAGAAAAGTTACAAATTCTGAAGTATGACCTATTAAACAAAAAATTATCATCAAAACCAATACATAATTGGCTGAGTAATCGTGTAACAAACATACAAACAAACATAGAATCGAATTGAGTAGGTACCTCCTTCTTTAGCAGTGTACGGACCCCCACGGTGGAGTTGCGGAAGAGTGTTCGTCCGACCTCGCAATTTCGCCTCATAGCGGACGCGGAGGACGCCAAGAGGTTTAGTCGGTGGGTCTTCCGCAATACCATCTCGGGGCAGGAGTCCGACATAACCCACCGGTCTGTCCCCAGGCCGGTGGGTATCCATGATGGATTCCTCTTGTAAAAAAAAGGTACCTACCTCCTTTGTTGAAGTCGGTTGATGAATAAATATAGAATGGGTATTCCTCAAATAGAATGTATCTCACTTTTGATTACATGTGATTACATTCACTAATAAGTGTCAAGTGAGTCATTCAAGGGTTTATTCCCAAATTAGTAAACGTTTGTTGTTCATTGTGTTTCGGTGCGTAAGTTAAGGGATGGCTAACCTTAAAATAACTGTAGACGATTACGCTTAAGTAAATTTGAAGAAAACTTATTGTTACACCAGCCGGTGCCCGCGACTTCGTCTGCGTCCCTTTTCCTTAGGATTTACTCTTACTAAGAGAAGAATATTCTCTTTTTCATATAAATCGTGTTACAACTATTCATATTCTATACAGTATGTATTAATAAATAAATATATGAAATACTAGCTGCACCCGCGACTTCGTCTGCATCCCTTTTCCTTAGGTTTTACTATTACTAAGAGAAGAATATTCTCTTTTACGTATAAATTGTGTGATAACTATCCATATACTATACAATATGTATTAATGAATAAATATATGGAATACTAGCTGGCGCCCGCGACTACGCCAAATTACCGTAGGCCTTTTCGTGTATTAGGATACAGTTTCAGTATCTAAAAAATAATAAAAGACACACATGAAACGAATTTAGCCAGAATTGGTGTAGAGTTTATTGAAAGTGGCTGCCAATTTGCAAAACTGCCTACAGAATCCACTGAGTTAGTAGAACAACGGAATAACACAGATGTTTCGTAGTATTGACTCATTAGTGCTGATATTTCGCACGGTAGTTTTCTATAAAGAGTTACTGTTGTCAGCTGTCTCATTTTTGACTACGGAATGCAATGTTCAATCTGCCATTCACATCTGTAATGCCCTTTCTTATGCACTCGAGGCTCACGCATCAGAGTCACTTATATATGCTCACGTATCACTCCCGGACACACACGCAACTAACTTATCCCCGTGGATAGCCTGCATCCGTCACGTGGTACGTTTTAGACTGTGCTTGTAAAGTTGCCAGTGAACAAATCCAAGATGCATACACTACAACATCCTAATAATAAAATAAAATATCAATACTTACATAAATTCTAATATATATTTTTTAATTTCAATAAAGTTCAATATTAATTTGTATTTTATTAAATACTTCGTTCTCCCTTCAAATTGTTCGAATATTTCAGTTAAAATGAGTCGTTTCTGGTGTATATTTTGCCAAATTGTAAATTAACTCTGTTTCAGTCTGAATATTTGAATCACAATGCAGTAGTCATGGTTACGATTTAATTACAGTTCGGTGTTTGTGCCAGTGAATTTTATGCACGGGGAACAAGGGGAAATAAATGCGTATTTTCCACTTTTAAAACATTTTCATTGATTCTTTAGAGACTGTTAACTTTTATTATATTAAAAACATTAAAAAAATACATTTCCAGGAATAAAGGTACACTGATATTTTTCCCCGTCTATTATTATTTGAAATGTTTATTTTGGTAAAATATTCGTATTTTTTTTTAATTAATTTTGCTTAAATAATTTTATTTTGATACTAGCTGACGCACGCGACTTCGTCCGCGTGAAAAAAGAAAAAAATGTTTATCTACCAAGTTTCATGGAAATCACTTAATTCGTTTAAGAGTTACGGAGGAACATACATACATAAAATACCTACACTTACAGATTTATTATTAGTATTGATTGATATTGATAAACAAGTGATCATTACCATCCATTTCCAAGTTGAGACATTGAATTTGGTATCACATGTTAGGGCCATTTTCCTGTCATGCGTATTTTCGTCCGCATGCGGGTGATAAGCACGCTCCTGGCCACACGCAGGACAAATCCGTTTGCCGCTGCAATGTCGCTGCAGAAAAGGGCTCTTAGTCCGTTTTACATAATTTTAAATTAATTAAAAGTAAAGGTCAATGTGAGTTCTGTAATATTATTTTTAATTGTGTGGGTTTTTAAGTGAATAAATTTTATTTTATGTTAAACTTAAACTTGCATTGTTAGTTGTAATTGTAATTTGTTAGGTCATTTTTGTGGCCATCATTTTTGTGTGTATTATCTGGTCTATTGTTTAAATTTTTAACATAGCCATTTTCAAAATAAAATTGCAACTAAAAGAAATGTAACTCCGATTTAAATCTTAAGCGAAAGGCGTTGGCCGAAAAATTGCTTCACATAATAGCAGTTTCGGTCCCATAGTGCGCTATCCACGGAAATATCGTTCCCAAGTGATATATTGGTTAGCGAATGTGTCCAATCTGCTTGATTTACAGTGCCAATAATCTCCGTCGTCACGCGACACCAATCAGGTGTCAAGCAGAGCCGCGGGGCGTGCTATTGTCACGTATAACTAAAATGGATGTGAAAATATACGTTCAGGACAATTGGGTTGGAACTCAGATCTCAAACCAAGTTAGAAAACACCTACTTACATATTTAAAGTTGTATTACAAAAAAATTTTAGAGACATATTGTAAAGTGTATTGTAAGATATTGGAGGTTTTGAAAACCATAAAAGTCAGGAAACTGGAATACTTTGTACATATCATGAGCGGCGAGAAGTACCTATAATCTCCTGCAGCTGATCATGCAGGGGAAAATACACTTAAAGAAGTGTAAACCAAAGGCTCAAGAATCTTCGCGAAGCCATAATGATAGCCAACTTTCGATGGGAGATGGCACTACAAGAAGAAGAAGGTAGCAGGTATTTCAAACTATTGTCATGAAAATTAGATAGACATTTATTTACGTTTTATAGGTACGGCGTAAGATGGTCAGTATTAGTTAGGACACAGAGAGAAACGAATATGATGCCTCTTCCACTTAATAACATTTACAGCTTATATAGTCAAGGAAAATGTATTTTGATATATCTTACTGCATTGTACCAAGATAATATGTAAGTTATATGACGAAGATAAAAATATGTCCCGGGCAGGTTTTTTGGCAGATAGACAAGTTTCACATTTATTATTATTAGTGGCTTCATTACACATCTTTCACGTCACTTTTAAAGCCACATGAATAAACTGTTTATAAATGAGACGTGACATCTGTTGAGCTAATGAGTGGGTCTAATTAAGCCAAGCGTTAACGCTTACAAAGGTAATTCGTATGTTTTCACAGGCCGTTGCAAGCGGGTAGCGGAAAAAATGGCGGATTAAGGTCAGACGGACAATGAAGCAAAGCGAGCTGTCGTCTGACGCCTGTTTGCCTTGGCCTGAAGTCAAATGTTGCATTTAGAAAATGAAATATTTTTTCTTCATATTCCGCGAAGAATAGCAATGTGATTTTGATTGCAATACTTTGTATACTCACTGTCAGGAGATTCTGATTGTAATAATAACAGCATATTTTTGAATACGAATTATTTCTTTATTATGAACAAGTGGGTCATCCCGGTTTGCTAGGTTACAATTTTGATTAAAGGGACATTTTTTTATAATTTAAAGGCCAAAAGCGATTAAGGTAAGCATAAGTATGGGCTATTTTATTTAGGTATATATTTGGTACTTGTTTAATGACGATAATAATAGACTTAATAATCTAGTAATTGTTAATTTAATCAGGATAATAATCAGGACAATAAGGAGAAGTTAGGCATGAACTTATTTATAAATAAACTTATATAGCAGCGATAGTATATTATTGATACATTTTTATAAAACTTAGCAATTTTATAAATTTAATTTGTTTTCAATTTGTTTTAAAAATAGTGTCACGCTTTCACATCCACGTGCCATGATTTATTGGCGGTTATTTCGGAACGTTTATTCAATTTTATTGGTTTATTTCGCCTATATATAGTTTCATCGTAGTCTCCTGTCAATAACATGAACAATTTATAACTTTTACGTCCGGGTTGGAACACATACAAGTCAAAACGTTATTATGTATGAACAGTTATAATTAGTTGGAATAGTTGGATTTCAAGAGGACTCAGATATACTTAATTCTAATCGTAAGTAATTATTTTCCTATATTTATTTAATATTAAAAATATCTTGTATATTACATAATCTCTTCTTTTATATAATACAAAAAAATGTTAAGTTGGTTTGTGTACGCTTCATTCGGTATTTTTTGTTTTTCCCACAATAGTAAAATGCATTCCAACCTGCATCAGTTGTATATTATGCAGCAGAGTGTTAGCTTTACTATCACTGCGTATCATAAAAAAGAACATTTACTTTACTGCACGAAGGACATTAACATGACATTACATAAGAAACAGAAACAACAAAAATAAAATGACACAAGTAAATTAATAAAAACAGACAACCACACACACATAACTACTTTTGTAGTCTCATGAACTACTTTTGTTCTGTATCATGATCATGTCCATTAAAAATAAAAAAGGAAAATCAAAATTCTACGTTTAAATAAATTGCTAATTTATCGATAGTAACTCAAACTATCGATAGTTTTACGTTTTACGCCACGTTTTACGCCACGTTTTACGCAAGGTTAATGCATGAGGTCACCACTGAACCGAAAACACAGTTCGTTACATGTGGCTGAACTAAACTTTGTTGTGATATGAACAACGCTTGAGAGATTATACCAAAGTGGATGTAGTTTATCGCATCATCTTTGTAGTGCTGAAGCTTGTTCTAGTGAAGTCGTGTACCAACTTCGGTGACTTTATCTTGTCAGGCCTAAGGGTACACACTCAGTGAACAAACAGGTCAACTTTTTACTGATATTGTAAAGTGGATTACTATATAACTGTACTGATTACTGTATGATTACTGTATTGTAAGGTGACTAATAACTGATGCTCACTACTTCGTAAGCGTTGAAAAAGAAACTATAATATATGTACACATATATTATTATACATACTTTTTTATACTTTTAAGCGATTTCTCGGAAATGTATTAAGCTGTATGTATTCCGCGTTTTTATTAAGGTGACTAGTTAAGTTGAGTTGACTGTGTTTAACATACGCAACGCGGTAGGTGCCACCTACCTTCAAGTTAACCGTCAACCCATCTGAAAACCTTTACATAAAATCATTGATTATTCTCATCATTTCCAATCAATAACCATCGTTCATTTGAGGTTACCACGATTCGTCTAACTTCAAACGAATTAAGCTTAATTGAAGACTAAATCTACACGCAAACCAAGAATGACTCGGCTCCATCAAGTTAGTGTACAGTCGGGGTAAGAATAGGTCGACATTAAGTCGATATTTGGTTGCACCAGGGCAATTGTCAGTCATGCCAAAATTTCATTTTTAACGTCTGTTCAGACAACAGTCTGATTAGTGCTTTAGTTTCAAAAGGTACTAAGAGTCTACAATTTTGATAAAGAAATTAAATTGAAAACTGACGAAGTTTTTCGTACCCTGACTTTACTAAAATTCCTTATGGTCCTTCCGTTTAAAGGACATCTGTCTCTAAAAATAGATAAATGCCAATATTTTAATTCAAATATGGAATATGAAAATCGTTGAGCACAAGGACTTGGGTATCATTTTTCCGCAAAAGAAAACGTATCTCCCATTCCTCAGAAATCTTACCTTCATCTCAGTCGACACATTTTAATTCCAATCCTTTCCTTTTCCGTGACGTTACGTAACGTGTGCGACGTGAATGAAAAAAAGATGCGAAATTTCTCCTTTTCAGAAATTCCACTTTAATTCGCATTGAAACTGTTTCATATTAATGTATTGTATGGTCCTTAAAGTATGTCATTAACTTTCTTTCTTTCGTCCACAAGTCGAAAGTCACCCATTTATGATCTCGCAAGTAAGGAAAAAAGTAACTTATTTTAATTTTTTTTAATATAAACATTTTTAAAAAATAGTTTTAAAAAATATTTTAAAATATTTAAAAAAAGAAGCAACTATTGATGTCTTATTAAAAAAAATTTTTGTACTCTTTGTAGAATACAGATCCTAAAAAAATTAAGAGGAACGTGATCTCTAACCGCATCTGAAGCTGTAGTATTGCAGGCCTCGTTATACAGCCAGTAACCTCTTCAGCGAAATTGTATAACAGTGTCTGAAGGCACAGAAGACGTCTCTTTAGTGTGGCTGCGGCGTAGTCAAGTTGTACGAAATTGACCAATTAGAGCGAGTTTGTGGGAACGACAATAATTGCACTTGTTACGTTTTCTCAGTATCTTAATTGACACTTTTAAGGAGAATGTTAATGTTAATTAGTTCTGAATTTAAAGGTAAAGTATGTAAGCTATGATAGGTGAATCTTAAAAATCCATGGGTTCAAAATAAAAATTAGAAAACCTTATGTGATGAATAAAATCTAAAGCTATTGAAAAAGGCTGCCAAAATATTCACACATTCACACATTCCACACAGCACCATCTAGTTCCAAAGTAAGCAACTTAATGCTTGTATTATGGATACCAGACAGTTGATATACTACATACATTACTTTTTTTTTACATACATATTATAAATACAAAACATCCATGACTCAGGTACAAAGGTAAATGTAAACACATAAACATATGTGTTTACACATATGTTTACAAGCCCCTAGCGGGATTCGAACCCACAACCGCTTGGTTAACAGCTAGGGTTACTAGCCACTAGACCAAACGTATCGTCAATCATACTCTTGTCACTCAAACTTCCATATTATTATTGGTTTTGGTATCTGTTAAGAATGCAAAAAAAGATAATAAGTCGCTTTGTTGAATTTTTGCGCTGTTGATAACAATTTTTGATTAATTTGATACATTTGATCATTAATCTACTAGGTAACTAACTACTAAGCAACTAATCAAACGTATGTTATATAATATTTAATTTACATAGTTACTATATTTACGAGAATAGGGCATAGTTTATCATATTATAGCAAGCTTGCCATAGCAAATAATGATATTATTGTATATATTTCACCTGATTTCACTGATGGTAAAATATATACAACGTCCCTTAAATTAAATTTAAGAGAGGAAAACAAATTCTCTAAGAAAAAGGTAAATTAAGTATGTCGAGACATTATTCATGTGCCATTTTTTTCTTACTTTTATTCGTAGTATAATATTTAGCCTAGAGCAGTCCCACAAAAGGAATAATGCGCCCCATTATTTCCACCGATAGGCTCTAAGTTTCAGGATAGGTGAGGCGGTGCTGTTGAAATCGCGCGGCTGAATATATTTCGTGACAAGAAGGTAACGTGTTTTTGTTGATATAAAGTATGAGGAAGTGGCAACAAAATTGTAGTTTTACAGATCACTGTTTAATAATAGAACCATTAAAGAATGCCAAGGCCTTTTTTTGTGACGAGGAGAAATCCGCTTACAGATTCCCTACCGCTGGCTAGGCGGTAGGGATATGTGGGGGTCACCCAGCACCTGATGTTAGCGGCACTGGGAATACCCACTAAAACTCCCCGATGCCTCTTTGCCCTGTGAGCGGGGTGAACCGGGTTCTGCCGAGGCACCTAACTCCGATCCGCCTACTTATATATTTTTAATTTATCCTTAAAACTTATTTACTTAATGTCAAAGGCCGATGACCCCACCGACCTCAACAAATACACCTATGCTCACATTAAATAACATTAAATTATATCAATATGAAAATTTATTACATACTGTCTAAATATATTTACCTATTTATTATTTTCTAAGATACTGTAACGGTGTCGAAAAATATTTATTTATTTGTGACCCTTTTTGTATTTGTACACAAATTGTACACGCATGCAATTTGTAGACGAATCTTTACCGTTTAGCTCTCTTTACAGTAATGAAAATGGTATCAAAAATCCGTTGAATGGTTATAATAAGTTAGCGGAGAAACAGACAGATGTCTCGACATAATTTTATAAGGTTTATAGATTTATTTACTCATATTGTACATTTATACGGTTGCATCGAGTAGGAAATTAAAATGAGAATCTCTTCTAGTACATTCCGTATCTGTGTAGAAAGCATTTCATATCGGAGGTGAGCACGCCTTGGTATTTCCCGAACCTCCTGGGAGGTCGTCCGCCGTCTCTACGTGACGAGCTTTCACTCCTAAAATATTTGTACTATTCATCGCTGTGAGGGGTATTAAAATGCGCGCTATGCCAACTCCTTTTTATCACTCTTTATTTTTTTCAGCTGACGTTTTAGACTACGCTCTTCAAAACTGGAATTTTTAATGTCGGTTCATGTCGGTTAGATTGCTGAAATGTGCGCCATTTTTCGCCAGACCTTATAGTCATTTCGGTTTCGTACCTTTAATAGTACACATACCGACTTCATCGAATACCGTTTCTTTATTAAAGTATTTTCAGTCATTTTAATTAAATGGATTCCATAATAAAATAAACAGAAAAGTTGTATGTATTATGGTTAATGCATTATCTTACTTTTTTGTTTCTATCTACGCTTTGATGTAAGTTTTTCAGCGCATTGCGAAAATTAAATACTAAAGCGAAAGCTACGCGTATGTTATTTCCATGATATCTATGACGATATCTGAATCACGCTCAACACTAGAGACGTTCAGTACCTACTTATCACGTCAGTATTGTGGTTTTCTTTGCGGTACGGACTCTATACCGGTCTCATGGCACGTCGTCTTCAATCGACGCTGCGGTGCGAAGCGAAGTGATAAATATTGACCGCGCGGCTACATACACGTTTAATATTTATCACTATCCGTGAAATGTCAATTCGTAATTCGTAAATCTAGAAATACTGTCATCGGTATTGAAATCCGTTAATACTTCAGTCTAGACGCTCAGTAAATACCACGATAATCTGGATCACAATATTTATTGAACGTGTAGCCTTCGCCTAAAAGCCTAGTTAAACTATGAGTTTATATTATATTAATTAAATTGGTTTTTATTAAGTTAATAGTATTAACAAACCGATTCAACCGTAACCGAATATTTCCAGTGAATTTATGCTAATTTACAGGTCGATTACGAGATTAAGTTAGGTGTGAGTTACGGCAACGCCGCCATGAAAAAAACGGCTTGTTATTCCGCCTTGTTGTTCTTAAGGTGATTACATTTCGCGAGAAAATCCCCTCGGCCGTTTCTCGTACCGACAACGGCCGGCGGTTTTGCAATTTAGCCTGAACGGGTAGTCGGGTAATGAGAAAAATGTGCGGTACTCGCGCGGTAACAGTGTCAGAGGCGGAATGACCGGCGCTTGCGCGGTACAAACTTGGGGCACAGTTCTAGCGGGGCCCGCAGTAGTTCGCGCTCTCGCGGGAGAACGACCGCGCTTGGTGTGGCTACTACCCTCCCCTTGGCCCCCGCACGCGTCCCGCTTGTCAAAATAACTAATTGATTTACACCCCCGAACATTAAAAGCGAACTTGCCATAGAAAACTTTCGCTCTCCAATCAACTATAGTTCAATTATACCAACTTTCAAATGAACATTTAACTTTACGCTGAACGGAATGAGTAACTTTTTTCCAGTGTTATATATACGTATAAGTTGGCACACCAATCTGTCATGGTAAAGTGACACGGGAATGAATGATAGTAAATATTAGGCCCTTTGTGCTGGTCGGGTGAAATGAGCGGAGTCATCGTGACACAAAGTGAGCTAATGGATTTTCTACATAAATAAAATATGAGAGAGAACATCTCGGTGTACCGCACAAAAGTATTGTCGTGTTATGGTCGCATCATTAATAAATTGAATCAGCGGCGACTTATCCATTAAACAAATTAAATTACACTTGCTAAATATACCTCAGTAACTACATACATTTCGCTTTGGGCGCGACTTTAATTCCACCGCAAATGGAATTTTGTGGTCATTAAGAACCTGACAAATGTGTTAATTAATGTAAGTATTCTTTTTAATTTACATTTCACTTACTGCGTACCTAATTCTATTATAACCTACACTTTTTTAATTTTAGTAATTTCTCTACAGGCAAGCTTGTTTTTGAAAGTCATGCGATTTTAATTTCAGATTATATAAGTGCTTTAGAAATGTTAAAGGCTAAATAGGGGCCGGAAGAACGAAAAAGATAGTTCAAGTGAAGCCGAATCTATTTAATTTTACAGTACTAAGTCTAATAAGCTAATGAACAAAACGTGAAAATATATAAAATTGACAAATTATAAAAGAATTCGTCAATCACTTCGATCGTCAAAATCATTACAAGTTCAAATTTCATTGTCACTGTGAATCTTTTATATACATTTGCTATTTCAATTACAAATAACAAATTTTATTACAATTAACACGTAAGTACTTTGCAATACCACTAGTGCGAAATTTTAGAGTGATACTGATATTCAATATAAACAGTAATTAACTAATCACAATTTTGTGATCATGATCATGTTTAATTAAACCCATTGTGATATGGAAATAACATGAAACTTGGAACTTTAAAGTGTCAACGAGGGCATAGCCTCAAACTTATGTTAATCTATATTATATTGAAATTAATTCTCCGTCCGCCTCTGTTTCTTTCTCCGCCAACTTCTTCTCAAGCATCCTACGGATTTTGATACGGTTGTCACTATTGGACAGAGCGTTTAAGTATGTATTAATTTTGCAGAAAAAAGTGCAGGGGTCCCAAATCTTATAACCCAAATCTTTTCAAAGTTCGAGTGGATAGGCATCTTCTGGGGAAGCTCGCTCCATCATAGGCCTCATCTTCGCTTCACAGCTGGATGTTAGCCAAGAGCAGACCCATCTCTAATAAAAAAGGGCGGGTCGCCAGCATGTAATAAACTTAAATATTATTAAGCTTTTCATGTAAATATTTTGAAATTCACACATTGTTATATTTTAAGTAAATTTATTGAATAATGTCGCGCCTTAATACAAATAATAATGAAATCCGAAAGAATCACTATCACCTACTTTGTAGGTTGTAACAAAGTAATAAAAAGCCGTTACGTTGTGACCTGATCACCATAATGTATGAGGCTTGCGAAAGTTACGAGGGGTCACAGAAATACAACGAATACAAAAGTCCAACTAATGTACTTTTTGTCATGTTCTCCATTTTTTAACTTAGTTTCTTCGTTTAGCAAGAACAACTAATGTTAATGCGTTTGGTACTTCAAGAACCTAGTAACTAAAATATTTTATAAATGCACCTAAGAGAAGTTACAGAGATTCTATTATGACCTGAACGACCCCTAGATGGCGCTGTTCATAGAACGCACTAACGAAAGCTTTTTGAAAGTTAACATACCTATACAAATTGTCTATATTCTAGGAATGTCTATAATTAAAAACAATTACGATTTCACTTTGCCTAGGAAAGTACGAAAGTAGAACAACTTACTGAAAAGTCAGTACGGAGTACAGAAAAGACAAAGACACGCTATAGTTAACATAATACCTAATATAAAAGACTTGCTGAATATAGCAAGCCTTATCTAGTAAGTATATAACAAACTAATAAACAATTACGAGTAGGTAATTGACCAAATATGAATGTTACCATGTTAACAAATATTAACAACTCCATAATGTGTATCTGAATGTTGGGTATCTTAATAATGTGTGTTTCTGGATCAATACATACATAATTACATTATCGATATCTGTACACAGACATCTCTGTGACACTTCAATCTAAGCCTCAATTAGACACAGTAATGATTACTGCGAACAGCGATCAAGCTGCATTAACAAATTTATTTCAGACGATGACGTAACAGTGCACAATATATAGGAGTGCTAGACGATGTTCGCGACTTCGTTTGCATCATTGAAAGCTCATTTATTTTTCTATGGCTTTCTTCTTTTATAAATTTTCTTGATATTTGATTGATAACTGTACATTTTTCTGGATAAAATGTATTGTATGTACTCATATTACACCTGACAACCGTATGTAAAATTTTATAATTATTTGTTGTAGTTTCGCATTTATAATACCTATTAGTAGGTAAGTAGGGATTAAAATAAGAAAAAATACATTTCATGGTTTTATTAATGGTTAGTCATTAATAGTGTTCTCGAGTCGAGGCCACGGACCGAACGATCTGATTCTTCAGACCGGTCCTATTGGTAAACTACCGGGAGGCCTATGTCTACCAGTGGACGTACTATGTCTGAAAGGAAATGATAATATTAATGGTTCAGCTCTAATAAAGCTTTTGAAAGTTAGGGACTACTTAAGATTATGGAAAATTATTTAAAAAATATACATTGAATATGAGACAATAAAAGCAAGTTAAGCCGCAAACCATCGCGAATATTGGAAAATGTGTCCAATCATCTCTATAAAATATACAGAAAATAATACAAGATAAAATCTCTGCGATGGAATATTTACTTCATGTTTAATTAATGAGAATACTCACTGTTTTTGAGTATTGTGAATCGAACGAACCGCGTGTTTTGTAAAGAGATTTTTATTTTAGGGGTTATCCAAAGCGGTGGCCCCGACGAAACCCAATCTAATCGTGTGTTATCGCCCGGAAGCGACGGGACTCGTTTTGTTTACTCATCCCGATTTCAATTTAACATACTCCCATAATTTTAACGATTTTTCTAAACGATTTTTCCCCACATACCAACATTTTGGTGTAATTGTAGGTATTTAATAAAATTGGACGGTCTTTACATGTATATGTACTTATTTTTGGTTTTATGTTAAATATAACAAAAATATCGAAATATTACGTACGCTAAAAATGTAGACGCAATGAATATGTACGCGGCGCGCTGTGCCTAAACGCAGTAAAAGTTTGACTACTCGTAATTCAGACAAATAGTGCTAAAGAAGAAATGCTAGTGCTAAAGAAGAAATGCTAGTGCTGAAGAAGAAATGGGTGTTCTTAATATTTGAATTTAATTAGGAGACTATTTTTCTTATATTTCAGATGTACTTGCTTCAAATATCGCAGCTTTGGTAAACCTATATCCCTGACAACATGAATGCCTTTCACGTTCATTTCATGAAGTTTGATTGAGTAGTTAAGACGTGAAACCTTAACCAACAAACTCCCTTTCTCATTTATAATATTAAAAGCAAAGGACAAATTACTAAAATGCGTAGTAAAATGAATTCTTCCACTCATAACGTAGAGTCTTCCTCTAAATATTATCGTCAAAAGGTAAAATAATCGGATTTGTTTTTATTTCGAAACTAATTATATAACTATTAATTTATTGTATATGTTTGATTCACATTATGAAAATTTGTTCCAACATTGGCTATAAACATTTCCTTCATAATAAACAACTAATTATTAATAGTTCAAGGGCCTTTAAAGGAATACCTATTATTTCAAAGCAATATACTGACGCATTTTCATCAAAGGATTTCCTTTAAAAGGCTAACATATTGGCCCTTTAATACCTTAGATGAGGACGATAAAGGCCTTTGAAGAAAAAGGGATTGCCCAAAACAATAAAATATACATAGTCCACAGGACAGACGCTCATACAGACCATATAATTTGAATATCGTCGGCTTAGAGTGTAAACCTGCTAAATACATTTTTTACGATTTTACGTTTTTCATGTAATTCGAAAGATAAAAAAAATGAGAGACAATCTAGAAAAAACAGCAGTCACAAAAGTGTTATTAATAAATAAATACTGAATTTAGTAACTTTTATTTAATTTTATATTAAAAAATATTAAAAATAATAAAAATACGTCAACCTACATTAAGGGATTCACAAAGGCGAATGACATTGACGATTTGACCTTCACCGATATGACCTTTAGAATGTTTATATATATCATACTAATTCCGCACGAAAAACGCATACGTAATCCACACCTCAACGCAGTCACTGAGACACTGTAGTACCATATATTTAGAGTTCCGAGGTGGCGGAAACAATTTAACAGGCCTGATAAATGTGATTTTTTGTACTTTTCATTAAAACTACATTTAAAAACAATGAAAAAATCAATACATTTTTTTAAAATGATATTGACTTATTATTCGGTGTAGGAACAAAAACCGTTTTCGCAACAAATTTCAATATAAGTCAAATTCTTCTTATGTTATAACTTTTATTGTGGGGTTTCTACTACTTCGATGGAAATTCTAAACTATACAATTTGTTCTTCACATGTTTAAGTATAACATATATTTTTTTCAAACCAATTGCATTGATAGTTTCTTCTAACATATTTTTTTACAAATGCAAATTTTTAGGATTGGCGTGTGTTTACACCTTAAAGTTTTTTCTTAAAATCAATTAATTTATTATTAAGAATGTTTTTTGTCTCTCCTGTAAAATTACCGAAAAGTGCGTTAGCAGGTTTACACTCTAAGCCGACAATATGGGGAAGAAATAAATGTAATTTAGATGTGACTAACATCAGTATGTATTTTCTACTACATTTGGGTTCGATTGTGGCAGACAGGCACTTTACTAGTAAAACCAGTAGAAGTAGAACAAAACCATAACATAACATAGTAAAATTTAACATTTTAACAATAAAACAGTGTAGGCACAAAGTTGTGGAAGGATCTTCGATTGTGGCTAACAATATTTTCATCGATGTTTCTTATCAATTATTTTGGCAAACAACGAAACAACACGTCTTGTTCTAATTCTTTTCTTCGTCCTATAAATATTATCCCAACTTTTTCAAACAAATAACAAGAAAACAACACAGTAACACTTAGTAGGTATATATATTTTTATCAAATCCAAACTCAATTCTCAAAGAAACTACTGTTGGTTTGAAGTACTTGTTGGCTATTTTAATGAAAATTAAAAAAAAAAATGGTATTTTTGACAATTTTTTAATGACACCATGTAATTTTGATTAGATCAGATTTTATTCGTTACTCCCGTTCGTCGAGGGCGGATTGCTAGTTTCTTACAAATTGTTAAGAGATTTTGTGTCTATGTAATAATTAATCGAGTCTGATATCTCAACCTTATCAGGCAAAAACCGAAAAATACGAGTCAGTGAGTTCGTAGTACATACACTCAGACCCAATTTAAAGAGACACAATGTGAATAAATAAAAACGTATTATCGTCGTCCACGTATTGTATTCGTTACATATATGAATATAAATTGTCATCATTACTGTTGTATTACTGTAAAATTTATTTTTCAACGGGAAATTAAGCAGAGTCATGAAGCTGTGTGTATCAGTAATGAGCTTTTTGTACTCGTGAGAAGAGCATGTCAAATTATAACTGAAATTAAATTCTGTTTTTTTTTTAATTTTCATATACTTACCCAATGTACTAACTCTTTACATAGTATAAAATAAGTTTCCCGCCGTCTGTATGTACCTAAGTACGCTTAGATCTTTTAAAGACCACAAAAAACAGCTTAATGCGATTTTTACTAATGAAAGGTTTTTATAAATATAATTTGCAGAAAATAACCCTTGCGAAGCCGAAAGCGGGTTGCTGGCAACCAAATAGTATATCTTGCTGGTGACATATAAACGTTTTTAAAAAGTTTCTTAAAATTGCCTAAACGCTGAGTGTGACATTACGGTCACGCAACCTACAGTGCTTTAGGCACTTTGGGCACTTTTGGTATACCCCCATACTAAAGTGCCTAAAGAAGTTTTCAATTCAAAAATAACTTGCGGTAGGCTTACAATGACATCAACACCTTAAGTTGTTAATATAATACATATAATGATGTATTCATCATAAATTTCCGACAACTCAAACTTAAGTGCTTTTAATGTTGTCTATATATTCTTGTACAAAAAGTCGATATTGTTTCCCGCTTAGCTCAACTTAGCAGTAATTTTGTTTTCTTTCTTTACATTGAATATTTTTCCTTATTAAAATAATGATATTGCTACTCGACTGTACTTGTTATTAGGGGTACAGTCAAAGATACAAGGCAATAACCGAGCACCCTCTTTAACGTTTATTGAACTTCTCCAGATCCCCTAATCAACAGTTTCAACAATGCCATGAAAGACTCGGCGCTATGTCGGGCTAGACCAATTTATTTTGAACAAATATTTGACGAAGACTGGCAAATTAAAATTGTGTCTGTAATGTACTAAGTCCTTTTAGCACAAAGGTACTTTTAATTGAAGTAAATTTTAATTTAGATGAACACAATATTTAGAATTATTATTTTGGAGTTGTTGGAAGAACTTCTTGACAAATAACGATAAATTTATATTAATTGAATTAGACTATTGCATAAATAATAAATAACCTTCCATGCCACAAAATGGATTGTTAAAAAATAAATCCATTTTTTGAAAAAGCTACTGTGGCAAATGTATAACAATCCAAAATAAATTTATTCAATTTACCTCAATAAAATAGAACTGTGGCAAATTTACACATGTTTTTTTTTGTGGCGAAATAACTTTGTGGCAAAAGTGCAATAAGCCATTAAAAGTAGGTTTCATATTGCAACCTTCAATGTTCGGACACTAATAAGATAGTAGGTTTAATTTAGATAAGATGCTATAGATAGCCCAATTCCATATAACTTCCTCAATTCCTTACTGCAGCTCACATGCTTGCTGTGACTTTGCTTGTCTTGTTACGCGACAGTAGCCACCTATTACCAAGAGGACAGTCACCCTATCTGAACACCTTCATATAGAAAGAGGAAAGAAAAGTTTATTTGCTGTAACAGCAGTAGAATACTGCAAGTATCTTAATCTTATGCTTCCTTGAGAGGTGATGTCTGTGACCCGCAGTATGACCTCATAATTATGTATAGCCTGACAGATACAGCAACATACACATGTGTAATTATGAAATTTACTACATAATATATAAGAATTTATGTGTGTAATTACGTTATCCTTCAACACAGAGAGCACTCAACCCTGACATACGTTGACAACATGGAACATAACTTTTTCATTGCCTCATAACATCGCGTCACACAGCCAAGTGAATGGGGCGATCAACTGCGAGGCCCCCACACTGTATCATTGTGCGGTAAATTGAATAAAAGGCAAACGGACAGTCGTCACCCGGTATTCGGCCGTGTAAATATTAAGCCATACAATAGACTCGCGATTTGGACGTGTTATCATCATAAATCTTCGGCTGACTGTTCAATGACGTCACAATTTTATATTTTATGTGTGTATTTTTAACACTATTAGATTAAACAGTAATAGCTCAGTGCGTAGTGGATTAGTCTACGGTCACGGTAGATCCAAGTTTTAAAATTTCCGTCCAGAAGTTACAATATCATTTGCTCCAATAAAAACAATAAAAACATTAATGTTGAGGCCCATTTAAATCCCACTAATGATGGTAGTTTAAATACTTCAATAATTTAACTGAATCATAAAGTTAGAAAAGACAATAAATATATCAATCACATAATATAATGATATAAAATAAAGCTGCTGCCTGCATCTGTCTGTTTCTTCGCTACTCAACTTTCGATATGAAAATAATATTTCATACGTACGAAGCCAGGGGCGGGTAGCTAGTGAAATAATGTAAGTATGTGAAGTATTAAAAACAGAAACTAGGTCTGGCTTATAATTTAAATGAAATGAAAATAAATTCAAAAGAAGATTAACAAAACTGAGTGGCGGAACACCACAGTGAAATAGAGGAAACATCTACTCTACCCACAGTTGGAGCTTCTCAACAAACCTACTACATCTACATTCTACGTCTAGTAATGCAAATATTGAATTGTATAGGTTTTTTTGTAGTATTATATATTTATATTCTTCCGAATATTTATATTCGGCATTTGATCTATACTTAAATATCTATTGTAATATAACTTTTTTTTTATGAAAATTGTTTTAATTTTTATTAAAAATTTTAATAAAAAAATTAAAAAAAATGAAAAATAAAATAATATATATATAACTTGAAAAGCTTTTATATTTAAATTATCTCCAGAACTAGCAGTCTGTTTTGAATGCAAAATTGTTTTGCATTTCATAGCCAAATTATTGAGGAAGTTTTTAGGGAAATTTTTCAGGAAGGTGCCAAGAAAACAGTAAAAAGGCATTTTTATCACGTATATTGAAGCTTATCCTGGCTAAATCTTAATCTAATAATCTGCTTCGTCCGCCTATTGTCACTAAGCGATGTATTGGTTGCTTACATAACTGCTAGAAATAAATCCCACTTTCATATTTTTTCTACTTAATTTATTATTATTATTCGAACTGAAAACATACTATTGTAGAAATAAAGTTGCGATACAGATTATATTGCTATAATATCGGGGAATATATTTTTTTAAATTTCATCCGCAGTTTTAGACAAATTTTACTTCTGTGAAATATTAGTGTACAATATTATTTCGTTGTAACCTAATTCTCTTTATATTCTTATCATAAACGCGATATGTGACATGGTTCTTACGGGGGTGTGTGAAGCGCTTAGTCCTTTCAAGTATAAACCAAAAATTAAGTCTAAAACATGTATAAGGAATGCCAACATATTCCTCCATAGGTTGTCCATAGGTTGGCAAAGTATGTATTTCTCTTACTTTGTTACTAGTTAATAAGAGCGATAATAATATACATTGTTAGATAATGTTTACGGCTGACTGTACTCTGGTGTCACAGATTGCAGATGCATAATAGAATAGTTTATTACTGCATCCATCACACTTTAACGAGGCAGTGGCCGCATATTGTCATTGGCATTTCATAGAATTTATTATACTTAATGTAAATTTACATAAATAGTTGCGATTGTAAGCTTACATTGTTAAACACGTTCTAGCCAGATGATGTAGTAACGTAGACGTAGCGATTATGAATTACGAGCTGGTGCCCACGACTTCGTCCGAGTTCTGGATGAAAGGTATCCTATGTCCTTTCTGGTGTCCCAGACAACGTATATGCAAAATTTCATGGTGATCGGTTTAGTAGTTTTTACGTGAAAGAGTTACAAACATCCATACATCCATACAAACTTTCGCATTTATAATATTAGTACGGATGTTATGAATTAAGTTTTTTTTTTAATATCACCGAACTTCATTTTTGGACATTAGGTGGCTACCGTTGCCAATATATACATGTAAGATCAAACCAAACACCAAAGCAATGTCAACGTCCGACTAATCCTAATAAGACTTACAGAGACAAGGTTATGAAAGAAAAATTTAAATATTGTTCATGTTTACTAAAAGTCTAAAAAATGAATGGAGCTTTAGGCATGCTGTTGCAAAAATAATAAAAGTGATATTTAATAAAAGTTAAGGCGCTTCATAATATATTCCAAGCATCCCTAATAACACTGAATACTTTATGTACCCATTAAATACATTGTGTTCTACAGTGAGTGAAGGAATTTAATTAGCCCTGTTAAAACGCTTGTGCCAAGAAACGAATTAACGCTTCCTCCTTTATTTGGATATATTATTAAATGAAAGAGACCGGAATTGGTACAATTTTATTACAATACACTTTATTACATTATTTTTCGTCTTTAATAATTTTATGAAAGTATTTTCATTTCAGTTTGTGACTTCACCAAGTTTCTAAATGTGTTATCTTATTAAAAATAATAAAAATGCAGTTGCATTTTTATTATTTTATTTAGTTAAATAATTAAAACTGAATTGAAAACACGTTTTAAAAATAAAAATTGTGTCGTACAGAGTCTTTGAGACTAGGAGAGTAAATAATAAGATTATGGAGCCCGTAATAGTTTAACGAGTAACATTAAAAAACACGCGACGAATTCTAAAATATATAGAAGCTCTTCAAAGTAATTAAAAAAAATCAAAGGAAAATTGTTGATAAATTTAATTAAATAGTTTGGTTCAGGATTTTGTACATGTTACAAAGTCAATTGGTGAAAGAACTTGATTTTTGTTAGAATATAGAACTCTTATAATTGTATTGCAAGGTCGTATTAAGAAATGAAATTATTTTATATTTTAATTTGCACCACCAAATTTTTTAAAGGTTGGGAAATCCTCTTGGATACCCGGCAGTGTAGAGGACACTGCTGGTTTATGCCGGATTCGTAGCGTTGCGACTTTCTAGCATAGTGTAGCGTTGCGTGGCGGCGTAGCAGCCATTGATGGGCGTGGTCGCGCGGACTTTATGACACGACTTCGGTGCCCAAGCACGGTGAGGGCTACGCTGTCAGTACCTCGGCGTACCCGAAAGTGGAGGTACGCCAGCCATCTCGGTGGAGCGAAAAGATACCTACTCATAAATGATTTAAGTACATACATTTATATGTGAATTATTATTGAATATTTGTTACTTAACCGCTTAAAAGATTCAGAAAGTGATTTTATTTGTAGTATACATTATTATAATTTTCAATTCCCTTATCATTCACTCTTTGTTCATGAGTGACTGTGTTTCAGTGAGTAAGAGATGCCAGAACTCATTTCCCTATCGCTTTCTTATCCTTAATCCTATGATCGGCAACGCACTTATAGCACTTGTGACGTTGCTTGTGTTATAAACGACGGTAGCTGCCTACCATCAAGTGCACCGTTAGCCTGTCTGTCGAAGTTAACCTAAAAAAATATTATATTAACTTTGCAAACTAAAATTACTGATTTGATATTTTCTTCAATATTCTTCAAATATTTTTCAAATTAATTCTAGTGTCTTTTTTAAAATGTTTAATAAAAACACTATAGTGTACTTACTTATATGTATTACTTATGCTTCTTACAATTTCCGTGTACTTTTACTGTATACGGGAAGGGATGTAACGTTCTGTTCATGTTGCCCCAAGTTTCTGCGCCGAAACCCTGAAAGATATAATAACGTAACATCACAGGCAATTATTTTCAACCGCCATAAAGGCTTTTATGTTAAGACAAAGTTCATCCATAAACGCTGCATGTTGGATTACTTCGGTGGAGTTTGTTTTCGTCACGTTTTCACAGCGAATATAATTTACTTAGTCTGATTTATTTAATTTGTGTAAAGCACTTTAATAATCCTGCAACTTCGCAATCTGAGCGGTAACCGAGCGCTATTTCTTTGGAGCGGAAAATGAAAAACTTATTAAAAGATTATCTATTTTGAAATGAAATTCTATTTTTTAATTCTTCAAGCGTTTTGTTTAAATAGCAATATTTAGATTGTTTATGCACAAATTTTGTTTGTTGTTTATTAAGGTCGTCAGATAGGCTGATTTGATGGCCGTACACTTGATGTTGTAATGTTTGTAAGAGCAAATTTGGTTGTTGGCCAAAAGCAAACCCATCTCTAATAAAAAAAATGTTTTTAAATGTATTTCTTCTGTGCATTTGATATTGTTATATAAAAATACGCCAAAAAAGAGTCCTAACTCAAAGTACTGTGTTAAAATCAAAAGGTTTTAAAATATCATAAGGTTTACTGAATGAAAAATATAACAAGCACATTTAATATTGTTCCCATCAATTACCGAAATTGTTGAAAATTCTTTCATCGTGCACGACAAAGATTAAATAAAGAAAATCATAAATCACAACGATTCATATTATGAGTCCGAATATTTTCACTTCTCTTTCTTAAAAGTGTTCACGGGTAAAAAGTTATCAAAAAGGCGAAAGTAACTGGAGACGGGTCATAAAATTTGTAAGATGGATTCCCCCTAAATTTTGGTGCCTCAAAGAGACAGTTCAATTTCATTTACCATCTTTTTACTAAATGTATATCAAAGTATGTACGGTACTTATAACAACGACAAAAAATCCAGTTTTTTTTTAATATTTTCTGTCTGTGCATGTTTGTTTGTTCCGGCTAATCTTCAAAACGGCTGGACCGATTTTGACGGGTCTTTCACTGAAAGATAGCTGATATTATAAAGAGTAACTTTTATTATAATTTTATATTTTTGTTTGTGACCAAACTCAAAAATTAAAGAACCGATTTTAAAATTCTTTTACCTACAGAAAGCTAAATTATCAACGAATAAAATACGCTATATGCTATAAATAAACGTTACACGGACGAAGTCACGTGCCACAGCTAGTTTTAGCTAAAACTCATCTGTTTCATAAGCACGTTCTTACATATTACTTGGCTATTCCTATTGAAAGCTTTTTCTAACCGAGACTACCTTTTGTCGCATAAAAAATAACCCTTAACCGTCTCTCTTTGGTGGAAAGAAACTCTCTAGAAAATATCCTATAAAACTTACAAGTGTCCTCAACTAAGTTCGTTTTATCTTGCACTTCCTTCAGACACTTGCAACACCTGAAGCTATTCAGTTTTATTACCTCTCAAATTAACTTTTACTACACCATTTTCAACTTATTAAAACTCCCTCTGAATATTATGGGAATCATTAAACTTTGCTTTTAATATTATAAAGAGATCCATTAACAAAACTTCCTAGTTATCCGTAAAATACTTGCTCATCTTCATTTATACTCTTAGTTGAAAGTGGAAAGTTAATAAATTCGATCCGACGATTTGATATCGGAAGAACATCATCACCTTCAAACTTTATAAAGCTTCCATTGTATATATTTTCCAAAAGACAAAGAAATTTTAAAAAATAATTATAATGTGAGTCTCTTTCTTTGCAATTATGTATGGCTTATTGTCTAATCCCATTGTTTTTAATATCAAGGTGCTAATTTTTTAAGGTTGATAAATTACTTACTATTGCCGAGTAGGCCGAGAAAACCTCACTACCGATTTTGCTGATTTTTTTATTGTCTTCGTAATTGTCAGTACAAGGTTTGTAAGAAAGAACATTTTTGGAAAGTCCACTGGAATAATCGGAACAATTAGTTATTATATGAAAACCCAAATAGCATTGTCCTTTTTGGAGTTTTTTTACACACACAACTTTTTTAGGTTTTTTTTTTAATTTGAAATTATTAGACACTAGAATATTATCTGTGACTTTTTCGTTTTCACGAAGCTTTTCTTGTATTGGCTCTTGCATTAAACAAAGTTTTATTCTATCAGAAAATTTCATTTCCATGTATTTTAAAGTGTTTAAGTTTTTCATTCAGCAAAGCAAACCGGAATAATCCAACAGGGATTTTAATATAAATAAGAAAGAAAAAATAAATGAGCTCTTCATATAAACTTAGATATAAAACTACTACGATTTAATGAAGAAAACAAAAAGGGACCTGCATGTAATTACTTAGACAGGACAAAGCTGACATTTCGTGGTCTTAAATTCTTAATGGCTACATAAAACATAGGTCATGTGATTACAAAGAACGCTCGTCTCCTTTTATAGGCACCGTTTTACTTACGGGAATGTAAAGAAATGGTCCCATTTTGTGAGGATGTGACCCTACTACTGATTGTATTACGAGTGTTTCCTAAAATGTAATTATCATAAGTAATATATGATATAGTTAGCTAATACTTACTATATTAAGTGTATTAACAGTAACTATATTATAAATAATATAAATAATGTTAATATAGTTAGTTACTATTTTCATAATATAGGAGAGAAATTATAGGAGAAATTCATTCATGACTCGTTCAGTAGACTTTTTAACGAAATTTTACTAGATGATACAGTTGTTTCACAGTTACATAGTTAAAACTAAAAATATTATAGCCGATAAATTCTTCAATGGCCCACTATAACTTAAGTATAAACTGTAATCATACAAACTGCCCAAAAACGCAATGACGTAGTTTGTAGCGGAAATAATTTTATTTTAATACAATTCTTTATTAACGTGTAATCATTTTTATTATTTGAATAATAATTTTGTGGTCGTAAAAAAGCGATAAAACCTTTCCAAAAAATTCCCCCATTAAACTGTTTTATTTAGAGTTCAATGTTAGTGGAAAAAATGTAAATGTCCCTGACGTTCGTGACACAGGTAGGTATTACAAGGCAATTTTGTTTACAACCGACATAAAGGAATGTCTTTTATCACAGATGTATATATGTATAAACACATGCACACAGTACTGTGTATTGTACATACGAGACTATAAAAGTTACCCACCCAACTATAAAAGGTTTGTTTAATGGATTACGCATATGTTATTAACCGTGCGTAGACTTTTTCAGTATCAGGGAACACTGCGTTTCGGAGTCATTACCTTGGCAGTCCATCTGGCGACGTAACCACCCTCTTCTGATAATTACTGAAAAATAAATCGAAATACAATTGCTGTTGTATTTCGATGCATCATTAAGGATTGCAATAGTTCGTGCCCTTATACACTCTGCCATGCGTATATAGAAAAAAATATACTAATACTAGTGACCCGCTCCCGGCTTCGCCCGACTCGGGTGTTGTGTTGTACAGGTCATGGTAGGCTATGTCCTATCTAAAAGGTTGTCAGCTTGTCCCTTACACAATACACTACAAAAATACGAATCTGCTTAGTAAAGGAAAATCGATTGATCTCTGTGGTTTCAAATACAAATACGAATAAAATTAATTTTCAAATTTTATGTTTCCTGTTTCTTCGATGTGACATCCTGTCTACTTTCATTTGGGACCGTTTTAATAATGACGAAGACAGAACTCCGTCCTCTTACAGTTTATTTCGTTTAATGATTCGTGTTGCGGAACATTTCATTTTAATATAGCTAACAGGGGAAAATGTTCTAATATTGTTTTCATGTTAAGAAACAGAAGGAAGCTTTTACATGAAAACAACTTGTAGGAAATCTATTATTACAATTTCAGAAAACCTGTTTTTTTTTTGTCGTAAATTGGGTAGTCTGTCTAGTGGCAGTAACCATCACCCCCCTACAGAAGACGTCACACACTCTATCAGTTCGATTCTGAGTTCGATTTCAAGTAGTGACAAGACGGATATTGCGTTTTACAGTCATTTGGGCAGCTTCGTCTGGCGGCAGTAAACACCCTCTTACCGAAGCTGTGTATACGCTATGTTCAAACAACAATAATTCTTAAAGTAATAGACATATAGTTGTTAATTTAATCTTGTATTGTAGCTTAGCTCAAAATCCGTCGATTTAGTAAAAAACTTTCTACTTGGACGCCACCGGATGTGACACGGAATGGAATACACGACAATTTACTTTTTAATTTTCAAACCAGATTCAAATTATAACAATGTTTTCGTACCCCGACTGTACCTAGAATATCGCATATTTATCTCCGCTGCATAAATTTAATATGTATTTAATAATATATCTGAAACTTAACACATTTAAAAATAATTGTTGAATAAATACGTGTGTTACCCAAAGTGACCGCATGCTGACCATGTAGGTGTAAAAACAATTCCAAACTTCACACACCGCTACCGCATGTGGATTTGTGAAGGAATTTATTTATATTTGGAAACATTTTTCAGCTTTGGAACGGTGTGCGGCGGCTGTAATGGGGTACGGAGCGCGATCCGCTTTACTGCTATCTCTTCTACATGGCTTCCTCTTCCTTATTGGTACGTATGTAAGTCAATGTTAACTCTTATGAGTCTTGTCGTAAAAATGCTTTATTCTTTTTGACTGAATAATAGATAAAGCCTCTGAGTGAAAATATTAACACCCACTGTTGTTTTTTTTTAAATAAATACAAATTTAATGTTAAATTCATTTTGATTGATGAACTAAATACGATTGCAATACTTTCGTATACTAGTATACTTTCGTATACTATCGTTATATTGTAGTAATGTGAAATGCTCAATTAATAAACCGTTTTTTTATTAAATCTGGTATAAATCTATGCTTGCAGACACCATAATAATAAGATGTATTGACAGCTATTGATATATTGTTGTTTTCTTAAATGCAAGCTTTTAGTTTTGAACAAGTAGTTAAATAATAATAAAAGCATATCACATTAGTAGTACAATTTTCTGGTCTTATAATATAAGATATATGAAAATGTCCCTTTAGTCCTTTGCATTTCTTATTGAGCAAGTTCGTTAGAAATGTTTACCTTACAATTAACATAAGCTAAAGGGAAATTGAAATTATCTGAAAACACTGAAAATTTGTAAAAATTTTAATATTATTTTAACAGCTGGGTCCGGGACAGAAACTCCATTGGAAGACACGACAGTCGACATCTCATCACGGCGGTTTCGAGCTGAATATCTACAAGAGTGGCAGGGGACGGCTAACGCACCATACTTTGATCCCAGCACGCCAAGGAATATCACCGGATTAGTTGGTCACCCAGTCCGTCTACTGTGCAGAGTGAAAAATCTTCAAAATAGAACTGTAAGTAACTCATTTCCAATTCAATTTTACATCGATAATGTTGAGTCTCGTTAAAATTTTGATTATCACGAACAATGCTATGAAACTTAATCTTGTATTGACTGGAAGATTTTCTAATATTACAATTATTAAGTTTCCAATTTTTTTTTATTCTTAAAGAAACATTTTTTATATTTCACAAAAAAGTTATATTTTGTTTTACATACGTATATTATAATTATATATGTAAAATATCTAGACAATCCATTAATGGTTTACAGATATTGTTGTCATCTTGTGTTGAAATATGTGTTGGATAAAATAAATAAATAAATAGGTAAACAAAATGCTGTGCAAACCCGAGAACGGGTCGCTAGTTAATTTATAAAATAGTAACCTTAATAAAGCCCTAATAAACAATTCTAAATAAAGAATTGCCACGTAAAAATAGAAGTAATTCGAACAATTCGTTATGGATTTCAATCCAATAACAATCGAAACCACTGACAACAATGTGAGTTAGTATAAATAAGCTTCATTCTGACGGCAAATTTTACAGTAAACATTTCCGTGGAAACGCAAAATTATTGTTTCAATTTACTCACACAAACTTCTAAGCGAGAATACTTCCACAATTCAACATTGTTACAAATTTTATCCATGTTTATTCGTTATACTTAAACATAAAACTGTTCACCTTTACGGCCACTAGAGCTTATATTTATGATTAGCTCCTTTGATAGCGATCGTTTCACCGCAGAAGTGGCCACTTAAACATACCCATTGATAAGACTAGGCCAGTAAAATGCTCCGTCATGAACCATTTTAGGGAATCCTAAACGAAGCTTGAGCATTGGGATGTGGGATTTTTCATCGCTTTTAGTATTTTTAGTCCCGTCTATTGCGGGTCTTGTTTCAAAGCTTACAAAGTTGTGTTGTAACATTATTCATTACAAAAGAAATTTTTTTTAAAGGTTTGCTTTTATTTTTGGAGTAGGTACCTAACTTTATATGGAGATTTTAGGCGATTTTGTTATTTAACATGTTTTTGCTCGCGACTTTGTGTATTTTTGTCATATTTTTATTAATCGTGGAATCAATACATACCAGTTTCATTTGCACTACTCGGTGCAGATAATTTCCCATTTCCCAATTCCCTATTCCTTTCCAACCCCTTCGCCTGTCAGCCTGACTGCCGACCTTCACATAAATTAAATAAATTAAAAAGGTCATTGCTGCAAATGAGGCCGCGCGCACAATTTCTTTTGAAAAATGAATTTTGAATTAAGTTATTATTAGTTTCTCTGCCTATTAATTCAGCTATGGGAATGCATTAAACCGTCCATACATAATGCATTTCCACGATTTTCACTGTGAACTTGCTAAGACTAGAGACTAAGAAAAATAACATGCATTCGATCATGAGGAAAATTCCTTATCGCCAGCGAGGTTATTATACCAAGAATACCTATACACTCTACACGGCGTAGTCGCATTCCATTCTACAGCTTCTCAATATCAGACCTGTAATAGTCCTCTTAACTGTATTGTGGGAATGCTGTTAGCTATTTGTTATAGACAGACGCGACCCGAGTGGTGAAGTTGCTAGCTAGCGTTCAGATATAAATTTGTAAACAGAATGATTGAGATGATTTAAAATGGCACTATTTTAGTAATAATTAGATCGCTACTATTACTAAATATACCTATATCTCTAAATTGTACAAAAAATCTCAGAGGTGTTAAAACCTTAGAGGCATCGCAATAAAGCTTATTATTCATGGTTCAACCTACGAGGTGGTCTATAGGTGTATATTTCGATTTGTATATATTTATATTTTATTTCATAGAAATATATTTAGTTATATTTTATATAAATTACAGGTAGTTAGTTATATCTAGACATTTTATATTGCGTCTGTTACCCACAAAGTAACAACTTTATGATATGCATGTGATAATAAGTTACACAATGAGAAACGTTCCCTCGGGATATTTTAAAGTTCATTTAAGTTCTCAGGTTGTTGATCTTTGCAAATTTATTTAATGTTCATTACTCCTGTCTTTTGGAGTGTTGTGCTTGATTTAGCGAGACACTTGTGTTTGTTTGTTACAAACATAATCAAAAATAAACATAAACAGTACTTAGTTAGGTATAGGATTCTCAAAACTAAGTTCAAACATGCTAACAAGATTCAAATATATATTTTTAAGTCTCCGGGTTCGAGACTTGTCTGCAGAAATAGCCTCTGTCCAGTGACCTCTGGCACAGTTCAACGACTCATCCATAAATGCGGTCCGCACAGGAATATTTTACGACAATTCTATCCGCGTTTCTCAGAGTAATGACGAACACTTGTGTCTAATTTCATTGATTCAATAAATCCCTTTTTGCCTTCAGGTATCATGGGTCCGACATCGAGATATCCACCTGCTAACAGTGGGTCGATACACGTACACGTCGGACCAGCGGTTCGAAGCGCAACACAAGCCGCGCTCCGAGGAGTGGGCGCTGCGCATCCGCAGTCCGCAGAGACGGGACTCCGGCCAGTACGAGTGCCAGATATCCACTACGCCGCCCATCGGACACCCCGTCTTCCTCAACATTGTTGGTTAGAAAACACTTTGATCACATACCTATCACAGAAGCAAATATTATCAAATCTGTGGTAGATTCAAGTTTGATCTACTCAGTCTAGTTCGATGTAGTCTTTCGGTAACACTTTTATTATGTATGTATTGCTATATAAAATGGTACAACGACAGGTAGGTATACATAGTAGCCATAGCTAATTAGGAGAAAGATTGCATGGAAAACCAACATTGATAGCCTTTGTTTAGATCGAATGTAATAATCTATAATTATTATCTGTCTGTAGAAGCAATTAGTATATCAACAGAAAAATATAAACTTAAAAAGTAATAAGTAAAATTGATTTTATAGTTACTTTATTCATTTTAATTATTTACTTAGCTAAATTTATACATGGAACAATGACGTAGAATATTATAAATATAATAATTATAAAATCAAACAAATCTTCACAACCGTTACAAACAGCTTATTCCCAAGACTGTCAAAGACAATAAGCCTTTTAAACCTTCACATGAATAATTCTAACTTGTTTCTGGCTAATCGCGTGTGAACTATTGTGGGCGTTTGTTAAACAGTGTTAAAGAAGTAAGTATAGAAGACAGTAAACATTATAATAACAGATAAAAGGTTCGCCATGAAGAACGTAACACAAAACACTTCACTGTTTAGTGGATAGATATTTGCCAATCGTAAATAAAGATCCTTTGTACTGCATTTGACAATTGCATTTGCAATTGTCAATTTTCACTCAGTAATCTTCTACACGTATAATGAAATCGTACATGAGCCGTGTCTGTATATTATTAAAAAAAAATGCACACTTATGTTACCGAGCTAAAAAATAATAGTTTTTAGATTTTTTGTCAGTTTATTTGTTTGTCTATGCACGCTAATCTCAGAAACCGTACCGTTTCCACTTATGTATTGTAGCAAGTTTCCCGTAACATATTATAGTAGCCAATCGGTTATACCGATTGCCCACATACAAAGCTATCGAAAACCATACATACTAAGTTGCGGAATACTTTTGAAGAATGTAAGCCGAATTTATAAAAGTGTTTTTCTTTTAATCATCGCAGAACCTGAAACAGCAATTTCAAGCGGTTCCGAGTTATTCATTCAAGCTGGTTCGACCATCAATCTGACGTGTACTGTTCACCATACTCCGGAACCACCTACTTCAATCACTTGGACTCACGGGGACCAGGTAAAAATAAAGTATTTCAAAAGTAGTGCCAAAAAAATTATAGTGACAGTAGGTATAATATATGCAGTCTGCTTTTCAAATCTGGCCAGCTTCTTTCCTTCCTTATCCTTTATCGGTAGCAATTATGCTTTTGCGTTATTGAAGTACGAACATGCAAAAATCCCTTATAATATTATTGGGATCCTTTTCGCTTTTATAATATTATTAGGATTAGGAATAGGGTAAGAATAAAATCTACTCATTTAATACTTATATTTTAATTAAATATATAATTTTAAAATTTTAAAATAGTACCTTAATCCATTACCATTATTTGCCATTACATAATAATAAAAGGAAGCACTCTAAAACATTCAGCATTGAAAAGTTGAAATCCATTATTCTTCGCGAAAACCCTACACATGCTCACCCTTCTAGCCAGTAATGCAGCCATACATCATTATTGACAGTTCACATGACACTTTAAATAATACTCCCTCCCTTCCGTAATCTTCTGACAAATCCCCGGATGCCGGGATTAGACCGAAATAATCCCCTAAGGTGTAAGGGATTGGACCATTCTGCGCCAATCGGTTCAGTGAGTGGTTAAAGCGTGATTGCGTAACGAATTGGCTGTCTGACAGACAATTTAATTTTAATTATACCCAGTAGGTAGTTCTGTTACTCTAAAAATGAAATATTGCGTTGGCCAAAAAGTCTGTGCGATTTTTACCATTAGCGTACTAAATCATTTTATTTCATGATTTTTTTTGTCTAAAGGCTTTTTTCGTTTAAATAAATAAATAATCATTTGAAAAATATTTTAATGCTACTAATTTACTATATCTGTATGATTTATTACGATTTCAGATTTACTCAAGGTTTACCATACAAATTAACAAGTAATAAATATGTGGATGTATAGAGTACGTCGATAGATAATATTTTCTATCGACGATGGAATATCATACCAATCTATGTTCTTAAAAATACAAATTTGTTGCTCAACGGGAGCATAGAATCTCACTGCTGATCATCGTGATTTTTATTTCTCCTTATTTTATATTTTCCCCTGAATATTAATTTATGCAAAGTAAATCTTAATCTACACAGGTGATTAACTTCGATTCTGCTCGTGGCGGTATTTCTCTAGTCACTGAGAAAGGTTTGAAAAGTACAAGTCGTCTTCTAGTGCAAAGAGCGACGGGTTCGGATGCAGGACTCTATACTTGTGGTCCTAACAACGCACCTCCAGCTTCTACTAGAGTTCACGTTTTGTCTGGTGAGATGTTTTGTTTCGAAATTTTATAACTACTCTAGATTTATATACTTAGGAGTAGGTTTTTACATTATAGTAAACATGTACAGTATGTCCGCACAGTGTTTAAATTTACAAAGCATCGAGGGAAGTACGATTCGCCATCATATTAATCAGTTTCATTTGGGCATTTTTTTTCTGTTTTAACTATAATGTTAAAACGGAAATGTCTTTTTGGTATTGATAGGGCATAAAACTAGGCAGCCCGCCTGACGAAAGTGTTAACAGATTATTAAGTCTTTTTAAAAGATTACCCTGAAATAACAGTATCCAGATTCGTTTGGGTAAGTGAGTCAGGGTGTTGCCTATAAACACGAAAACGAAAACGAATGAAAATATATGGCACGAACATGAACACAATAATCAATCATAAATTATTATATGAGATAAGAGTACATTTTTGACAGTCGAATAATTTGGGCAAATGTAGGTACATAATATGGCTTATGCTCCACTCGCACGAAGAATCTGGCACGAATAATTTATTCCCCTTTCGCACTAATAAGTATGCTCTACTGCCACGAATCAAAACTTTTTAAAATAATTTCCCCTTTCGCACGAATACATATGCTCCACTGCCACGAGACACGAGAGTACTCTGAATTTGTACAGTTAGACACAAAAATAAATAAATTTTAACTCCCAACAATGTAGTTACAGAAATTACATTGGTATTTTGCTTGTTGCCGAATGCCAACTAGAAGGATGCACGTGCATTTCAGTACATTAGGTAAATTATAAACAATAGGGCACAGATTTTTTTAAAATATTTGTAACCTATTATAATAGGAAGATTGTAAATTATTATTTTTACGAAATTGCAAATAAGTTTTACCTGCCTTTAAATCTTTCTCCTTTCCTTCAGTCGATATTCACGCCTCTGTTAGACAACATTAAAGTATATATATATAAATCACATCTAAAAACTATTTTAAACTTGTACACTATTTTATAATTATAGACAAAACAACGAATGTGCACAATTTAACAAATATATAATAATATATATATATATTATATATAATAATAATATATATAATAATGCTTGTTTGACCGATTTAAAAATAAAACAATTTTACCGAGATGAACCCATTTCCATTAGAAATTCTAATTTGTTAGAAAAAAACGCAAAAATTAACAATACCATTCAAAATCATTTAAGTGGCTTGATAAGTCTTGGCCATTGCATAGAAAAAATTTGCAATTTAGTAAAGTAAATAATATTTCAAAATAATGAATTAGTATTATAATAATAATACGAGAATCAATTTTATTAGCATGTAAGTAATCATCGAAAATTCCAAGACGTTATAAATCATTAAGTATAGAAAAAATATTTTATTACAAATTATGTTTTGTTGTTACATGTCACTATTTTGTTTTATTATTACAGAATGCGTGTAAATTAAGCCTATTAAATTGATTAAAAGTCGTAAGTCTTTTCGTTACAAGTTTTACATATCTTTTGTGTGTTATTTTTATTTTATTTTACGTTTTGTATTTTGTGAACTGTACTTTTGTATTAGTGCGAGCGGGGAATTCATATTTATACTCGTGCGAAAGGGGAATTATTTGTAGGTATTTTAAAAAATATTAAACTCCCACGTGCGAGTGGAGCATAAGCCCATAATATTGTTTATTGCACGAAAACTAGCAAGAAATTCAATTAATTTAAAAGCTTTGTTTTCAAACCTATTATCTTTATTCGGCAGGTGAACATCCAGCAGCTATGCAGCAGGGTTGTGCGACATCATCCTTAGATAAAATAACTTCTGTTCTAAGTTTAATCTTAATTCTTTCCGTACTGCGAAGACCGATATATGATATGCAATTTGGTACCTGAACTAGAAAAATCTAGTTAGTGAAGTGTTTTCTCACGACGTGATTTACGGTGTTACAAATTAAAAAAAATTAACAATCCTAAAATTCTATCCTAAAATTATCGTGACTGCTACAGCCTTTGCATAAGTTTCAGCAGTTTGAAATTGCCATAGACAAACAGAAAATAGTTGTCTCTTGTTCAAAGAAAATTCAAAAAGCACGTCGTGATGAAAGTGGTAAAATAATATTTATATTCTACAAATAATTGCTATAAAGTTTTCCAACTCTATGTAAAATAAATTCTTCAATTTAAGCTTTTAATATACTTTAATTTCTTTTGTAAATAATAGAATAAGATACAATATAAATTTGTAAATATATAAAAAATATAAACGAATTAAAATCTTTGTTACATAAAAATGAAGTTTTTCATTTTTTACCTTTAACTATTTTATATGATAGAAATTGTTTAGAGTTTAGAGAGTTTTTAACCTCCGAAAAGTAAGTCTCAAGCTAATTGTCTTGTCTTTGATTGATAATTGATTGTCTAAATTCTATTTCCATATTGACGACCATCTAGTGCTTTATATGCATTAATCAACAAAAAATAATGCTAATTAATTATTTATTTATTAATTGATCCTCGCTCAAAGTATGTACTTAGAATAGAAATTTGTAATTAGTAGAGGATGTTGTTTTTGTACTGAAAGTGCCCTTTGAAAAGGGCCTTCTATTTAATTCATAACCTAAGGGGCATTAATTAAACCATTAAAAAATTCAATACTTACATACTTACATCATGTTTTCAGTCGAATTTACTCGAAATTACTTTCTATGCCCCTGTAACAATTCAGGAATAATGTATTTTACTTTCCTAATATTCAGCAATTTAAAATAAAACTTGAAATTAGGTGTCTTGTAAAATGGTGGCACAGTTACAAACTTCTGAACCTAAAACCATAAAAAATAAAAGGGAGTAGGTAAAAAAGAAAATAATGTGTTAATCTTATCTTACACACGAGAACCTAGTTTTGTATATTTAACTAAGAATGTTAACAGAAATGTCGGTTACGTTTCTAGGTTTAGTTTGACTAACAAAGTAAAGATACAACCCTAAAGCAAGCTCTTTGCGCAGCCACCGTCTCAATATGCATGAGGCTACATGAAACGGGGTAGGTGTGTACGCATGCATGTTCATAATTATGCATGCACGGTATAAGCATGCTTGAATGCCAGACGATATTATGTATAGGGCTACCTCTACCTTAATACACAGTAATGAGGGTTTGAACAGGGTTTTTATTATGAAGAGCGCCTGACAGTCTACTTGTTATCTTGATTGAAGGTGGTGGTCACTATCCATAGCTGAGAAACAAAGAAAACACCGGCTAGTTAACTGTTACATTGTCAATCTTGATAGTACCTATATATTATAATTATGTAGGGTAAATTAAACAACAGGATGCCATCAGGGATCTGCTCACTCATCGCAACAATACAACTCGATGCTGCTATTGCTGTTACGAGTAAGTATATGTAAAACTGCCATATGTGAGAAAAGCGAATTAAAATTGTCCTAGCCATTCTTGAGTCTTTACGAAACTAACGCACAGCGATCGATTTTTAAATATAAAAGAAAAAAGATATATATTGGACGTTTTTATATGTTTAGATAGACTTATCCTTCAATAATGTTAATATTATGTTCCTATAACACTCTACCATACTGTACAAGTCGACTGAAACTTGGCCACTTCTTAACAATCGTTTGTCTCTGTCATTCCGCGTTGGTATGAAAGTGACAAATATTCTCATTTTTTTCTAAGATTTATTATGCTATAACTTAACTTTATTATGGTTACATAGTAAACAGTGCTCACTGTTATAACGAAAATAAACTGATGGCTTGATCTCCATACATAACTAAATTGATATCCTTTAAATATTTGTCTTTGCACTTACTATAATATAATATTTAAGGCCTCTTTCACCATCTCTAAGTAAAGTGTCAAGTAGGCTAACCGCTATTTAAAGTCACCGGTAAGAAAGCGTACGAGTTTCACCATCTTCGAGTAGCATTACACAAGAGTACCTAATTTCAATGAAATCGACACAAGGTACTCGTAACATTTACTCGCCAATTAGCATTACTTGAAAAGTAACTAATCAACACTTTACTTGTAGTTTTTTTTTGTGAAGTAGCAACTTATACATCATCATGACTTCGTAAAACGCACAATGGTAGTTTTTTGAGCAAAGACACAGATTCTCAAAAAGACAAAGTATATATGTGTCCGTTAGATAAAATAAAATCATAGACACCCTAGTTTTGTGTAATATCTTAAACGATTCACCAAAAATCTTTAAGTAAAACATGGCGAGTGCTTCTCTTAAATAACCAAAGAGGTAATTACGCACAATTTCAGCAGCCAACGGTACTCTTAATGAGGTCGCTGTTTAATTTATTTTATAAGGCAATTTTCGTGTATAGCCCGACACCGTTTAAAGAGAGTCACTTCTATTCTTCCACTGCTCTTAGTTACTTAATTTGACTTTAGACAAATGGTCGTTGCATTAATCTCAGTTAATTAAATTTATTTATTTGTTCGGATGTGATATAAATCTGTTACAGTTTAATGCGAATATTCCCCTTGTTTTAAACAAACCACTCGGATAGTTAAAGAGATTAAAATATTTAATGTCATTTTGTTGCGTGTGGTTGAATAATATTTGCATTTTGATATGAGAGATAGTGCTTTGTTAGCTTATTTCACTAGATAAAATTAAAATGAGTCGAGATTGTGTTTCAAAATTCAAAACATTTTCTTCATTTGAAATATTTCCCTGATATTTGTACTGTGATGGGGGGGGGGGGGGGGAGAGAGAAATACACACATAATTAAAAAAGAAAATATTATAAAATAAGTATATAGAAAGTAGAAACACCTCGATGTTCTTGATGCTTCTTCCTTTCGAATCCTTCTTGTTTTCCTTCGTCGTAGATATAAAGAAAAAAGTACACTGCCATCTATACAAGATCTCTGACTTGTGTCAGAGGAACCCTAGCCGGTAGGACAAAAAAGGTGATAAGATGATTACTTATTTTAAAAAATGTCACTTAACTTCGAGGTCTTAGAAAACTACTTAATTCAAAGTGAATATTGTTCTTGTAATTTGGGAACAATTTAATGAAACTCGTTAAAACTCAACGTTTCAAAGAAAAAAGAACGAATTGCTTATGACGAAACAAATTTATACAAAAATTAATTTGGTAATTTTCGGTAGCCTCTGAACCGAAGGCAATTATTAAAACTCCGCGAAACGTTTGACTAAAATGGAGACACTTTTGTTTTAAAATTGAGTAGTGAAATTAGGGCAGTGGGTTAGGGAAATTTATTACCTGGTTTAGGTGGTTTTGGAATTAAATAGACGACTTATCCGTCCGAATAAAGGGGATAAAAAATCAGACTCCAAATACTAGATTAGGTTTCTGATTGAGTTTATTATTATTTTTATTTTTTTATTTTAAAAATTGCACCAACTTATAATATTCATAACTCCACATGCAAACGCTGTAGTCTAATTAATACCTATATAATTAAGATATCATGGCGAAACTAAACAATTGTAATACCTATAATAAAATAAGTGAAAACAATAATAAATACAGGCAAGGAAAATAATGAAAAAAAAAGAATAACATATAAAAATATAATTTTACAACAAAAAATATTAGAGATTAACAAAATATATATATGGAAACAATTTCTAGTCTTTGATCGGGGTGTATTATGGGTTTCGGTTTTATTCTTCTGCGTGAATTCTAAAGCTGAGTTCACACGTCGCTAGCAGACAACCTCGTATAGTTCTTGCATTTCACGAAGGCGAGTGGGATTTACTTGTAGTAAACACTTGTCTGTATATGTGTCACAGTGTGCGTGAGATCGAAAGAGGGTATGGTTTGTACAAAAAAAAGCGCAACTTACCGCTCCGTCAGAGACGCACACTATCGCAATGTGCGTGTATACGTTCAACCACAAGCAAAACTCACTCGCCTTCGTGAAATGCAAAGACTATATAAGTAAACATGAAAGGTGATACCTGAAATAAAAGGTTGTTTTTCGGTAAGTGAGTTAAGAACTCCAAAGCCATTTGTTCCATCGTCACCTTGTCACTATCTTTTATCCTTACTAGTTCATTGTGGACTTGTATTGTATCTGACATTGCTTGTGTTTGTAGGTGACCGTGGGTGGCCATATAATATCTAGTTGACCGTCAGCCAATATAGGTGACGTTTATAATAATATATATAAAGAAAGAAAAAAAAGATAAATATACTAACTCGTACCTAAATAAAATGCTTAATAGTCTTCTTCTTTATAAAGTGCTTCTTTTTTTATATAATAATATATAAAGAAAGAAAAAAAGATAAATATACTAACTAAATAAAAGGCTCAATAATAGTCTTCTTCTTTAAAAAGTCCTTCATTTTTTCAGTATTTTATTCCTGAATTCGAATACAAACAATATAATTCGTAAGTAGTCTTACAAAAAGTTGAGTTATATTGTAGCGCTCCAATTAATAAATTCTCCTTAATATAAATCCATGGAAAATCTAAAACGGTATGATTTATAAAGGCATAAAAACCTCTCTGCCTTAGTACGAAATAAAAATAAAAGGAATGAAGAAGGTAAGATGAATGTGTCCCACTTTTAGAGGTTTAAACGTAAAATACACTGAACATTTCTTAAGAAACCTTAGAACGGCCCTTTTTAGGGTTCTGTGAATATAAAAATTCGTTTATCAATAGAGTACAAAAATTAGTTATTTATTAGTGACCCGCTCCCGACTTCGTCCGGATATTTATAGACTTTATAGATATTTATAGACTTATTAATATTTAAAAAAATGCTTTTAATGACATCATTGATATTATTATTATGTACTAGCTGGCGTCCGCGACTTCGTCCGCGTTAAAAAGTAGCCTATCCTGTGTCCCGTACGTCTAAATATTTATCTACCAAGTTTCATGAAAATCAGTAAATTCGTTTAAGAGTTATTGAGGAACGTAGATACAGTATACATACTATACCTACACTTACAGATTTATTATTAGTTAGTATTGATTCATTGTTCTGAGATGACTTTCATATAAAAAATCAAAGTTACGTTTAAATCAAAGTTACGTTTAAATCAAAGTACGTGTTACGTTAATTTTTTTTTTGACTTAATAATAATTTTATTAATAATATTTTCATATTATTAACAAATTTAGCTGAGTAAAACAGGTATTAGATTATTATAATTTCATATCCTATGACCAGGGTAAAAATTATTTTTACAATAGCTTATGAGCAGACTAACTAAATTTTATCAACGTATTTAACACTAACTAAATAAGTTGGTAGTAACGAATGTAATGAAAAGTAATAGCGAGCTCGATAGCCAATTCATTGGTAACAGCAATAAACCCTTCTCGAGTCTGGAAACACCCCTCATTAATTCTACTAAAAACCTTGGTGAAGAAATTAATAACATCACCCGTTCGTACAACGGCTGGAACCATTTGTCCGGTAACCTTTACAATTTAATTATACCCAAGAACATTTCATTCGGAGCAATTCGCTCACTCTCTTGTGATTTCAAACGGTCACGGCGGAATCACACTAAATTTAGAGCACCGAAACCAGGCTACGTTGAAATCAATTCAAAAGTCCGTGGGGAGAATCGTGTGGTACATAATTATGTTTCTTTTGACTGGCTTCTTTCGATCAATGGAAAAAAATCTATGATTTTTTTTTTTTATCTATTTTTATGATTTTAATATATATTTTTTATATTCAGGTTGACAGACAGGCTGACGGCCCACTTGAAAGTATTATAGTTTATTAGTTATAATACCTACATTCAATTATATTATACGAGTAACTTTAACTGATAATCTAGAATTATGTAACTACGGCTTTCCTTGTTCTTATTAAATTTGTTTATTTTATAATTTGTTTTTCTTATTATCAATATTGTTCTTATGGGATAAAGGATACGCAGACTGAAAATTAATACTACACACATTCTGTTATTTTATGGGATCGTTCAATACAAACTCGTGCCACAGCTAACTCTCCTTTTAATTTTCTTAAAATATTATTATCTTGTTTGATTTTTGGGACTTTGAATTATTGTATTGCAATATATTTTATTTAGTGGCTCGCCTCAATGTGTAAGTATTTTCCAGTGATTTGAATTTCAGATAAAGAATAGGGAATTTTGAAATAAGATCACAATAAGTTATGCAAACATTTGCAATAATAAAGGAGCCCAAGAAGGGAAGAAATAATTAATTTTTTCTCATCGCCGGGAGGGGTTCATTTAAACTCATGGTCACGTCGAGTCTGAATCCGTAACAAGTTTTTTCTTGGTTATCTGGAATTAATTCACGTAATCGAAACCCCGCTGAACTTAATAGCAATCGGTCAAGAAATAATGTAAAAAGGTGTTTTTACCTTTTTCTTTCAACGGGCTTTTAAAAGAAATTCTCTCATTAACGTAAGTAAATTTCTACAGTTGATAGGAGGAAAAGTTTTTGTAGGGACAGATTACTTTAAAAATTTACACAGGTAATATTTATAATATTAGTGTTCTTCGGTCTTACTACAAAAGATTCAGTAAGCACTGTTCAAACACATGCTTAGTTAGACAAGCATTAAGCATTTAAGCATTGGTCAGCGAGCATTTAAAATGTCCCTACCACAAAACCTTATTTAGCGCTTGTTTCGGTAGACAGTGTTAAAGTACGTGAATGTTATTGAATTATGGCAACCTTGACAAACATTCATTCAGTCACTCGCTCTGCATTCATGTCGTTTTCATTTTACGCAGATCTGATAGGCGTATAATGATAAATTTTGGTTTTCACAAGCTATTATTAAGGACTATATTAAGATATCAGCAAATTATAAGATTGGAATAAGTAATAAATTACAACAAATACGTTAGATTATTTATAAAATTTCGTAATACCAAAAAATATTGAGCATAATGGAACGTAACTAACACTGACGTAATTGTCAAATGTGGTCAAATGTAAAGTTTGATTTGTTAAATAAAATTTTTATTTGAGGATCCACCTCTAGCATCACATGGTAGATCATCCTTTATTAAATAAATAATCTTATTACCAAAGTTATATATTCGAATGGATTAATTCTCTCACGATGTATTCTATCTCAAAAATTATCCATGTAATCCATATCCTCCATGTCAATTAAATTTAAAATATCCTTACTCATTTATAAAATCAAAAGAAATCTTTAATATTAACTCAATGATTTTGTATTGGTCTCGCTCGCTACGCTCGACTAGATAGAGGACTATACAACAACGACAGCTCCGTAAATGCGGCCGTTTTTTATTCTAGTGTGTTTAAGCAACAATTGTCAGTTGACATTGTGTACTAGTGTGCGTGAAGAATTGTGTTACCAGCTGCTAACTGTTACCCGAGTTAATGGGAAAAATATTTTATGCTGTGGTCTATTAGTTAATTAAGTTATAAATATAGCTCAGAAAATACTTAAAAATGAACAATAAATTAAAACGGAATGTATAAATATATTTATATATAGAAAAATGGAAAATATGTATTATATCAATGATTAGGCCTCATTTTTAATAGTTTTTTTTATTTACATGTAATATTTACAAGTTATTATTAAAAATAAGGGTTAATAAGGGTTGGCTTTAGAATCGTGTGGGAAGATTTTAGGGTATTGGAAGGTTAAATTAGTTAGAAATGGATGTTAATTTCATAAAAATATAGTTTTTATGGAAAGGAAATCAGTCTACAATTAATTTATAGTACAGTGAATATAGTCGTTTTTTTTGGTCAACTTTGCACTATCCTACCGATCCAATTTTTTTTTTCTATAAGGTTTAGGATCACTTACAGAGTGTAAAATCACAAAATGCTGACAGATTCCGGTGACAGCATAGGCGCCATCTTGAAAAAACGTTTCTGGCCGATATCTCGGAAACTATGCACTTTAGGGCAAAAGTGATAGAGACCATTATTGTAGAGAATACTATTTCGCATCTTTTATTTCTTACGCATTTTTTTGTAAAACTCACCGCTTACGTTTTATGGCTCATTTAATTAACACATTTTTCTATCTCGGCCGATAACTCTTATAATATTGGATTAATCAATAAAATGCATCAATCCATTTTTAAAGATCAATCTATTCCCCACAACTTTTATTTGAAACTTTTTTTTTTAATGTCCATAGTTTTCAAGCTATCGGACGTTGAATGTAGAAATGCCGACGAGAAGAGGAACCATCGGATACAATTGGATTTCCGCCGCCTCCAAAACGCTCGAAACTTTGATATAATTTTTAATTTCTTTTTGTATTATTGTTTTCCTGACAATAAATTTTGAAAATATTTGTAAAAATAGTCCCCTTTCCGTTTCTTCCATTTTATTATGACATCTGAACGTAACATAATCAATAATAATTACTCACCACACCAGTTTTAAATGAAAGCACTAAATATAATAAAAAATAATAAAATAATAAAAAAATTAAAAAAAATCGTTACTATCTCAGGTAAGGAAATGAACTTTTCATTGTTAAGTACATCAACATTCGGGATATTTTTTCAAATGTATTTGTTGAATTTTTACCATTGTATACCTTGAATACCTCTATGCATACCTTGAAAATTCAAACCTTGCACCTGGTAGTCCAACATTTAACGTCTTATAGCTCGAAAACTATGGACATTAAAAAAAAAAGTTTTAAATAAAAGTTGTGGGGAATAGATTGATCTTTAAAAATGGATTGATGCATTTTATTGATTAATCCAATATTATAAGAGTTATCGGCAGAGATAGAAAAATGTGTTAATTAAATGAGCCATAAAACGTAAGCGGTGAGTTTTACAAAAAAATGCGTAACAAATAAAAGATGCGAAATAGTATTCTCTACAATAATGGTCTCTATCACTTTTGCCCTAAAGTGCAGTTTCCGAGATATCGGCCAGAAACGTTTTTTCAAGATGGCGCCTGTGCTGTCACCGGAATCTGTCACCATTTTGTGATTTTATATTCAGTAAGTGATCCTAAACCATATAGAAAAAAAAAATTGAATCGGTAGGATAGTGCAAAGTTAAATGTCTATATTCACTGGCCTATTTAATAAGATTTTAGAACATAACCTAAAATTGTTTACAATACAAAGAAATATGTACATACCAGTAATATAGAAGGCTTATAAAGTGTTTGGAAGTGAGATTATTTAACAATAGATGTTAGTTTTATAAAAATATTGTTTTTATGGTGAGGAAATTCATTAACAATTAATTTTATATAGATTTTAAAACATGACCTCAAATTGTTTGTATAGTACATCAATATTTACATACATGTTGTAGGTACAAGACATTTGTACTGGATGAAAACAAATAGGTTAGGTTCCGTAATGTTTATGACTCTGTGGCTCATTGGCTCTGTGGTTGAAGATTAAACTTGAAGTAAACACGTATGTAAAAAGTAGATACAACAAAATTAAATAAATGAAAACAGTTTTAAACAGTGAAAATTTATGTGTTGTACTGAATATGTGTGTTGTAATAATGTTTTTAAGTGATGCTGATGCTGATAGTTGCAACAAACCTGGTATGTACCTACATATTTATTTGTATTGTAAACAATTTTAGGTTATGTTCTAAAATATTATTAAATTAATTGTACTCATTTCCTTTCCATAAAAACTATATTTTTATAAAATTAACATCCATTTCTAACTAATTTAACCTTTAAATACCCTAAAATCTTCCCACACGATTCTAAATAATTCCCAATAACTAGGTTAGATAAATGAAATATGTTATATAATAAAATAAAATAAAAACAATAAATTCACATTATAAAAATCTCAAACATGGGGAAATTGATTCTTGTATACGCGGCAACACTGAATGGCGTTTTGGGTTCATATTATTTTATGTTGAAATTTCGAAATTATACGATACTTACTGATGGTATGTGATCCCAGTGTTCTTCTTATTTTTTGTGGTATTATTTTTACACAGTTTCACTACGCACCCCGGCATTTTAGTTTGAATTATGCCCAAAATTTAATAAAACATTCGGCATGTACACATGACAGACAGCTTGCAGTGTGACTGGGTGGTGACTAGCTCCGGTACGCCAAATTTTGCGTATAATTTTTTTCGCGTTTGACAATTACGACTGCTTTGTCTTGTCGAGTGAAGCGAGACCAATTTTTAGTCTATGTATTAACTATTAAGTATACGCAAAACGAAATTTGACACAATACGTCAGAGGAAGAGAGGCCGTTAACTAGATAGACACTCGTTAAACTAGCATATGGCGGTGGTTAAATTTAAATAATGCTCAAGCATTGTTAAACCCTAAACAATGCCTAGACACTCTTTTGTAGTAAAGTTTTTTTTTAACACTTGTTTTAAGCCTGATTAAAGTGTGTTTAATGTTTTTGTAGTAAGACCGCTTATGTTCAAATTTTAAATGTCCAGAAAGACTTGTATAAGACTTGTATTTGTAGATAAGACTTTGGTTCGGTCACAGCAGTAGGTCACAGCTTGATAGTCTGGAACGCCTCGATACGCCTCGATAGTTTGGAATCCCTTCTATGATAAGTATTGCCAACAGATTGAATTAGTGCAGCGTGAATTCCTTAAATTATAAGTTCTTCCACTCAAGGTTGTCATATATGTTGATGCATTGGAGAAATATTCCTTGCCAAAGTTTAAAACAGCGATGATTGTTCCTGGATGCTATGTTCTTGTACAATATTCGTCATAACCGCTATGACTGTGTCTACCTAGTGAATAACATTGTTTATCGATAGCCAAGCAGTTCGCTGCGTATACGAGATTCTCATACGCATAATAATACAGTAACTTTACCATTTCACTTCGGTAAAACTCCAACCAAGCTGAAAATTTGTATATACGTACCTGTTAGCTCCCCAAATAATCTCTGAAAAGTCCCATGAGTCCAGGGGTGGGCATAACTTTTGAAAGCCAAAAAACGGTGAAAAAAGTTACCTTTTTTCAGTTTTTTGCCTATATCTTCGTTCCTGTCGATCTTATTGCTATGAGGTATACTTATAAAAAAAGAAAGAATGGAAAATTCTCTACAAAAACGGTTATTGTAAAACCTTTGTAAATCTAATATAGTATATTAGATTTATATATCTTCTTCTTCAAGTGCCCTATCAGGTCTCCCCGACGTTGGCGATCACCGTCGAAAAGGCCTCCTTGTCACGGGCCACTCGGAACAGCTCTTCCACTCCCGCAGATAAGTTCCCGCAGATAATTTCCACTCCAGATTTATATATACTATTTATAAAAATATTATAATAAAACTATATATTATAAAAGGTTACCTTTTATAATATACTCTCCAATAAAAAATAGAAAAGTTACTAAAAATTACTATTTTTCAGATAAGTAGTATATTTTATTTTAAAACCGAGCTACTTTCGATGATGGGTCCTCTAAACTTTATACAAACAATACAGCCCCAACGGTAATCAAAACTTGGCAACTTTTCTTTTGTGAGTGACGTTTACGAATCAACAGAAAATCTCGTAAAGTAAGTCTATAAAGAAATCCGGTAATATTCAGATTTCTCATTCGCCACTTTTCATGAAATTTCATCCCGAGAGTAAATTGTAGCTTTCAAGTGGATTAACCTGGGACACGTCAGGATAACTTTGGCTAAGTCAATTTACCAACCAAATTCATGTCTTTCTCCGAGACCGCATAAATCTCATTAAACTTAGAGGATGTACAAAGCTGTTGAATTATCTAAAGTTTACAAATAAATTTTAAATTATTACTATTGAGTTTTAAGTAGGTATTTATTTAGTTCTGTGTAATTCCTCATTTCTGGTACCATTGAAGTTAAACTCTTCGTAAATATTTGTGTCCACTTTGCGACGGTATTGGCCTTTGCTTCTTTAGTTGCTCTCAAAACTTATTGGTAAACTATCTGGCAAACAGTAGCACAATTTAAACTTTGCCGTCGTATATCACAAAACGTTAGGGTCGACTTTGGGGATTGTAAACAATATGACTGCTGATGTACATATTATACATAAGAATTTTTTGTGTACTACCTGGTATACTGGGATAAATTTTAGTAATATAATTTCATTTCTACTCCAGATTATCTTATTTATAATGAAGTGGGCGCTTTTCTTATCCAATAGTTTTCAGTATTGGAAAGAGGACAAACGAAGAAGCTTTGTTATGTAGTTTGCAGAAAAATGCATCCACTTTTAGCCGGGAGCTGGTCGGTTATTATTACTATACTTATTCTCATATAAAGTGAACATTTTCTTAGAAATAATTAAGGTGAATTTCTGATTCAGTTATTTAATTATACTAGACCCCGTCCTAGGGTAGCTAAAATGTAAGGAGGTACACTTTGTGTTCAATTAAATACTAGAAACATTTGATTAAAAAAGTTTGTTGAGACTTCCACTAAAATACGAGTATATCTCGGAAGCTGAATAAATCGGTATCGCTTCGAGCCATTTACAATTTTGAAGGAACCGAGGCAAAAGGTCACCGGAGTCAGACCACAACAACGGTTGTCGGCAGTTAGTTAGCGGGAGCAACTGAATAGCAATTCACAGCACTCTATCCCCAGATTTATTGCCCTATCTAATCGTCGGACTATCGTTTGTGAGAGCTATGGCTTTTGGAAGTCATTTACTGGAAGCGGTGAGGTAAAAAGTTGTGTAGAATTTAACCCAATCTTTTTGATAGTTGTACCGATGTATTATTGTTCTCAAATACATTGAAATAAAGGAAGTATTAACACTGTCATCTCTATTTCTACTGTTACTAGTAAGCAAATTGAATTCGCAGTGGGCAAGCTGCATAACTCCCCGCAATGACTATCAGGATCACAGACCATCTGATCAGGACTATCAGGTCACCGCTTGGACTATCAGGTTTTTCATTTTTTCATTTTTCAACGCAGATGAAGTCACGGCTGGTGCCCGTGACTTCATCTGCGTTGAAAAACGTTGAAAAAACTAGAATCTAACTAACTATTTAACATAGGTAAACTAGTTGTAACATAGTCCTTATAATATGGAAATAACATAACATAGTCCGACGACATAGTAAAGGTCATATACAGTGGACGCCTGTCGGCAGATTATAAAGATAATCTGTCGTCTATCCGGGCTTCTATTATTCTCCACGTACATTACGTAAGTAAATAAGTAAGACAAAAAACTTTAGCACACATTTTTATTTATACACGAGTACAGAGAAATCAGGCAAATGAATCTGTTCAATTATTTTAAATAAGTTCAGGGACTGATTGAAAAATGGGTTGTTAGTTTTATTTAGTTTGAGAAAAAGCTTTTGATTTAATTGTCCGTAAAAGTAAAAAAGGCAATTTAAAAGGGATTCAAGTAAAGCGCCGCTTCGAGTAGACTCCGAGGTTGAGCTTTGAGAAATTTATAGCTCTTGCAAATAATGTTACATTCAGTTTCTTGGAGACAAAACATTCCTTCTGATTGAGTGGAATATCTCAGTAAAGGTCTCATTAGACGCAGAAGTTTTATTTTAAATTCAAATTATTTCGTGGAAATGACTACTTTGTTTACAGTCATTTAATAAAACTCTACCACAGGAGATATGGTTGCAAAGTAGAGGTGGGATTTCGATGTGGAAATAATTTCCAAAGTATGCTACAGTGATCTCTCTCGCGTGCTACTGGTGTATACAAGCATGATGTTCATTACGTAAAAGAAACCTAAATATGAAAGCAAAATGGATTTAGTACGAACCGGGCGCACGTCAACGAGAAATGGATGGAAAATATTTCCGATGTATGTTTTTTTACAGGACGTGGCAACGCTACGGCTGCCACTCCATTTGCGGTTTCGTTTTTGCGGGTGCCCCGGGCAGGAGTCGGTTGCAAATTACATAATTTATCATGTCGACTCGGTTTATGCTCGTTGAATAACATTTTCTTTTGCCGCAACAAAATTCATATGTTGATTGACCACGGAACTGCATAAAAGAAGCGGACAAGTGACAAGGACACTTATTCAGTAACACACAATACTGAAGTTTTTTAGAGCCTAGTGAGATGTTAGTAATATATTAATGTTTATCAGTAATACTGAGAGGAAAGAGTTTTTGTTTGGCGGGGTTTATACGTGCCTCCATCAGTTTGAAAGCAAGCCCAAAGTTTGACTGCTCAAATACCCATCTGTCTTATTAACATCTTGTGTAGAATAGATATCACCTTTCGCTCCAACAAAACCTTGCTAGTAAAGCCACGTCTCTGTGGCGCATAGCAATCTTCAAATAGCATTATGATATTGCGGTAGATCCCTCACATAAATTAAAGGCATGTGCCGAAAAATGGGACATAGAGTATAAGTCAGAAACAAAGTACCTTATATAATTTGGCATGCAAATGATAATAATGATGATAATTTTACGCCCGTTCATCCCTACTAAGTATCCTCCTGGTAGACATTAGTATTATAGATATTTTACCTTAACAAAACGGATACTTCACATATAGAGATGACCACTATGACAGCATCTAAAACTACACAATTAAAATAGTCATGTTAATTAATCTACATCTCAAAAAAAAAAACTTTTAGAACTTCAACAGGATCGGCAGTGAGGAGTGAGATTTTACTGCAGTCAGGTAACAGATAGAAAGACTCCCCGATCACTAACGGGTCAACAAATTGACCTACTGGATTAACGTCGTGCATTTGAATTCACTCTCTTTGAATTGAACTCAAATTGAAGACAAGATCGTCGGATTGAAGATTGCTGGTTTCAGTAAATCGATTTACTTAAATTAATTCCCGTGTCTCTAAAAATATTAAAGTGACTATTAATAGCATTTTTGAGGGATTACATATTTTTATGATGATGATGTTTTTTTATATACTTTATTATGTATGTATTATCATCAAGTATATATCAAACAGTTCAGTAAGTACCTTTTTCTCATTTGTTTCTAAAATGATTTCCTTTTTTTAGTACTTATTGGTAAGTATAGTGTTATAGTGTTAGCAATAAAAAATATGAAAACAGTATTTTTCCACATATTCAAAATGTTTATGGTCAAATTTCGATCAGTGGATGATCATTAGAATAAGTCCGTAATCTGAAACAATGTAATTGCAATGTGAAATATAATAAAACATTATAATAAATATATAATAAAAAAAATATACGATTCTAAGTAATGGTTTGAATTTATGTCTGTAATAAATAGAAAGCGGTTCGGCATACTTCCTCTACCACAAATGGACCACTCTCCCGATTTGACAGCCTGCACGGCTTTGGTTCACAGTTGTGAATCTTGCACTGAATTCGTGCTAATGAATGTGTATTTATAATTTTCTAAACACAGTTCTAAGCTTCGCATTAATACTTTTTTCCTGAAAAATTAAAAGTGAACGATTCCATACTTTCTATATACACAAGTGTGTATATTTGTGTCTATAAGAGTATTTGAGAGTATTTGGTAGAATTATCTTCATTAAGTTGATGTACCTAATCTGAAGTTGGGTTTTTAAGTGTAATGATTAATCCAATCGCAATAGATGAATGTAAGTGTGAAAATAGACAAACAATTACACGGAGCCTCAATTTTCAATAATTATTCTCTATTTTAAAAGTAAATATTCTAAATTCCTGCAATATTCGATTTGTGCTATGAATAGTATACACTGATTGTGCTATGATTGGAAATTGCTTAACAGGAAAATCTCGTTATAGGATTTTTCCATACAATACGATACCGAATATATCACGTAGTACGTATTGTATATGTTACAAAACAGAGAGTGTGTCAACGCGAATAAAGTTTTATGAGTTTTCGTATCAAATACGATTGTCGTCGTAACGAACCGACCTTTCTTTATCTTAGTCCCTTCGGGATCCATAAGCTGCGTTCTCTAAGGAAATTAGTGGTTAGGTAATTCTGATAGAGAGTAGGTATATATACAAGATTATAAATTGTAATAAAGGTATTGGTGGATGAAAGATGGGACCAAGACAGACTTACCCAATAAACAGGCTCGCCTGCTCCTTCGCGCTGGTTCGTCTCCACCACACTTCACGAGTTTTTTATTAATTATTAGCGTTCGATATTCAGAGTTTGCACATACTACACATGCGTTTTGAGTATATATGATTTTGCTGATATTGAGAGCGTGGCGACCACTTGTAAGCGTCTTTAGCGTCTGTCTTGTTTTTGGCGGTAGGGAAAAAAGGGGAATAAAATATATAAAAATGTGGGTATATTATGAGTGTGAATTGCGTTTGCTTGAGTGTGTGATATGTGTGCGTGTGCGTATGTAAAACGGCGTCAACATTGTACTAAGAGTTGATATTATCTAAACAACAGGGGGCGTCCAGTAATCAGCCTGGCGATCTGGTGACAGTAAGACCACAATGAAATAAAACACCTTTGCTGTTGTTTCGTTAATACTAGAGTCCATTTCCCCACCTCCATCTTGTATCTATAACATTCGATCTGACAGAGTCCACATTTGCATTATTTTTCTGTCTAATATGAGTAGAAGGACATCTAATAAAGTAAGTAGTACACAAACATGTCTTAAAAAATACACAATGAGCTTGTAAAACAAGTAAGTTAATTACTTCGATCGAGATGCAAAAGAAAGCTCCTTTTAACCAATTAATTTATCGACTTATAACTATTTTTTACCTGTATTGTAAGAAACTACTTTATTAAAATATAAAATTAATTTTCTTTTCTTTTTTATTGATTGGGTGCTCCTCATTTGAAACTGTTACTATACAGGCCTTTGTAGAAAGATCTCACTGTGAAGGAAGCCTCTGTGGATCACATTTATCCAACCACAAGGTACATAGTCGTAGTTGCGTCGTGGATCATAGAAAAGTTATAGATCCGGTTAAAACGGTAAGTAAAGCGCGTTCCTTACTTACATCGACACACACACATCGACACAAACAATTTCACACTTAGTTTTTTATTGATGTATTGGCGTGTGAGCTGAAAAGTGAGCTCTATGTATTTGCAGGAAAATTCTGTGTGTTAAAATCCAAAATGGATTCTTTTGAGCGTATTGTGGATACAAGGCTGGAAATGGCACACGTTGAATTAGAGTGAAATAATTGTTGAAGCGTGAATTTGTTCAAAGTTTGTGCGAACCCATTTTCAGTACGGCCCCATGTCATTAGTCGACTGTGAAATTGGCTATTGTTATGGAACTTTCTGATAGTTCACTATTATTATTAAGTATGAATATTAATTTCAGGACTCTGTTTGGGAAGTGATTTATTTCTTTATTTTCTTTATTAGATTTCCTGAAAAAAATTATATATTATACTAATTGATTTTTGGTTAAAACCCTAACAAAATACGTTGGGTAGTTTCGAAGAAGAGCAGCAGCCAGCAATAAAAAAGGCGCAAGTTCAGTGTTTTTTTTTTTTTCATACAAAAAGTGCCAAATCCGCATAGGAGTTCTAACTTTAAAAATGAACGTTAACGCTTTTGGTATGAAAATTTACAGCTTGACAAACCTCGTAAGCTAAACATGTAGGTAATATCTAGTAACTTTATTTCTGCTAAACCTAAACCAATGTGTGAGCCGGACGCAACGCACGTTATCAGCTACTAGATTGAGATTTGGGACTGTCTCTGGAGACAAAGTCGTACGCATATTGTACAATTTGTTTCACGCTAAATAATCAGACTTTGTTCTGTCCCCTTGAAATAACCTTTATCAGCGAAAATGAATCAGTCTTTGAATGGAATTTTGTACATTGTACATATTCCTATTATACACTAGTAAGATTATATGGTACCTAATAATGTTTGCTTATCATTACACGCACGTGAAAAGGCAATCATAAATTAATCTGGAAGAAGCGAGAGATGTAAGTTTTAATCAGAACACGCACATTGTAGTTATTAAACATGAAATATCGGTTTTCGATCGGTTCCAGGAGTCTTGTCCTTTTTTATGTATTAATTTCTTTTATTATTTCTTCCTTTAATATTTTTTGGTGTCAGTTCAAAGTCTGGTCTTCTGTATTTCTGGTCTTTTATTTGTATAGTTTCCATCTTTAATTTTCACCTTTAACATCCAATCTTTTTTAAAGGTCAATTCAAAATTCAAAAAATGCCTTATTGTTTTGCTTTTTGAGTGACAAAAAATACTTTGTTTACCCGATAAATGTAATATTATATTGTAATTATGCTTAGTTGGAAACAAAGCACTTACATACTTTTTTTATTACATAAACTATCTTTATCTAGAGCTTAATCTCACCTAAAACCTGGAAAACTTGATGTTACAGAATGAATTGCTTAACAAACCCGCTCGAGCTTTGTAGACAATGTCTGTGACATTTTGTTGAAATGACGAGACTGTTTCATTTCTTAGGCGTTATTAATGAATTTTTATGTTTACATGGAAATAGTAAATTATTATATTTCCAATACATACATAATTACATTAGTTCGCTGGAAACAAGACATATCTTGTTTGTCACCTAACACATGTAGCTAAATTATTAAGCAAAATATGAGCAAAATCAACAAAACAATTTTGATCGTCTATACAAAACATAACACATTCAATAATAATTTAAATGTCATTTAATTGACAAGAATACATAATACTTACTATTATTATACGAGTCTACCAATTGTTGGCTCGTTTTTTTTTTCTGAATAACTTCTCTGTCCCTAACAAAATATTTTTAAAATGAATTTCACTTAAGTATTTTATTTCCGCTTCCATTTGCTGTGATTCAACGCAGTGTAGGTTGTTTAGCTGTACCGAGTGCCATCATCAGTCAGCGTAGAGCCACGGCATTTAATTGTACAACCCTGGAGGACAGGCACAGTGTAGATGAAACAGTACTGTACCAGATTATCAACATATTACATAAGACATACATTAAGAATAAGTGTCATTGATTATTAGCCACTGAAATCCTGATTCATCTGTTTTAAGTGACGAACGTTGAGGGGTTGATACATAGGCATTTTTTGTGATAGAAGATGGTAGGCAAGTTAACTGTCTATTTTACGTTAGATGACTCTTATCACCTGCAAACATTTTAATGTGTTTTAGATGGCTGTTCATTATCTCTAATGAAAATAAGATATAAAAATTGGGCTGTGTCATCCTTTATTCAAATAAACAATAATTTGCCAAAAAATTCGATATGCTTCGATATATCGATATCGATATAGACACAAGAAATTAATACATAACTTACCTACATGAGTGGCCTACTAAGGACCCTTTAATAAAAACGCCAATATCTCAACCACTCGACCAGCGAGCTCCTCCAGATTAAATAATAATTAAGTAAAATACTTAAGTAATTATGTGGTGTAACTTAATCTACTATTCTGTTGTTACTATGGTGTAACAGTACTTGTGGTTCTGATATACGAGCATACTCAACACTAACTTTACTATTCGTAGCACCCCTGAATATTGTGTGGTTTTCATATGCCTGCCACTTTTTGCCTAACTTACTGGTGCGAAATGGGGCTTAACGCTAACTGCTATTTTATAAGAGTTTTCGAGTTTCTAATTGGAGTGTGCAATCGCTGTGCATACATGTGCCTTCCGTACAACATAAAGTATGTAAAGGAAATAATTACAAATTACATAGGTACCTATAGAAACTCGCTGAAAATGTGGTTTTTCAGCGTTTGTATTATTTAGTTTATCTAATAAACTTGTGGTTCGAGGAATATGAAAGATTATTGAAAGCTTTCATTGTTCTCAAATTTCCTTGGGTTCTAAATTAATACAATAATTAGTTTAGAATCAACAACATTAAACGGAAAATGATTCTGAGTCGATGAGGTAGGTACTTGGACGGCGAGTAGTTCGAATGTAACTGTTTTTTTTATTTATATGTTATAGAAACGGTTACAGTTTCCTAAGTTCACAAGCAACACCAGGGAGTGTGCTAGTGCATTGCCATCATTGCAGGAATTTCTAAAAAGCTCGCTTGAAGAAGCCCTTATTGTAACTGGATACAAGGTGTGTATTAAAAACAATCGTTGATATTTTTATATGAAAATATTGATATTTACATATAGAACTCTAACGTATTTCTGATTGCTATATGTACCTTTATTCTTATCGTCTTTACTATAATGTTTATTTGAATAACCTACCGACTTCCCTGCGAATGGGGGATGTTAATGTGACACTAATGTTGATGTATCATAATGTGTTCACAAAGGAAAATGCAAGGTGTGAAATACATTTACACATGAACCAGCCGTAATAGGAGGAAAAAATGTTCAACAATACACGGTTTATTCTCGTTCACTGATTTAGGATTAAGTATGCCCTTTAAAATGAAAAACCTATTTGTGTAATTATCCATTTTGTAATTATATTATGTTCTCTGGTCCCGTTTTGTGTTAAAATTTTCAAAAAGACAAAGGCTCCTTTAGCGCTTCAAAGTGGTCACTTTGAAGTCTTCGCTAAATTAATTTGTAATATACATAAATTGTTTTTAAAACATTTATATATGACTTTATTTATTAATAATATTTAATTAATTTAACAAGTCGACAAGTCAAACCTTTTTTTTAAATCGTATTCCAATCAAGTGCAATTACAAAGTTTTAGTGCTCCAGACAAATCTTATTAAAAGTTTTGTTCGAAATTTCAGTATTTGACAGACCAATAAATTAAAGGAGTTCCGTAACCCAAGCAGACGTAATAAATCTTTGACATTGTTACAAAATTACGTAATCTTCCTATTGTTATCCAATATACAATATTTGTATATTTGAGTTTTTATTGGTTTAAGTATGAAATATACATACTAAGTATTAAAATTTAAAAATGTAATTAGTGTATAAATTTAAAATAATCGACTATTACAAAGTTTTTCTAACATTAACTTAGTTACATAATAATCGGGAAAAAATGCATCGAAGCCGGAAGCGGGTTGCTAATCTATACTAATATTATAAAGCTGAAGAGTTTGTTTGTTTGTTTGTTTGAACGAGTAATCTCAGGAACTACTGGTTCGAATTGAAAAATTATTTTTGTATTGGATAGATCATTTATCGAGGAAGGCTTTAGGCATCACGTTGCGCCTAATACTTAGGAGCGAAGAAACAGTCGAAAATGTGGTAAAAACGGGGAAAATTATTCATCTTTAAGGGCTTCAGTTGCGTGCGCTGCGAAAACCGTTCGAGATCCCAAATGATTCCCAAAATAACTATTCCACGCGGACGAAGTCGCGAGCACCAGCTAGTTAAATATAAAAAAAAAAACAAAAAATGTATATGTAAAATATTCTATTATATAATATTTGATGTCGTAATCCTAATTACTTGGTATATTTCACTTCCCATTTGCTTAGTTATTCTCAATTGCTTAGTCAGCTAAACTTGGGTTTAATTACTTAGCTATTATATGAATTTAATAATTCAGTCAAATGAAATTCCTGTCTAATACCACTTAGTCTGCATTTGAGACAGAGTTAAAATGTAACTAGATGGGACACATATGATAACGGAATAGAAATAAATTCAAGAAAAGGATCCCCTTATCTTGTACGATATTTGTCGTTTCTAACACAGACATAATTTATGAGTTATGACTCGGCCACAATTTTATTCCACATGGGGCCTCAGCGCTATACGTTTGCGGGGAAGAAAATTTATAAAATATAATGTTTTATAACACCACCAGTTCCTGATTCTAGTAACATATTATTGTGAAGAGGTGATTAATGGTTCTATAAATCTTCAAGTTTTGTTTGATTGAAGTACATATAGGTCACTTAGTGTAATGAACTTGTCAATCCTCCTTCCTTATCCTTTACCCTACTGTAGTCGGCAGTAGAAATGTGTGGTTCCGGACCGTAATAGTTCCGAGAACTATGTCTGCAACTGGAACTATATCGTTCCAATCCGAACGATCTATCTAAATAGGTCCGTAGTTCCATCTCCGCGCACCGACCGACCGAGTGTTATAGGCGACGGTAGCCACACCATCAAGTGCAATGGCCTCTCTGCCAACCTTAACATAAAAAGATAATAATTAGGATAATTAGGATTTTCTTTAATGCAGTGGTGCTCAAACTATCGAAGAGAGCTTTTTGAGTCGATCGACAATCTCGGGAAATATTGGCCGAAATCAATCAATTCAAGATTTTCGTTTAATGACGAGAGGACTCACATTTAAGTTATAATAACTCATAATTATTAAGCTACTATAACCCTTTTTTATTTGTTTTTATCAGACTAACCTCTGCTAGCGGCAAATGGCGGCTTTGTCAAAAGAAAGCGGTATCAAAGAAAAAACCCAGTGCGGCGTGTTTGATTTTCCAAAAATCTCCGAACATTGAATTTTGTTTGAATAACTACGAGACTAGGAATTGAATACATTTCGAAATTAATTAAATCCTATTTCGTTCAATAAACGTTTTTCTGGTTCACCAGTTTGACTAAATGCCTTGAGGCCTATTAGGCTCGTTTCGGTCATATTCACAAACACACACACACACACATACATCTCTCTTTCTATCACTCGCACACTACACACTACACGCACGTTTTCTACACAAATATATTATTTTAAATAGCTTTCGCTTCCGCGACATTTTCCGCACTCCTTTTTCTTAGGTGTTAAAATATTTAATTAATCTTCACTGTCCACATATTTTTAAGGCTTTGATTTAAATTTGTAGATTCATCAAGAGTAGGTATATAAACGTTTTACAAGCGTACATTCTTACATGGCTCTTTAAACTGTTACAATGCAGAATGTCAATTGGAAATTCAGTTAGTGCATAGAACATTAATCTTCATTTAAAACACTCGCCTCATTTGACAAAGCAATTCCCATCGGTCTATCTTCAGTGGTTCCTTTTTCGAACTAACTTCCTGGCTTCCTAGTATTTACCGCTACATTTACGGGCTTTAAAACGTTTAGTTTCTACTGGTAAAAGTTCTATTTCATTTCACAATTTCGGACGTGTTTAACATAGTAAATATTATGGCAAAGAGGCTGACGGTCCACTTGATAGTATGTGATTACCGTCGCGTAAGGACACAAGCAACACCTTGGCGGATACTGAAGAGCTGCCTATCCTGTAGTAATTCGTTTAAAGAAACCAGCTTGAAGAAACCGTTGAACTTCCGTTTCATTGTTGCTTTTATCCAGCTTAATAATTAGATAAATAAACGAAGGTTGGAAGGTATAAACCAGTCTTTAATTTTGTTTCGAATAAAATTCCCGTAGACAAATAATATTTTATGACGATTTTGCGACTTCGTTTACTGCCTTTCCCGTTACGAGTGCTCGTAAATTCCTTCACAAACGTGTAACGATCTAATTTGTGCTCTTCACAATTTATTGTCGAAATTATTTACTCACTTTTAGTTTTTATTGTAGCTAATTATGTTGCATTACGTACCCTGTTGCCTACAGTTGTGAGTGCAACTAGTAGGGCAAAGAATATGTAATTTTCATAAGACATATATGCTATAAGAGCGCTGCCGACTACAGTAAGATTAAGGATAAGGGAAGGGAAGAAATGAGCTCTAGCATCCCGTACTCACTCACCGAAACAAAAAAGAATAAATGTGTTATTTCACGGCGGTCTTCTGCAAGGAGGTGGTTACTGCTGCCACTACTTTCCAAATCCAGACCAGATCCAACTTTAAAAAGTTTATTTCCAAAGTTGATCCCCCCGGGAATCGAACCAGAGACCCCTGAAAGAGATTAACGGTCTCTTTCAGGGGTTTCTGGCCAAGCACCCTGACCACTCAAGCAACGGGTTTCTCGTCAGCTTTTTTCTTTCTATCGAGTCATAATTTGAATTCTTAAAAGAAAGTAATAAGGCTTTTGACGCGTTTAAGCATTTATTACCACTTTATATTAATCTCCTAATGGAGTTATAAAATGTTGGCTTTCTTTCTAATTTCGTTTATTCCTGCCATTATAATGTTAATTGTTGTGCCGAAATAGCCTTAAAATTAGATAAAAAGTAATAAACAGCCTTAATCGCCAACGCTTGGAGGGCATATCACCAAATTGTTATAAAAGCTCTCATAATTTGAATGGGCACTTATTTTGTTCAAATGGAGTTTGGCCTTGATTAGACACGCGACGGTGCTAATTTTAAAAATAGAATTTCACCGGCCTTTTTGTTTGCAGGTTTTTAAGGTGAGGTAGTGAGGGCATAAGCCCGGTATGTCCGTACCGTCCAAATATAACGAACCTTCTTTGCTTATCTTTTCTTTTCAAGGTTCGAGTGAATAGGCATCTTCTGGGTGAGCTCGCTCCATCTTAGGCCTCATCCATGCCATATGGCTGGTTGTTGGCCAAGAGCTAACCCATCTCTTATAAAAAAAGCCTTATTAGCCATCCAAAAAAAAAAAACAATCACATGATCGTTACCTTCATCTAGATTTATTAATTTAAATTAAAAAACCTTACACCAGTTTACAGATTCTGGAATATTTTAATATGAATATGGAAAATTCTGATGTAACTATCCGCTATTGTTGAGAATTCATTCTTAAAAATAAAACATACCTAGGAGTAACTTGAAATGAATTCATCAAATTCATCAAATCAATACAACCATGAATTAAATGTCAGTTATAATAATAATTCGTGTAATTTAATTACATAATAGGTATCTACATTTTTCAAACTAAATTACAATCGTCCATACGTCTACTACTAGAATAAGGGCCTCTTTCACTAACTACTTTTTTATTATATTTATATAAATATTTTTTCTATTAATCTTGCCTTGGTTTATCTTTTACAAGGGCGAAAAAATGTTATATATACCTAATATATACATATATTCTCATATCGCTCGCGTCTAAACGGCTTAAATAAAAACCAATATCCTTGTATTTTGTGCGAAAACAAAAACAAAAATTCAGTGAAGTGAGAGGCTTACCGGGTGTGAATAAAGCTGAGTACACATTCCCAAACACACAACGCGAATATATGGAAGCGGAATTTTTTTATTAATACAAGGAAAACACTTAGTTAAATGTAATTTAATTAAAAGATAATATGCATCCATTCTTTGTTTTTTCATTTAATAAGCTCACAGCAGGGTCGGTTGAAACTCTGCATTTTACTACAATAAAACAAGAAAGCTGTTTTAATTGCATCCTACATTAGAACGACTGAAATTAAGTGTTTTTAAAAAATATAATTAATTATCAGCGAGTAACATAGGCTATCCGTACTAATATTATATCCGTACTAATATTATTAATGCAAAAGTTTGTTTAGATGTATGTATGTGTGTCTCTCTTTAACGCAAAAACTACTGAACCGATCACCATGAAATTTTGCATACACGTTGTCTGGGACACCAGAAAGGACATAGAGTACATTTTATCCAGAACGCGGACGAAGTCGCGGGCACCAGCTAGTATTTTATAAAGTTACGCGGACGAAGTCGCGTGCAACAATTAGTGTTAAATATTATGTAAGAACGAGTGTATAAATTATTATTAGAAGGTAAACTGTGGAGTTTAACAACGTAAGATTAATAATATAATAAAATGAAAACAGTTTACATATTTATGTACTCTGCTTAAGGGTCTGGCAATCAGTTCACGGCCGACCCGTCCCTAGTTGGGCAGGCGCTGATTATCTCTAACCACCATATTCCCTCGTGACTGCTCCGTATTTTCAACCTAAATAATTGATATTAATTTATTTATCCACATAAAACTTTTTCCCTTTACGAAAAGGTGGCAGGTTCCAGTATTACATTATTATACATTTCGTTCTTGTGATCTGATGAATTTTAATTTTTTAATATATAGATTTTTTTAATAGGCAATCACTGTCTGCATAAAATTAATAAATGTAATAATTAATTATTAAATAGTTAGTTAACTCAATTATTAAATGGGCACTCGTAAAAATTAAATGTTTTAATTTGGATGAAATACTACCGAGATATCCCTTTATGGATTAACATATAAAGTCCGCTTTATATGGACATTTTACTTATTGAAATATTACTATACTAAGGCAAGTTTTTAAACTACTTAATTATTACTTTCGGAACTAGAGAAGTAAGTGTAGCGAAAAAATTGTTGGAAAACTTTTAAAATTACCAAACAGACTTTCAAAAGCTAGAGCGAAGTGAGAGTTTTAATTCTTTTCATTTAATAATTTCCTTTAGCAAGCGACTCCATGCGTTAACATTTTCCAGTAAAAAGTTCAATTTAAGTTCCTTTAATTTTTGACACGTCATAACTCAGTTACACAGTAGGTAAATGTTTTGATAAGAGTACTCAAATAGATTTACATTACATAAAACCTGCTCTGAGAGTAGGTCGACTCGAAACGTGGGATTCAATTTCGTCGAATTATACAGCCCTTAGGATGTAAAAATAAATTTAAAAGCGAACGATAGTTTTTTACATCTACTTGCTAATAATTTTAATGTCAAATTTTCAGTCACGTATTAAAAGATAAGTCTTATTATCTTGCATATCTTATAATAATAATAATATCTTATACTAGCTGGTGCCCGCGACTTCGTCCGCATAACTTTATAAAATATACCTAGTTACTCGCTGATTATATAACCTTTTATAGGTTAGAGAATTTTTAAAGTCGGCCCTTTAGTTTTTTTGTTTTATTCATTTCAAACATACAAAAATATAAATCTAGTGTCAAATAAATCTAGTATATATGTCGGCGGCACATCGTAGAATTGGGCATTATCATGATATTCCTGGGCAGATCATATTTCTGTTAAAACTGAGAGAGTCGCCTCACTCCATTCCGCTTCGCTCGGCTCCTCAAATTTATTTCCATGTAAACCTAACACGCTCCTCCTCGCTTTGCTTCGCTCCGCTCCTCGTCGCACCTATTTTTGACTTTTGGTGACATACTTTACGATCTGCCCAATTCTACGATCTGCCCACGACATAGATAACTACTCGTACATAGATTAAATTACTAAAACGCTTAACTATTATCGATCGGTATATCTGGGTATCGAATTTAATTCAACAGTTTCTAAATATTTAAGAAACAAACAGCTTAGATATTTGTATTGTAATAAATAACTAAAAAGATATAAAGTTAATAAATACATTTCTTCATTCACTATGTGTATGTATTTAGAGAGGCTTCTCAAAGAAAGCAATAGAAGGTCGTACATTTATATCGAACGTCGATGTCATGACTAGTTCATGCTCCAATACGTTATGGATTGATAGATTATCGAAGGCGCCAGCCCCTTATTTATCTCTGACATCTTTTATATAGCTTATTGTGAATATTCTACAAATTATACTACGAGTAAAACATTAAAAATATTGAATAATTGAAATTTAAAGGTTTACATAAAAGTAGATTTTGGTGAGTGAAATTTAACTGAAAATAACTTTACCTTTGATTGCACAAAAATAACCCTTGGTTACATAATTTCTTAATACTTTTATCTCTTGATGTAACTTTCCTAGGCACGATGTGGAAAGAAGAAAATTTTTCAATATTGGTTTTGTGGAACTATTCTACACTTCTGTCTGCAAAAATAAATTGCTTCAATCTTCCATTCCATTAAGCGATTTTAATTGCTCTGCGGACCATTGCAATAATGCAGTAATGTTGGGAACTCTAAAAAAAACAATTTTCTCACAGTAAACGTACTTTTGTAGAATTGATTTTATAGTTAATTCAATTAACATAACAATTTTATTTTTTTATTGCGGATACTTAGTGCTTATTATTACTAAAATATAATAAACACTAAATATTTTATTTATACTCGAGACTTATGTCTTTCATGCTCTTCGTCAGCGTAGCGTAGCGGTCCCTTGCTGTGGAAATATCAGGTGGACAGCCCTTTGAGCCACACGAGCAGGTTATCTGAGGATTTCAGGTGGAAGCGGCCTCTAACTCTGCGGTAGGTTGTGCCGCAGAGAAGAGGTTATGGGGTGCTTCAGAAGTGAAGCCTCTCGCTGACTGCCCGCTGCGAGAGGTGAAAATGGACGGTAAGTTCCGCTTCGCCCGGGTGCGGCTGACATGGGGTCGTCCGCCGTCATTACAACACCGGGCAACGGCGCGGAGGTCACACTCCGCGCCTAATCTAGGTGGGGCTCGCAAGTGGGCGGGCTGCGTCTGGCAGGGGGAGACGATAGCGTGTCTAAGCGTCCCCTAACCTCTGCCCATAGACGGCGCGAAGAAACGTCGTGGGTTTTTAGTGGGTAGAAGTCCCACATACCTCATGGTCAGTGGGGATCTGGTTCGCAGATTTTCCCACGAAAAAAAAGGGTGTAGCGGTCCCACGACAAGTCAAAAAAGATTTTTAATTCAAAAAAGGTATCGAATACATTTTTTGTTTTTAATCTTAAGTTTTGATTATCAGTTCTATATAGATTCTACAATTTCATGAAATATTTATTGTGACATTTTATTTACTGAAATTTTACGTAATTTAATCAAAAGTGTGATTTCATCTATTTGTAATAGAAATTTGAAAGTTTCAAAATGTATTAAGCCTCACTTATCTGTTAACCTCCGGGTTAAGGATTAACATTTCGTTGTCCCTGGAGAGTTGAAAATGTTTTGCGCTTAAAACATCATAAAATACGTTTTACCATAAACGTGATGTTCAGGTACCCATATCAGAAGGGTTAACGTGGAATCCTGGCCACGTTAATGATATAGGCTGTTTCATTAAAATTTGGGTCCTGGCATATTTTATTCGGACCTGACGACGGCTCGCAAATTACTCAACATAATACCTTAAACCCCGTTTGTCTTCTACAAGATAATTTAAGGGGAAATAATTTTGCGAGACTGACTAATTACTTAAATTAATTAACTAGGAAAACATAAACAAGTGTCAAGCAGTTGAGATAGGGTTTGCTAATGGAGAGGACTAAGTAAGTGTGCAAACAGAAACGGCGAAATTAAGTTGGTGAAGTTACTGACCCTGCAGGGCTGGGTCAAAGAGTATTCAGAGGGGCACGTTGAGACATTTGTCATGTTTATTTAAAGTTTTTAAACCAAATTTAGTAGTAATTTAGCTTTTTGTTTTCGTTTAGTGACACAAAATACTGAAATATGTATTATATCGCCAAAAACTATTAGGATCAATCTAAAATGTTTTAAAAGTGTATTTGAGAGAATTATAGAATATTATTAGAATAGAAATATTTTTATTTTGGGAATAAATTAAAAATAAATTAAAAATTAAAGGAATTAATTAAACAGGTAGTTAAATGACGGTTAGCCTACTTGACAGATGATGAAAGAGGCCCTTATACTTTTAACTACAAAACATCCTAAATTTGGCCATGTTATTTGCGTATACGTATCTATTTATGTTATTTATGTAACAGCGATTGAAGTTATTGCATTTATTCGAATTTCGAGCATTTTGTTATAAATTGTGATAAGCTTTTAACGATGGATAGTTTTTTATGTGTGCGACAAAAAATTTAAATTATTTATAAAATAAATGGTTCCTCGTTTGAAGTCTAGTGAAATGTATTGACTGTAGGATTGATTATTTCCAATTATAATTTATCAAAAGTCCCCATTCATTGTTTCAAATTTTATATCTATATCTATACTAGCTACACGCTCCCGGCTTCGTACGAGTTCAAAATGAAAACTCTAGAATAGTTTAATTTAGACCAAATTACGCATAGTTACGAAGTTTTATCAAAATCGGTTCAGTAGTTTAAGAGTTCAAAGAGTTGGGGTCAAATATGTGACACGAAATTATATGTATATATGTAGCTGTAACTGACTTACTCGTACATTCACGCAAAACAATTATTAGTTAAAATGAATGAAATTTGCAAAATACTAAGTAATATTTATTAATTAATAAAATGTATTTGAATGTGTGCTATCATTTCATTGCTTCCGCAGAATCTTGCTAACAATTGACATGTATAGTTTTCCATGAAAATTAAGTCACAAAATGTATAAAAACAGACGTTAGGAAAAATATGAAAAACGATCTTTCGTACCCCTGTTGACTTGTTTTCCTCAAACCCGAGGACGTCCGATTAAGGAACGGAAAATATGTAACAGCAAGAAAAAGCCTCACCTTGATTAATGAGCTACCATTAGTCACTCGAACAAAGCGTCGCGTGGAAGGAAAAAATTAATGGCCAACTTTGTTCCACCATCTCTCTTAATTAATAGTTTTGTTTTACTTTGCATGACGGGATGTACTATTCATATCTCGTGCCGCCTCATCATTTACATAATCCTCTGTGTCAATGAACACTCCATTCAATCTCTAAATTGGATTACTGAACATTCGCCTAAGATAGTATCAAAGAGCTAAAGTCACCTTTTGCAGAGATGTTGTAATTAAAGAGTCCTACAGAATCGTTGGTTCAAAAATAGGTTTAAACATACCTACTCTTATTTTTACTTTTAACAGGATGAAACGCCTGAACAGAACTTTATTTATAAGTTACAGCTAACACCATCTCAATCATGTCAGCTCTTAAACAAAAGAAATCGAATCAAAATAGGTCCATCCGTTTGGGAGCTACAATGCCATAGACGGATACACGGATACACACATACACAAATATACAGATATACAGTCACACAGGTCAATATAGACCTATGCGAGTTAAAAAGACTATCCGGATATTCTGATTTTTTTGCTTTCATTGTGATAAGTACGAATTAACAATTTTCTTCAACTTAATAATTAACTAGAATTTAATCCAGTAGTTTTTAAGCTGTGAAAAAACTGTTGTATTTCAGCGAGTAAGTTAAGAAGTGATAAGCCTATTTTACCTATTTATTTATGTTTATTTAATCAACAAAGAAAGGACATTTATAAGTATCTAATAAAATTAGGCACCATACATGCAATCTATGTGTCGTGGGCAGATCGTAAAGTATGAAATTAAAAATCTTTCACCAAAATTCATAAATAAAAGCTAAAAGGAGCGTGTTAGGTTTACATGGAAATAAATTTGGAGAGCCGAGCGAAGCGGAGCGCAGTGAGGCGACCCTCTCAGTTTTAACAGAAATATGATCTGCCCAGGAATATCATGATATGCCCAATTCTACGATGTGCCGACGACATATGCATAGGAACCTGCTTGGGTTTGTAGGCAATGTTAGCCAGTTAACATTAAGAGGACCGTCAGCCCGCCGGCCGTCCTTTGCATGAAAAATTACTTTACTTATAAAATGTACTTGCAAACTTTTAAGCTCAAACGGTGTTACGTCATTCGTTTGCATGTCACGTCTCCTCCGTGGTCCTAGCGACTTTTTCGTTATGTTGACTCAAATTAATTCATGCAAATGCGACTTGGCGTTGTCTAAAATGGGTTTAATCTCATCGTTGGCGTAATTGTATGTCCCTACTCGGATAGAGGGTTAATTTTTTTATCAGCAATTAACTTGAATAGTAAGGCATGCAACTTTCTTGTTTTTTCGTTGATTTTATTTTAACAAGTTAATTTTGTCATTTTATTTTTATTTTATCTTATTATTTTTACCATTTGTTTTTAATATAAAATTCTTTTTTTTTTTTAAATGCCGCTTCTCTACGTAAGTTGGTGACCATAATGACTAGAAAGCTTTTAACAACTAGCTGTTGCCCGCGACTTCGTTCGCATTCAAAATGTTGTATAGCCTAAAGCCTTCCTTGATAAATGGAAAGCCTTCCTTAATAAATGGACTATCTAACACAAAAAGTCGAATCAGTAGTTCCTGAGATTAACGCGTTCAAACAAACAAACAAACTCTTCAGCTTTATAATATTATATAGTATAGATTGGAGAAGCGCGATCAAAAACTACTAGACCGATTTCAATAGTACTTTCACCTATAGAAAGCCACATTATTAGCGAGTAACACAGTCTATACTAAATGTTACGAGGACGAAGTCGCGTGAAACAGCTAGGAGAGTATTATTTGAAGTCGCATTCCGCGTCTGTCCGTACAGCCTCTAACTTCTACTAAATTACGCAACGGGTTTTGATGCGATTTTCACCAAAGTTAGATAAGTGTTAATTTATTAATTATTAAGGGCTGATGTTTTAAAATTAATTCTAGAAGAACCTCCATCATTTGCAACGGCATACACAATGAACATTATAACACAAAGAAAACAAACTTCCAAAGAGACATTAAATAGTTAAATCCCTTCTTCATTTATATAGTTAAGTTTAAGTATAGGTAGGTACTCTCCTTTATATTGGATATTCAAACTAATGTTGAAGTTGTAGCAAGATTGATCGATTATCCATTTCAAGTGAATTGAAAATAAGTTCGCTTCTTATAACAATGTAAGTAACGTTTTATATTTGTGTAAGTATAAGATATTATATTATATTTGTATATATAACTAGTACTATGACTCCCGGCATTTTTATTAATTCGTAGCTTTAACTAATAGCGATTTTATTGCTCATATATTTTTGTCAGGCGTTAATTTTTAATTTTTGGATGATCCCTCAGGAACAGTATTATTTTAGAGATTAAAGGTACCGTATATCGTTTTATTTATCCCTTACAATGTGTATGTAAAATATCGTGATGATCGGTCACGTAAACTCCTTTTCGCATTTATAATAACATTAGTGAAAAACGCATAAAAATCCGTTGTGTAGTTTAAAAGCTCTAAGTATATACATACAGAGGGACAGACAGACGGCGGGAAGCGACTTTATTTTATAATATACTAGCTGGTGCCCGCGACTTCGTCCGCGTTCTGGATGAAAGGTACCCTATGTTCTTTCTGGTGTCTCAGACAACGTCTATGCAAAATTTCATGGTGATCAGTTCAGTCAGTCGTGTTTGCGTGAAAGCATAACAAACAAACAAACTCACGTTCACATTTATAATATTAGTAAGGATAAAGATACTAGAGCTCCCAGCAGACGTTGTCCCGCCCACCTATCAGGTCCAAATGACATTCAACCCCCCCCCCCCCCCCCACACTCCCCTTCCAACACAGAACTGCCCATCTAGCAGTTTAGGAGAAGTCAGTCACATACATACACACGGATGGAAGAAATTTACATGACTGTATAGATTTGATGGAACTCCGTTCTTAGTTCATTTTTGCTCAAAAGATCTTGTATAGTCTTAAAGAGTATGAGACGGTGCAGCAAAATCGGTTAAACAAAAGCTCGGTGGGGTAACAGGAGTCGAGATAACGATGCTGCACACTAAAGCGAGATTGTTTCCTTCCTCGACAAAGTGCTCGCGCGTGACAACACTCACAATTCTCGTGTCCATTCAACTTAGTATAGACGAGGAATTTATTAAATCACGAAATTCAATTACGGTTTTAAGATTTCAGATGATCGATGATTGCTTCTTAACTGATAGAATACTTTAATGTGTAAAAGGAAGAAACATCTAAGTACCTACCTAAAAGAACTTCTTTACCTAATCGAATCTAGCTTATCTAGCTTTAGAAGTTAGTGTTAGTGTTTAGTGGAAACCGTATAAAAATTCGTTTTGGAGTTTAGAAAAAGTTAGCGAAAAAAATAATTATAGAAACAGACAGACTTTATAACAAGTATACATTACAAACACTAAAAAGCACTCAACTCAACTTAATAGATAATAATATAGATGAATATCAATTTAGATCTAATATATCTACACCAATTTATATGTATCAATACCATGTTACTTCATTCGGTTATACTTTATTATGATACTATTTTATTGAGTATTAAGTTTTAATATCTAGAACATTTTACGAAAACTTTGTAATATGCATAATATTGGAGTATCTGGAGTTTATTGAGTTTTCAGTATATATCTGTTCTTATTCTCATAATAATCCCAAAGAGAACGAAACTCGATGTTCGCTAGATTTTAATATCATGGAAATGCATATCTGTATTCGGATGAGAATATCAAACTTAGATTAACTGTATGCAAATGTTGAACTTATTCAATGTTGAACTTATCTTTTCATAAATAAAATCAAGCAACATATAAAATTTCGAATCCAGCTCGGATGGGTAGCGTTCGGGAAGCTTCGATATAATTATCTTCTCGTCCTTTCCGCGGTGCCTTAAAACAATAGGTTTTCGACCAATGTGTATGTTGCCAGTGATGACATATGGCGTTAAAACGTGGTCTGTAACTATTGTAGGAAAGATGAACGAGCTATGGAAATCAGGATCAGTAGAGATTAGGAGAGATCGAATCAGGAAAGAGTAGATCCGCAGACGAACGAAAGTTACCGACATAACCCGGCGGATTTAAAGTGGCAGTGGGACCGCTCACAATGTGGACAGACAACCTGATAAAGGCCGCAGGTCGATGATGGATCCAGGTTGCTTCTGACTGGTCCTTTTGGAAAAGTATGGGGGGAGCAGTGGACGTCCTACCGCTAAAAGATTACAATAAAATATAGACAATGTAGATTTTCACAAAATGTAAAAAAGTAAGTACGTGGTAATGAAAAGTTTTCTAAATAAACACTACCTGTAGATTCAGTTTGTGTGTCTATTGACGGTAGCTGTCAAGTACAATGTCAGTGTCTACCGCTTATTGTAAAAAGAATATTAACAAACAAAAAGGGACGACGAAAAAGATTAATTAATTTTAATAAAACTGTAACTAATTAGATCATTTGTCATATACCTACTGATTACCACATAAATATAGTATATCAATACACATTATAGTACATAAATAAAGTGCAATATAGTATAAAATATAGTACTCTTAACAATGTGATATAAATTGTCTTAATGTTGAAACTAGGGCAAATTTAACACCAAAGTTAATTTGTTACAATATAACAAACCCTTGTCAGAGACATTTAGTTTCTTCACTATCTGGTTGCCGAAGCTGTGTTCATTTTCATACAAACAACTTATATCGTTAGCGAGTATGTTTGCGTTAACTTCAGGTACACATACAAATATTGTTGTGGAAACTGTCTGTGGCATTAAATATATAGCCCCATATTAATAGGATTAGTATTAAGATATAACAATCACTACATAGTATAAAACAAAGTCGCTTCCCGCTGTCTGTCTGTCTGTCCCTATGTATGCTTAGATCTTTAAAACTATTCAACGGATTTTAATGCGGTTTTCACTAATGGATATAGTGGTTCTCGAGGAAGGTTTTAGTATATAATTTACAAAGTTACGCGGGCGAAGTCGCGGGTAGAAGCTTTAATTTTGTTAACTAATCATGTAGCGCCATCTGTCAAAACACTGTGCAACTGTGACAACCTTTCTCCACAATTCGAAGTAGAGTGCTACATTGTTTCAAACAGAATTCCCTAGATGGCGCTGCATGCTACATCAGTACTAATATTATAACCATGAAATTTTGCATGTCTGGGACACCAGAAAGGACTTTATCCAGAACGCGTACGAAGTCGCGGGCACCAGCTAGTATGTAATATACAAAACCCTTTAAATATGTTATGTCCAACATTAGGTATATATCCAAGAAGTTAGATGACTTTTATTTAGTTTAATTAAAAATTTAAAGTTAATGACGAAATTTGACCTTCGAAGCGTGAATGATTACCTGAAACTCCCGAAGGATATGAATGCCACAAATAATAACTGTATAATAATGCTACAAGCACATGTCATGTAATATTATGATTTCACTTACGTCAGCACGGGTCAGTACGCCCGAAATAATTTTCAATTTATTCTATGCATTACTCAAAGTTGTAACAAGTTAACACCTCGGCGCCGGGACCAAGTTTCTAACATAATCAACATATGAAGGCGGTGCTTTTAACATGGAAATTGAGTTACTTTATTCAGGACATGGACTTAACGGAGCGTTCAAAGTCATTTTTCTTTTTAATTTCAAACTCCGCTTCCAAGTTTCGTGTCCATGTCCTTTGTTTTCCGTAATGGATTCTTCCTCACATAATTTTGCATATTATTACAGTGACGCGAAAATTTAAACGGAACGTTAACACTTTGTTCATTAATTACAATGATTTATTACATTAATTTTTATTAATACTTTCAACTTACGATAAGTCGTACCTACCAATTTCTTTCATTCATTACGTCACGAAACTCTCATTCTTCTCCTTTCTTCGGTTCGGTTTCGTTCAGGACATCATAATCAAAATTCAAATCATCATCAGCCTCTCTCCATTGTTGGATATAGACTTCCGCCAAGGCTCGCTACCACTCACATCCAGTTATGCTTTGCTCTTCGCATCCAGCCGTTTCTCAATCTATATTTCTACATAATAAATATGTACTTGCTATACTTACATAATATATTCACACATTCCACACAGCACTATATATTTCCAAATATATAGTGTATTATGGATTATGGATTATGGATTTCCAATTCTTGTATTATGGATACCAGACAGTTGATATACTACATGCAATACTTTTTTTTTTTGTAAATACATACATATTATAAATACAAAACATCCATGAATCAGGTACAAAGGTAAATATTAACACATAAACATTTACCCCTGACGGGATTCGAAGCCGCGACCGCTTGGTTAACAGCTAGGGTTACTAGACCAAACGTGTCGTCAATTAATTTTATTGTCGTGTCGTATAATTCAATTATATTATAATTGCCCGAGTCTATTTGTTTTTCTACTAACTTCTTCTAAACTACTTAATGGTTTTTGATACAGTTTTCACAAATGGAAAAGCGAAGAAGATTTCTACAAATCAATTGATATTTATGAATGTATTTAGTTTCAATGTAAACAATTTATTTCAGAAACTTTATATCTCCAATAACTTTCAAATCAGACATTGCATTTGAACATCTGCCATGAGACGTGAGAGGCATGCCTTCGTGAATCTTTCAGCAGTTTGTGGTACAGAAACGTTTTGTTAAGTGTAAAGAAATATAGTGTCCATAACGTGAAGTTTATTTCACATCATACAAGTTAAAATAATAGCATGTGTTCAAAATAAATATTTTGCAGTGTGTCTCGTATTTGTTTAGTATTTTTATTTTAGCAACGTTATTAGTATATTAATAAAAATATTATCGTTATTCGCATTGACATAAAATTCATAATTCTCGTGCATTCAGTTCAACTCGTGGTTGAAGTTCCTCTTCCACCTTCCTTGTCCGAACTGCTAAGGAGTGGAACTCATTGCTTGCGTCTGTGTTTCCCCAAAATTACAACCTCGGGGTCTTCAAACGTAGGGTCAATGGGCATCTACTAGGTAAGCGTGGTCCACCTTCGGCCGCATCTGCACCTAACATCAAGTGAGATCGCGGCCAAGCGCTGCCTTGACATATAAAAAAAAAATTCAAGTTAAGTATTAAGTTCAATTTTAGTCTATGTGGAAACAACCCAACATTGTACAATAATACAATTACGCAACAATCCCAACTTCGTCTTCAATTCACGAACTAACGGTGCCATAAAAAAGTTACAGGTATGATATATTCCACTTTCTATGCGAGTACATAGAGACGGCCGACCGAGGGACCAGGCCTAACTTGGCGGTATAAATATCAAAAGCAACATTTGCACAGGCCGTTAGTATTCCAAAAGTGTGAGTAACTTGAACAACATTTCACGGAGTAAGACAGTTTTTTTCCCTGACTAAATCATGGGTTTGTGCGTACCTACTAGAGGTATGGTTCTAACGTGAGACAGGGAGTCGTGTGGTATGAATATTTTATGTCCGTTTATCCTCACCTAAAGTTGCGCCCCAAAGACAAACAAACACAGACTTTTATAAAGAAGAAATTGCATAATGGTTTGAGTATGCTTAAATGTTATGGTAATTTTACCTGATATATATAAAGCATATGCATAAGCATATGCAAGCGACTTCGTTTTAGTGGATTTCATCTTTAAATATGAATAAGTACATAATATTATAAACTAAAAATAAAATAAAATGCATGGGTAACTAATGCATAGAAAAACTGTTCGCTTACACCGCGTCATTATTTTCCTTTTAGCATTTTAATATTTTAGTCCTAACTTCTAAACGAAATGTCCGATTATAATAATTTAAAGAGGAATTTACACGTACATAATTAACCTTGATTATGAAACTATATTGAGTAGTGTTTAAGTTTATCCACTAGATATATACAAAAGTCAAAAAAATATACATATTTATTTGATAATGATATTTAATATATGTAATTACAACTAATTATCTGTTTAAGATATTCATGTTCCATTTGTAACTGCGAATTTTTTTTCAAAAACCTCGTTTTTGTTCGTGCTTTGATATAAAAATTCAAAGGGAACCCTTTGAACGACGTGGGCTGCATTGTTTTCGCAGACTCTCATTTTCCAGCTGGGAAATAGCTTTATTTTTTGCAGCTTTTTAACTTAAGACATCGTTGGACATTTCTTCCAGCAATGGGGTTGCGGTGACATCATTATTATGTTAATATTCATTATTCACGGCACAACAAGTTGAGCAGAAAATGCTATTGTATATATTTTATTTTATAATAAATAAACATAACGTCGATTTATTAATGGTGTTGTGTATATAATCTAAAAACTACATTTTTTTTTTAATATTTAAATAAATAAAAAATAACAAAAGATGAGCGTCTTTGTCGAGTGGTACAGGTAATAATAATTCGAGGTAGTAGGTGGTGGTAGGTCTTAATGCTCTGTCTCAGTGGTCGTAGGTTTGACTTCCAGCAGGGTCAAAGAAATGAACTTTTCATACTCGCAGTCAATTGGGCAGCTCGTCTGTCGGTAGTAATCACACCCTTACAGAAGACTACTGTAAAATAATGTGTACTGTTGTATTTCAGTGAGCGAGTAAGGGATACTATGGAGCTCGTTTCCCATCCCTACCTAAACCCTTATCCTTAATTATACTCTTGTGGCGTTAGTTGTGTCATAGCTTAGGTGACGGTAGCCACCTACCACCAAATAGGTCGTCAGACAGGATGACGACCTTAGGTAATATCTAAAAAAAAGTAAGAAGGTTAGTAAGTCTCTTAACTCAAACAAAATTATTTCAACTGTCTTAAATTAAGCATTAAGCATAAATAAGAATATCTTTGGTAATCTGAAAATTGGTTTAAGAAAATTCACATTTCTTTCAAAATTATCTTATCGCAAAATTCTAAATAGCACAAATTAATCCAATTTATATTTTCACGAAAATCGTTCTCGTAACACTAGAAACTAATATCGCTAATAAACTTAGGTACAGATAAGAAATTGACAGTTATTGAACAAGTCTAGATAAGGCTTTCCCAGAGGACGAGCGTTGTTTTGCTCGGCTTTGACCTCGCAATTTGTATTCTTTTTTTGTATTGAGATGTTACGATATGCTCAACTTGGAGCTTATTGTTCTGTCAGTTATCATTATTAATGTAAACCGACTCTGTTTTGTGAGAGCGTTGAAATTAATTATGTTATGAATGAAATAAAAGTTGTCTAAATTTCTCCGACGTGTATGAGAATATGTAGGTAATCAGTGATAATTATAGACGTTTCATCTTACTTTTATATTAGTACAAATTTTTGAATATTTAACTAGCTACCCATTCCCGGCTACGCACTATTTAAAAAAAATATTGTTTGTTTGAAGACCGTATAAAAATCCGTTGTATGTTAAAGAAAACAGAGTGGAAAATGGTTATAGCTACCAATTATAGGATTCTATAATTTTAAGTCTGTATTGGCTTAAAGACGACTTTAAGTTTGGCTTGGCTTAAGAGAGAAGAAGAAGAAGATAAGTATACATATAGTTTAAATACATATTGTATAGTACATATACATATAGTAGAAGATATTTTTAAGTATACATATGTATTTATTCCTATATTATTGTCGTTTGAGTGCTGTGTGACTGTGTTTTAATAAAATAATAATAATAATAAGTTTAAGAGTGTATTAGCTTAAAGAGATGTAAATTACATAATATAAATATTCTTACAATCTTATGTAGGTATACGTAATTTATATAAGATTACGTTCTGCTATAGGTACATATTATGTAAATAATACAAACGTATTTTCGGTCGCACCAAGTCTCAAGTGTAGGTACACCTCTAATCTAAGTTTCTCAATTAAATTACATATAATCTTGGAAGACCTTCGAGCGAGAGTAATGGAATAGACAACATTTGCGAAGATTGTTTAGATGTTTACGATGGCTTTGATTTGAATTTAAATAAGATTTGAAACACTCTCTCTATACTTACCCCTAAACATTCAACAATTATAATATTATAAAGAATTGTATGTTTTGTACGCTTGTATATAGAGAAGATTTGTATGTTTTTGCAATGAATAAACTCAAAAACTACTGGACCGATTTTGAAAATTCTTTCACCTATCTAAAGAGTCTAGCTAGTAACATAGGCTATATTTTATGCAACAGCTAGTATTTCTATTATTAATAAACTGCTTATCTGAAAAGTCTATTTTTTTTAAATAAAAGTAGCCTATGTAGTCATCAGCTATCCGCCTTATGCTAGCTAGCTATCAGCTAAAAGTGGCCTAGCTTGTCACAGCTATGTTTCGGAGATTAGCCGGAACAAGACAAACAGATAGATAATATTTTAATTATTTTTTTTTTGTTATTATTACTGTACTTATATTCTTTGATATACATTTAGTTAAAAGCAGTTATTTTGACATTACAAATATACTCTTCAATTTTATTTATTAGTATAGATTTATTAATTTTAAAATGGAGCTTTGTTTTGCATAAAATTATATGGAACCATTAAAAATACTTACTGATTTGACTGTAATATTACTGTATCGTTATATTTTAATGATGTTAATTATAAATTAAACTTTATTATTTATATTAATTTGATTTAATAGTAAGACAGAACTTTTTATAAAAATATCTAATTTTTATCTTTTTGAAATACTAGAAGGAACTAATTTAAAATACACCAGCGTACATATCACGTGTTTGGCCAGCTGCCTGGAAAATTTAGCGAGTAAAAGAACAGCTATGTGCCTCTGTACTGTGCATGCATTAAAACTTTCTCGCTTAAATTACCTTTGGGATGTAATGCCATAGAGTAATGTAATGTGACTGGTTTCTAGACTTTTACAATAAAATACTCGAACGTTGTCAAATTACATGCTAAAGATAAGATACCTAATAAAAATTGTAGGTGAAAATATTTTAACTTGATTTTAACAACATATTCTATAAACAATCGGTAGTAGCGGGTAATCAAAAGCCGGTTTTTTTTTATTAGTATACAGTTTGTATCAATTATTTTGGAGGTACATACTTAGGTAGATAAAACTAATATTGCTAAGTTTAGTTTAGAAGAAATTAGCGGGGAAACGGACAAAGGCAGACAGCTACTTTATTCTATAATATTGTATACTTAATCCTTGAAGTGGAGAAGCATCGCAGGGGCGGTAATCCGCGCCAAGGAGGGCGAACACGACAATCCTCCGTGTACATGATCCACACAACCACGACCACTCTGACAAGAGTGTGCGACTTCTATCACTCAAGAGTATGAGCGTTTATTAATTCGGAAATTGGGAGAACGCGAAACGGGATTCTGATTTCAGATCATGAACAGAATTGTATATATCGTGGGCAGATCGTAGAATTGGGCAGATCGTAAAGTATGAAATCAAATATCTTTCACCAAAAGTCAAAAATAGGTGCGACGAGGAGCGGAGCGAAGCAAATGCGAGAAGGAGCGTGTTAGGTTACATGGAAATACATTTGAGGAGCCGAGCGAAGCGGAGCGGAGTGAGGCGACCCTCTCAGTTTTAACAGAAATATGATCTGCCCAGGAATATCATGATATGCTCAATTCTACGATGTTCCGACGACATATGCATTGCTAAATAGTACTTGACTTGACTAAGTACATCATAGAAATGCTTTAAAAGCGACAAATAGCTTGATAAAACGGCAGCTACGTGAGTTTGTTTTGGCGGTTCTCAGCGATAATGTAAGCTATAGCAAATAGCACAAACGATAACATTCATATTTAAGATGATTGAAGGATAATTTTCTTAATTCAGTTAAATATAGCGAGATACGGACATTTACTTTGATTCGCCGCAACTGGATAATAACCTACTTAGATACAATTGTCGTATACTTAATATACTCGTATGGTTAGGTTCATAAAACTCTAATATATACCTATACAAGTAGGTAAACACAAAACAGCGTAATTTGTTTGTAATAAAAAAATATTTGGAAACTCTTTCATTTGTTTTGTTTTGTTCATAATATATTTTGGTTATGTACGTATGTCTATATATCTTGGAGTATTTATGTATCAATTTACAGCTACTTATTCACTTCGGGAGCCCATTGCCATCCATAGAGATTCAGCGAATCAACTACGAAGCTGTTATACAGTTTAAACAGAAACACAAAACTAATACCCACTATGGACTGAAACTCTAAGAAGTGCCTTTCGCATGTTGTAACTCACAAGAGTGAAGCGATAGAATTTTTATAATGATGTAAAGCTACAAAATACTTTTTATAGAGTTAATAGATAAATCGCCCGCATTTATCTCGCCATACCCATACTATATCTATATCCATCCATATCCATACCTAATATATTATAAATGCGAAAGTTTGTATGGATGTATGGATGGAAATGGATCTATGGATGTATGGAGGTTTGTAACTCTTTCACGTAAAAACTATTGAACTGATCACCATGAAATTTTGCTTACACGTTGTCTGGGACACAAGAAAGGACATAGGGTACATTTCATCGTTCAAAGCGAACGAAGTCACGGGCACCAGCTAGTGTCATTATAAGTTCGACACACCCTAACCAGGGGATTGTAATAGGATGTGTTGTTCATATATGCTTGGATGGAAAAGGGACCCGAGTGGGGAGAGCGTGATCTATATTTAGTTTTAATCCTGATCTCGGAGAGAAGATTCAAACAATCCCAGGACGAGTGCAATAATTTATGAAGACAGACAACATCATATCTCCTTCGTCGATCTTCCAGAGATAACTCGAGATCTTTAGTGTCAATTTGATGCTTGAACTCTTTCTCCTTGTTGCTTGTTAATGCATTATACTTTCTTTTCCCCTGGCGTTGCTTGTATTTATGGGCCATGATAGCCACCTACCATAAAATGTGCTGTAAGCATTAAAGTAAACTTGCACTTATCAATAAATACTAATAATAAATCTGTAAGTGTTGGTATTGTATGTATGTATGTATGTGTGTTGTGTATGTATGTTCCTCCATAACTCTTAAACGAATTAACTGATTAGACTAACTGATTTAGACGTCCAGGACACGGGGTAGGCTACTTTTTTCACGCGGACGAAGTCGCAAGCGCCAGCTACTCAATAATAAAACAAACGCTCTAAGCGTATAACACACACCAGACTGAAGAGACGTATTCAACTAGGACTTGTGAGAACAAAGTTTGAAATCTATTTATCTGGCCGGCTTTAAAACAACATAACGACTGCTGAATGACCAAGGAACTGAGTTGCAACGTATTTACTGAAGCACCCGATTTGAATTTAGATTTCGTGCTTTGTAAGTCTGTTAAGACTGAGGAATAGCGAATAAACCTAATATAGGGAAACCGTTTCTCGCCTTTTTTGCTTGATACAGTTTTAATACTTATCATGTATCTAAATTAATACATGTTATTAATGTATATCACAAAATAAAGTCGACCAACTGACTTTTATATTATACGGTTTTCACTAATAGAAAGTAACAAGAAAAGTTTTTGTAAAAAAAATGCAGAAAAAATGTATCCATGCCAAGCCGGGGGCGTGTCGCTAGTTATTATATAATATATGCATAGTAAATATATAGTACTATTACATATGTAAAATTACATAATATATGCTAGAAGTTACAATTACAAACAAATATTTTTAAAATAAATTAAATTAATCTAACACTAAATTACGACGATTATTTTTAATTTTAATATTTCCAGCAAAGATTAAATCTTTGATTTCCAGTGTTATTTAAGTTATAAGAAAGATGTTTTTAATATTAACAATTTTTTTTGGAAATTTTAAGTAGGGTTAGAACAGTATATTTTGTTTTTTCAATTGAATATCAAGATTCTTATAATTAAATATTAAAGTTGAAAAGAATGTTTTTCAAAGTAATAATTATTTTCTTTTAAACCAAATTGCTGTAACTTTTTTAAACTAAAAGATATTCTGGACGCAGCTAGACTAGCCGTTTCTCTGTAACGGCCGTAATCTTAAAAAATAATTGACTGGTATATTTAAAGTATTTGGTATTTGATTTAATTATGAAATTTTCTTTAAAAAACATTGTAAGTACACTGAAAACTACGACAAAAATTGTCTTAGTAAGTGCATGCAACGTTTCGCAAATTGCCTGAGCGCATTACGACAGAGAGTTGTAAAAATACCAACTATTATTTAGGAAAATGGGACGAAATTGCGTTGTTCTTTCACATAGGAAATGTTCAAAGAGCTCGACTCGTGTTCCGTACGACTAATTTTGCCTTTGTCGCGGTTTCGTCTGCTATTCATACTATTGTTGCTGCTAAATTGTAAAACCACCAAAAAAATTTTAAAAATATATCGTTGCTATAGCTTTAGAGTAGACAGTGCAAATACAATTACTTTAAAATTGATAAATGTTACTAAATCCGTCACATATGGCGCTGGGCAGCATGTCTGGTGAAACAATAAGTACCTCCTTAAAGAAGATCGGTCTCCTAGGCGATGGACAAAGCAAGTTGTGCATCTTACCGGCCTTACAGTTGTGAAGGCGATGAGAAGGGCTGAGGACAGGGTGGAGTGGAAAAAGCTGGTAGTTGATTGTATCAAGGCATTTCAGAGCGGGTACGACCTTCAGCAATAAAACCTCAAATGAAACCGACTCTATCTATCTAAAGAAGATCACCGTGAAAAAACAAGTCGTATATTGTGTTTCGGTAAGCGAGTAAGAGATGCTTGAGCAAATTTCCCTATCTTTTACCCTATGATAATGGCGACAGTGCATTTGCAACCGTCTATAGCGATGATTGTTTCAACATTTTTACATAAAATTTCATCTACTATGGTGCCTTAAATTATGAATAACAAAAAAAAAAATTATTTAAAAAGCCTCTGCTTTATGGAGAAAGGTTATTAAAATTTATAAATAATTCAAAATTTAAAATTGCGTTCTCAAAATTATAAAGTGCGTGCTCGGAAAGCAATCCTAAAAAGACCTCTTTTGATGGGACGATGGCAACTCCAAAGAGACTTCAATATTGATCTCAGTTTAACCTTTTTACAGACATAGGGGCGGCGCATAAATCAAATAACTTTTCAAGGCACGTATTTTGCACCATATAGGTGAAGAGAAACAGAGAGTGAAAATGTTTTACGAGAATTACAATATCAGAGAGTTTATGTAAAAAAAAATTATATTTCTTTAAAAATCACGATATTAGGACTCAAACCAAGGATTACTTATAAGGTTTATTGTCCCATCTACATCAGCATCGGATTATATTAATTTTATGGATTGATAAAATTTTATTATTGCATCCTTCAATTAATTTTTATACAAAACACATTTTGTCTGTACCTAAATGTTAGTCTGTATAATATTTTAAAATTTTAAAAATAATGGCCGGTGCCCAATTTTTGAAAAATAAAGCTTCTAGCGTTAGTAATTTTCATAACGATTTTCTTTTTTTCTATTAATTATGAAATCGAAAAAATATTCGAGAATATCGAATTCAAGACTGTATATGCAGGAATTCCTTTCTGTATGTGAAGGATTTTATATCACCTACTGGTGTTTCTTCTAAATATTGTGTTCGAGTTGTTGCAAACTCGGGAATGTTGAACAATCCAGTGGCTGAATATGTAATCATATCAGATCCACCCTTCGACAGCTGAGCCATTGCCTCTGCTCATCTAAATAATTTACTTCACTTACAGGACTTCTACGGAAAGTGTTATTTACAATCCAAAAGAAAGAACTTTCAATAGTAGAATGACATAGACGTATATTTTATTACTTTTGTCCTCGTGAATCGTCAAAATATACTACATAAGCTGTCTCATTAAATTGAGCTTTACAGCTTTTTTATGTATGAAGTGATGGTTAGTTCATAGTTTCCACCGTGGCCTATCATGAGCCTTTTTTAACGATAGGGAATTTCCATGGATCCCCTACGTTGCTACGTTGCTAGATATTCATGAAAATGCTACCTAGCAACGCCTTACGGCTGAAACCTAACCACTTTGTAAAGCAGCCGTAGATGGGCGAAGTCGCGGGAACGTTGTAACACGACATCCGCGACCCACGACGGCTGTCCAGCGCAGCGAGGGCTATGCCCCTGTCGGAACCTCGGCGTACCCGGAAGTGGAGGTACGCAGGCCATTTCAAATTACTGCTTCGCCAGGTTATGTCGTTAACTTTAGTTCGTCTACGGATCTTCTCATTCCTGATTCGATCTCGCAGTGTACCTTTTTCTATAGTTCGCTGAGCGACGTTGAGCTTTCTTACGAGGCCCATAAATAGAGACCATGTTTCTGCGCCATATGCCATCACTGGCAACACATATATTATCTATCATTACCTACATATTTTGTAATAAAGACGCTGTAACGCCTAATTTCTTCTAAATCTCTAACCTAATGGAAAGAGCGATAAAACAAGATTGCCTGGTCGCTAGTCTCCTCTATTGTAAAGACTTAGACTTAGACTAGTTAGAATTTAGACTTTTATCATAGTCAATATTAAAATTAAATGAGGGCTCTACGTTTATATCACAAACTTCGAACATGTTACATAACTAAAATATTATATTACTAAGTACTTACTAAAGTAACACAGCTGAATGTTATGTCGTTAATGTTACTGAAATTTTAGGCCTGTCTAATATCATTATGAACTCGACTGTACAGCCAACTTAATTACCGTATGCTTAAAACGTACTCTATAGAAAGGCGTGAATTTGAGTGAAGTTTCATACACAAAATTGAAAATCGATTTGCTAATCGCTTCGTTGCCTTCTCGAACCAATTAAAGAGGGGGCAAAGTTTGACGACTTCATTAACCGTATTCCAAGTGAACTTGCAAACTTGCCTCTTATAGAATAACAGACATTTAAACAAAGCCATAGCCAATTTTAATCTTATAAGTTTTATTTATTTAACAGTTTAAATTAGTGAAAAAATGTTTTTGATAATAAAATAGGTATTAAGTTAAAAAATTCACATCGACCATCGATCATTATCATAGATGTACAAATTTAGTAGTAATTATTGCTTTTATATTTCATGTTCGTACAAATATAGGTAATATAAAAATGTTCAATGTCATAATTAAATCTTTACAGTGCTTGATGGCGCTATCGTTTATAATACACGAGTACTTTCCAACGTTTAGATTGAAAACTGTAAATAGATAATAAATAGTAATAAATACCTACATAGAAAACTTTTGCTATGGCTATATATCATTTTTTTTTAACACAAAATAATTAAGTTGTTTTAGTTTTTTTATATACCTAAGTAGTTGTTTCAATTAATTCACTTAATTACATCACCAGGTCTGAAGACAGAGAAATTTTACAACAATAGTTCTCCAGTATCAGTTTAAGAAGTTTCTTGGGAACTTTCATTATAAAAATAATAGTTTTTTAGTATTAAATAAAAATCTATTTAGTAATAATATTACAATTGAAGGTGGCGCTGCAAGCAAGTTCCACTAGAAGTACCTAGGTATATATCTTCTTAAAAAACGGACAACAGAAAGATTGGCAGTTCATTTGATAATTTGAGAATTTCTTCTTTGCCAAACTAAATACTAGCATTAGATGAAACTTCAGCTTCTATTTAATTCTATTATTAAGTAAACTACCCGTCCCTATACCCGAATTTATGCTTGTTCGTTAAAAATCTTGACAGCGCTACCCGAAATGGTTTTTGTCATATTAAAGGTGTATTCTCAGTAGTTCGGTTGACAGTTCGGTTAACCGAACTAGTGAGACTTTTTTTTCCCAGTACTTCGGTCGAAAAAATGAACCGAAGTAGTGAGACTATTTTTTCTCTGGTCCATTCCCACTACTTCGGTTGACCGAACTAGTGAGACTTTTTTTTCCCAGTACTTCGGTCGAAAAAATGAACCGAAGTAGTGAGACTATTTTTTCTCTGGTCCATTCCCACTACTTCGGTTGACCGAACTAGTGAGACTTTTTTTTTTCAGTACTTCGGTCGAACAAATCAACCGAAGTAGTGGTAATGGACCAGAGAAAAAATAGTCTCTAAAAAGTCTCACTAGTTCGGTCAACCGAACTGTCAACCGAACTAGTGGGAATACACCATATTAAAGCGCTTCCATCGCTGAGTTATTTCGTCATTGCCGCAACGGTGAGTTCATGAAATTTAATTAACAGAATAGTACCGCAGGAACACCGCAGGACAGTATGCTGTTGACTTGAAGAATTTGAAGTAAAATTGGATTATCTACATTTAATGGTGTAAAATCGTATAAGAGCTAGAAATATACAAACTCTACATAGGGCCCGATCTTTTTCCGGTTTGTATTACTGAAGCGAATTTGTTATTAGGTATCCTACATTTTCATTCTCACACCTTATGATTGTGTACAGAATTGATTTTCCAATGAATACAATACATCTTTTGTGTTTCAAATAACCCAAATTCAAAACCATTGTCAACAGTTTTTAATTTGTATTTTATACCTTTTCAAAGGATAAAAGATTTTATTGTATTATAAATAACCACCACTTTTTCTGTTCACGTTTTAAATTCCATAGTTTTGTGCCCCGAAAATCCCAAAACTCTAAAAATACAATTAAATAGAAAAGAATATTTTTATTTAACTTTATTTAGCCTAGATAAATAGTAAGCCTAGATACTATCGGTCTTACTACAAAAACAATTAAACACATTTTAATCAGGCTTAAAACACTTGTTAAAAAAAAACTTTACTACAAAAGAGTGTCTAGGCATTGTTTAGGGTTTAACAATGCTTGAGCATTATTTAAATTTAACCACCGCCATATGCTAGTTTAACGAGTGTCTATCTAGTTATCGGCCTCTCTTCCTCTGACGTATTGTGTCAAATTTCGTTTTGCGTATACTTAATAGTTAATATTAAAGATTTCTTTTGATTTTATAAATGAGTATGGATATTTTAAATTTAATTGACATGGAGGATATGGATTACATGGATAATTTTTGAGATAGAATACATCGTGAGAGAATTAATCCATTCGAATATGTAACTTTGGTAACAAGATTATTTATTTAATAAAGGATGATCTACCATGTGATGCTAGAGGTGGATCCTCAAATAAAAATTTTATTTAACAATTTTAACAAATCAAACTTTACATTTGACCACATTTGACAATTACGTCAGTGTTAGATACTTTCCATTATGCTCAATATTTTTTGGTATTACGAAATTTTATAAATAATCTAACGTATTCGTTGTAATTTATTACTTATTCCAATCTTATAATTTGCTGATATCATTAATATAGTCCGTAATAATAGCTTGTGAAAACCAAAATTCATCATTATACGCCTATCAGATCTGCGTAAAATGAAAACGACATGAATGCAGGGCGAGTGACTGAATGAATGTTTGCCAAGGTTGCCATAATTCAATAACATTCATGTACTTTAACACTGTCTACCGAAACAAGCGCTAAATAAGGTTTTGTGGTAGGGACATTTTAAACGCTCGCTGACCAATGCTTAAATGATTAATGCTTGTCTAACTAAGCATGTGTTTGAACAGTGCTTACTGAATCTTTTGTAGTAGTAGTATATATATCTAGGTTATCTAAGTTTTCTACCTTATCTAGGTTTTTTTTACGTTTTTTGTACATAACATTCCGGCATCTCTTACTTCAAAGTGGTCTTCCTTTACAGAAGAATGGTTACTGTCGCCAGACCGGCTGCCAAATGTCGGCAAAACGCATTGTACCCTTCCAAATCCAGACCAAAGTGAACTTTAAAAAGTTCATAAACAAAAATGACCCTGCCGGGAATCAACCCAGCACCCCTGAAACAGAGTATTTAAGACCAATGAGCTCGTCAAAACTTGCAAACTTGATTTTTTATCTTTCACATAAGTAACTCTCATCCGTCTAAGATATCACACGCTAATGGAAGAAATTCGTCTTTATCTAATATAAGTATGTACGTAATATTGAAAGGGGCACCGCGAACGCGAGTAGCGTTTTATATGCTTTCAAATGTCACAAAGGGTAATGCATTTTGCTCTTGAATGAGAACGACCCTTTGCGCGGTTTGTAAGGAAACTGTTTAATGCATTCTGAGTTTGTATTTTTCGTTTACCATTTATTTATGATTTAGGCCAATGGAAAAGTTTAAATGGAAAAGTAGAAATACAGTAGACATATCATGTTCGTAAAAATAAGTTTTCATAGCATTTTTGTTGGAAAAATATATTTCTCTTAACTGTTTCGTAACTAATAACTGAAGTGTGCCCGAAATAAAGCAATTTTTGGAAAAACACATTTTTACATACTATACTTTCAATGCTAATCCAATTATTAGCATTGAAAGTAATGGAACCATAAATAAAAACTAATTTAAAAGTTGCAAAAAAAATAATAGCATCAACACAATCTTACAATTGAATTCAAATTAAGTAGCGCCATCTACACAAAATGTTTCAATTTAGTTTTTCACTGCAGTCTTTAGTTCCAATGTTAGTTGATAGGTACATCGTTTACTGCTAGATGACGTGTTTAAATATAGATACTTCATTTTTTATTTATAACGTAGACATTTAACTTAATTCACATTGTTTGTTGTGACTTTTTAAATTTATAAATAAATATATTAATGTTTTGGGTAACACTGTCAATATAGAGAACAAAATTATATTTGTGCATTGCATTGGCACTCTGAAATAAATTATAGGCACCTATAATTTATCTATAGGTTGTAAACTATATTTGAATTTTTTTTTTGGCAAAACAACGTTTGCAGGGTCAGCTGGTAACATAAAAAAATATCTGTCCTGGCAAGATAACTATCCAGTAGATATAGATAGGATGTCAAGCGCTTAACTATCTTAAATGCTTAATTAAACTATCTCACATGATTGAAAACAATTGGAACTGTAGCTGATATAATGACGTAATAATTGATAATATAATAGATTCAGGGCCTTTTTCACCAGCTACAAGTACAGGTGACAGTTGACTTTAAATGACGGTTAGCCTACTTGACAGATGGCGAAAGAGGCCCTATACATAGATATGGGTAAAAGAAAATAAAAGTACCTAATAAGGTTTCATAAATTTATTTTCCAGTCTTAATTTCTGTTGTATCTACTTTTATTTATTATTATTTATTATTAACGTGATAGATATGCAAATTTATATTAAATTTACATATCTATCACTTATAACAGTACTTGTACTTATCACTTATACAGCACTTATAACCTACTTCGAAAGCCTTTTCTATAATTATTATCTATAAATTATCTACTTATCTATATTTACATTTGTTTACTAATAATAATATAAAATCTTAATAAATATTATCAAGTACATAATTATTTACTAATATTTAAAAAATAATTTAGATCTGCTAGAGTTTTGTCTTAGGGAAGGACTCCTCTGCATTAAAGCCGTAATTATTATAAGCCTGATTTTCGTTTGCAACCACTTCTACTTTTTCTGTCAATTTTGTAGGCTGTGACTTCTTAGGTCCTGTAAAAAAGTAATATTTTCAAAATGTATCTTACAAAGATAAAAGTACCTTAAGGTCCTACCTTAAAATGATTATTTTATTTGAATAGTAGAAGCTTGGTTTAATTATTTAAGTAAATACTGTATTCTAAACACAAAAAAATCTCAATCAAGTTGGTGGATGTTACTTTCATCCCTTTAGTATTTTATTATGAATAGTTTCATTAACTGGTACATACCTCCTAATACAAGCTTTATAATAGTTGAAAATGGCGAATCTATTATAAGCGTAGCAACAAATGCAACCATAAATGCTAGTGTGAAATCCCCAAAAAATTTGAATACCTGAAATAATTTTTAGTATTAGTAACTTCATATTAGCGCCATCTACACGAAAACAATCAAACTACTAAGATCTTTAAATATCTTTAGTTTAAACAGTCGTGTTTGTTCACTTGAACAATAGTACAAACTGTTACCGATAGATGATGCTATATGTAATAAAATAATTGTTAATACATTTTAACCCTTAAATTGGCACACATTTAATCCCTAGGATTTTTTACATTTAATTTCCATTTTTGGGTTACAGTAGGGATAGAAAAGAAAAATATATTTAATTTTTTTTAAAAAAAGTATATATTTATGTATTTTTTATATGTCACATAAAACGGACATTACCCATTTTACGGCACTTAGGCTATTCTTATAGACGTCCTGTATAACGGACAATGCCATGACATGAGAATGGAAAAAAACTACCTTGTTTAATTAATTGAGATCTAGTTTATTTATGAATCTTCTGGCGACAATATTTAAATAACACAAACCTTAAAATTAAAAGTAAACTCTTCTAAACTGCCACATGTGACTAATTAAACAAAAAATAAAATAAATGTGCACCTAAACATTATGTACTATAAATAACAAAAGAAGATTGTTTTTGTTTGTCGTTGCTCACATTTCGTAGACATGATCATGGACTTTCCGCTCTTACGGAGTCGGCATCGACTTTGAGTGGTAAATATAGAAAAATGATCAAAACAATCAAGTCGTGCATCATCAACAGGTCTCGGAAGTGCAGGTTTTGTAATCTTGGCAGGTTAAGACGAAGCTATCATAGTTTTATGATATTGAGATATATATTTTATGATATTTGTATAGCTTCTCATGAGTGCAGTGCGCATTACACACGAAACTTTTTCAGGCTTAATTTATTTTCACTGATTTTCACCAAGTTGAACACAATCTCGACGATGTAATAACCAGTCCAACAGTTGGGCGAATATTGACATATAGCAACGTCTAGTCTTCATGCGGATTCTAAACAAAGCATGCGGATTCTAACATATCGGCAATGTCAACGCCACCCATGAGATCAGCCAACAAATCGTATAGTTCTGGAGATAAAGTTCTAGGAGGAGACGAGTCACATGAAGAACTGCTAATGAACCGACGTGCTAAAATTATTGCTTCAAGATTATCAGACTCACAGTCTGACTCTTCGGATTCTTTCTTTGTTCTCTTGCTCATATATCTGTAAAAGGAAAATAATTTAGTAACAGTTATTAATTTACAGATGAGAATCGTTATAATAAGTAAGTATAGATTATTAGCAAGGTCCGTTTCATAGGACTAACGAAGAAATACTTTATAATAGGAGCAATTGGCGACGTCCGTTTTATGGGACATTAAAATCAAAATCGTTTTTTGACCAAATTTCACTGACTATTTTGAAACAAAATACACTATATAGTACATTAGCCTGTATTTTAATGAAAAACTAAAAAACAAAATAGAAAATTAATGTAATACTTACAATTTCAGTTACATTTATCACCGGTGTAAACAGAACCAACCGTTGCACATTTTGAAATTGTTTTTTCCACGACCAGCGCTCACGTACGCACTCCTAAATGAGTGATAGTAAGAGAATAGAATATTCGCTCTCTTTACTAGTGCACACGCATCAATGGAATGTGTAAAATTTTGTCTGTGTGCATTTAATCTCTGTGTCACTTAAAACGGACAGAATCAATTTAAGGGTTAACACAGGGTTGTCGTGTATTATTTCAACTGACAATAAAAAATTAAATAAAAAGTTGTTACTTACAGAATGTGGCACGCTGAAGTACGTCGAAGTAACCATACTGCCGTTCATAATAAATATGAGAGGATAATGCAATAGGTACATAGCGTAAGACAAGCGAGATGGCAATTTCCACATTGATAAGGACAGAAGCCAATTGAGTGGACCTGCAATAGATATTATCTTTTTTTATGCTAAGGTCGACAGACAGGCTGATGATGATGATCCACTTGACAGTGGGCCGTCTTTAATACAAACAAGTTGTTGTAGGTATGTGCTGGTTTGCGCTGCCGACAATATTAAGGAGCCTATACTCACTAACCTAAACCCAACAGTACTTATGCTTTTAGTTTAATATATTTGAGCACAAAGCAATACAGTCTTTCGATCAATTTCATAAGTAGATTTTTTAATTAATATAGTCACTAGTCATGGAAGTGCCCGAAAGTCGTTATATTGCAAAGGTAGAATCATTAAACATCTACATAATATAAGCATTATGTTTTTGAATTTCGGAATAGAAAAAAATATTTAAATTTGTTCCTTTTTACTAAAGTCAAAATCTAGTAGTTTATTTTATATATTACATATATTTGTAAATATTAAAACATACCTCCGTAACCGTGCACACACGCGAAAACAATCCAACCCAATGCTAGCGCCCAAATTGGCCTCATAAATGAGTTTACAAGGTTGTCAATAACTTGATTATCAAAATCTGCTTGAGCTACAGGATAATGTAGGTAAATGACGAACCCCAACAAAAATGCGGTACACATCCATAAAATTCCTGCTTGCATCTGAAACACAAATGAATAAATTAAAAAAAATAGTACTAGGAAATCGAGCCTCGGTGTAGGCTATACATTTATACAATATAATAAAAATGTAAATTCTAAGTCTTCAAATGTAAATTCGAGTCCTTCAAAAATGTAAATGTATTGTAAATGTCATTGTTAATTTATTAAATTTACACTTATTTATTGAAAGGCTAATACAAATAAAAATAAATCATTTTTTTAATATTCTAAATAACCGAAGATATAAACAGCTGAAGAGACAAACATGTTGATAAGATCTGTATGGAAATTTAAAATTAAGCATAATTCGTAAAAAAAAATACCTTGGATATCTCAGCAGACCTTCCCCGATAGAGGTGTAAAATGTATCCATACATCATTCCGACGAAAAATGGTGCCGCTCTCGTCAAAGTGTTGAAATAATATTCGTACATATATCTCTGTATATCTGCTATGCGTCTGATGATGCAGAAAAAAAAACAAAAAATTCAAAATCCATGCACAAAGTACAGCTTCTTGTACCATTGATGGTGCAAGTCAATATTGCATCTCAATACAAGGCAAGGGTACTTACGCAGGATTTACAGTTGCAGCTGGGAAGTTTTTGTAAAAGTTAAACGTAGTCGCAGCAGCTAGAGTAGCAAGCAACGCTGTGGTCATTGCGACCCACGCACGAATTTTTCTTTTGCTTAGCACCCAGAAGAGAACGACCGGAGACAGTACATGGAGTTGCATATCCACAGCCAGATACCAGCTGTGCCCCAGACACTAAAAATAAAAAATAAAATCTCTAACTCTATATTACCTATGTATTGTATTGTTGTTACTCAAGCAGTAACATTCATATATCCTTATATACAGGTTGGTTCAAAAATCGTGAATCAAACGAGGCAGGGACGTAGAGGCGCTTATTTTCAATAAAAAATCTCTCTGGAGTCCTACTGGAGTCATCACTACAAAATGCTTTTATAACAGTTGATACCATGGTAAATTTTAGTGTTTTTTTTTAAATCATACATAACAGGCATAACTTTTAATAGGATCGATTAGGGTTGGACTTTAGGAGAGATAAGGAGGAAAAATATCAAAAAAATATACAGTATTTATAGGATGCAAATGGTTACTATGCTCAATGAGTCAAACTGTTATAAAAAATTGGTTACTTATTAACTTACAATATTATTTGGGCTGACGTAATTCTGCACGTACAGCATCGTCGACCACCAGTAAGTTCTGCAGTTCTCAACCTTAGGAACAAATACTGAGGTCCAGTTCGGGCCATCGGCTACTCGATGCAAAATGGAGACTTGAAGCAGTATTGTGAGAGCCAATAAAGGAAACATCCTAAGAAACCGATTCAAATAAAACAGATGGATGTTTTTCAGAAGTTTACCTGAAACAAGTACATAATTTTATAGAAATTTTATTTAAATTAATTTTATGAATATGAAAAAGCATACGTAGCGCCATCTACTAAGAGTGTAAATTTAATTCCGATTATTTAAAACACGTCCAAACGACCGACCCGCAGTTTGCAAGTCTGATCACGGAAAACATAAAAAAGAAAAACAAAGATAAAGATATTTTTGTGAGCGTACAAAAGTATACAGATTTCTATCTTTCACTACTAATCTAATTTAGCTTTGATCATTTGAAAGAATACCCACTTCCAGTTAATTTTCCGCACGTACTGTAAACTAAAAGTAAACCGCTGAACATGAAGAACGTGTCCACCGTTATCGGCGCCGCTGTGATCCACAAAGCTTTGGCTGAAGTTATCCACTGAAATAAAAAAAACACAGTTAAATTTTTATATATGTCGTGGGCATATCGTAGAATTGGGCAGATCGTAAAGTATGAAATCAAAAATCTTTCACCAAAAGTCAAAAATAGGTGCGACGAGAAGCAAAGCGAGGAGCGTGTTAAGTTTACATAGAAATAAATTTGGGGAGCCGAGTGAAGCGGAGCGGAGTGAGGCGACCCTCTCAGTTTTAACAGAAATATGATCTGGCCAGGAATATCATGATATGCCCAATTCTACGATGTGCCGACGACATATATATGAAGGGAATAAGATAACATTATATTGAATTGTCATGAATTTGGCGCCTCTTATTATTGTTTTACTTTTACACTACTATTAATTATGCATATATTATCATTGTGATAAAGCTATCAAGTAATATAAAGTAATTAATCAAGATTAATTAAATTCATTGAACAAGTGTTTATATTTATTATTTTATCTTATTGACTAGGTTTATATAAATAGACTTAATTGAAGCTATGAAAAAGTTGCATATGAAAAGCTTAAAAAAAAATACTATACGTCGTCAGATTGTAATTTAGGTACTAATATTTAATATTTTATTTTATTTTCTTAAATTTCATTGATTTTACCTTCATAGCATCCATTGGGTTTGCCATCATATTGCTTAGCTGAGATGAGAATGTATGACCAAATATCACCCACACCATTGCTAGCACTCTGAGGCCGTCCATGCATTCCAATGCTCCAGGATTTTTAGGGAAGGTAAGGAGACGTCGTGTGTTTGTGTATACAGAAAAACTTTTGCAAAGTGTACTCGTTGATTTTGAATCTGAATATAAAAATAGTTACTGTATTACATTTATACAAAAATATTATTGAGAATATACCAACGGCTTAATTTTAAGGCCGGATAGATAGACTTTCAGTGAGCATAAAGCTACAATTCCAGACACGATTGCAACAATCGACTGTAGCTGCAAGCTTCACAATATTATGACGACAATGTCCCTAGCGTATAGTTTTGTATAGTAGAATTACAGCGACCGGATATGTATAGGTACTGATCGACGCCTCACCTCACCGTTGGCTTTCAGTCATTTCAAAGCATCAAATATGAGAGAAGAAAGTGAATAACTCTAGTGAGTTTATGTTTACACCAATGTTAGTTTAAATGTAAAATTACTGTATTAATAAATAAATAAAATAAATAATTATGAAACTTTTGTTGGAAAGAGAATTAAGATCTCTAAATTTTTCACTTTTCTATTAGTTATAAGGAAAATGTACGGTAATAAAACAAATTACGGTATTTTACCGTGATATCTTAATAGATTTACTAGTAAATCAATGCTTATCATTTATTGATATCATATCAATAACATGTAATTAAAATTCAGGAAAGATTATATGACGTCAATCAAAATGTGCAATCATGCCCTGCTTAGTCATATCGGAAACGGCATTTACATATAAATAAATGTATACAATTGTACATACCTTTTCCAACATATAATGTATTATAAAGATCATATCCAGTGCTCAATACTGTTAGTAATCCAATAACTGAAAATATAACGCTGGAAATAAATTCATGATATTAGAAAAAATATATACGAGTAAGTATTAATTAATAAATCATCACATAATACACATAATATAAAAGTTATATTATTCCGCAATGTAATATTACAGGTACTTACACAGCTACATAATCAGCAGGAACCCAAGGCTTATCATTTGGTAAGCGACAGTAAGCGTCTTGGTATTCTAAACCCATAGCAGTCGTATTCAAATATAAAGAATCTAGAGCTTGCCTAGTTGTACATGTTTTCGGTAAACAAAAACTCATCTGAAGCTGAATTTCTCCTTCCAGCAATGCCGACGACCTGTTAATAAATGAATATTGAACCAGTTTTATTTGTAGAAATGCATCAAAATATAACAAAAGAAATTGGTGTTTAATATATTATAGATCTTATTATTTTTTCGGTAGTTTAAATTGCCTGAGCATAAATAAATACTTCAGCATGATTTAAATGGTCTTGATAATAGTAGGTAGCTACTTTGTTTAATTGTATGATGTTTAAAACATCATATAATAATTTAATGCAAATAATTTTGCAAATTAGGTTTTAAATTTAGATTTAAGTTCTCGTGTTCCTAAGTGGCTTTAAGGTTTAATGAAGATCAAAAATATTATAATATACAACCAGTTAATATTGACATTTTATTAATTATTCTAGTATCGTTTTACCTGAGTCTTTCATCTATTTCTCCAGTCAACATTTGTACACCAATCATGCTTGATTGAGATTCCTTTAGTTTCCTTAATGTAGGTATATTCTCAGTGTTATTTGGATTTAATTCAGGCCACGGAATTTCTGGCCATGGAATTTCTGGCCACGGAATTTCTGGCGATGGCAATTCTAAATTTTGATCTAATGGCACATTGATCATGCAGTATTTTCCTTCTACTATTGAACTTTCCGTTTGTTTATGTATTTCTAAACATGGATAGTAGCTGCCAAAATCGAGTAAATTTCCCTTCATGATATTCCGTGGAAGTCTTAGTCCGGCATCGAGAACTGGTATAAAGAAAAAATATATATAAAGGTTTGTTTGTTTGTTTGTTTGCATTGAATAGGCTCCGAAACTACTAGACCGATTTGAAAAATTCTTTCAATGTTGTTGTTAAAAAAGTTACGCGGACGAAGTCGCGTGCAACAGTTAGTACATTATAAATAAAAATGAAAAGCAGAAGTACTCACATTGTAACCGAAGAGTCTGATCATTAGCGATATATTGCAATTGCTCATCACACAATTCAGGATCTAAAGCGTTCTCATAAAAATTTAAATCGAAGGCTGGATTTCGATTTTCTAAATGTACATAACTATTTGCTATATGTACTGTTATTGAAATCATAAATAGAGTTACCTTGAATAGACCCATTTTAAAATCATTAAATAATACAAAATTAAACAAATATATTTATTATCATTCAATGTCGGAATATTGACTCTACGAGCTTTAAGAGACAACTAAGCAAATTCAATTTTGATGTAATATATGTAGGTACTACTTTAATTATTATTGATAATTTTCTCCGATAAAGGTTTGTCTGACGGATTGATATGTACGGATTTATCGCACATGTGTTACAATTAAATATAAATTAAGTTAAGTTATCACGTGTATACTGTATAACACCTAAAAATAGATTAAAGTAATGCCAAAGTCACCGCCTTATTATATACAAATGAAAAGATTGTAGATTTAGATTATTAATACGTGTTTTTAGTGAGAAAAACTTTGTTATCATAATTATCATTATCGAAAAACTTGATATTGACAAATTTAATATTTTGCAATAATTTACTATAACACAGTAACAATTTTCTTAATTCTAGTAATAAGAAATTCAGAATTCTTAATTCTTGTATTCCAGTTCTTAGTAACACTTACTTACTTCTAGTAATTTTCAATTTACTAGTCTGGTCACTCATTAACTTAGCGACATAGAAACTACAAATAAAAATAAACTTATAATATAGTTAAACGATAATTTACAATACCAGTTTTGACAAACATATTCAAAAATGGGCGGGACATTAGCTGTGCATTTGGTAACAAGTAGGTAAATATATCTTATGTTTTTGTAATTTTTATACCTTCCCAGAAGCATAAAATTACATGTATTCTAAAAAAGCTTTTTACAATTGTTTATGAACCGATTATACTTTTTTTTTGTTTAGTAGCTAGGCTAAAGAAGCTTTAATATTATCAAAATAAGAATTTCGATACTGAGTTTTTTCTGCCTGCTTATTGAAAGATTTGGGTTAGAGTAAATAAAATTAACAACACTTTATACCTAGTTTTATTTGGCAGTCTTAGTTTCAGTTGCACTTATTTACTAATATTTACAAATAAGTAATAACAATATAAAGTCCTAACAAATATTTTAACTTATTTATATTTACATTTCAAAAATAATTATAATAAATATTAAATTGTATAGTTTCAGATCTGCTTGAAGTTTTGTCTTCGGACGGACCCCGGTGTTCGTTGGCGTCTGTTTTCTGTCAATTGAGTAAGCTGTGACTTCTTAGGGCCTGTAAAAAAGTGATACTTATTATTATGTTTTCAAAGTATTTCTAAGATTTTAGTCATTTTTAAGATAATATAAGAATTTCAAACAAATTCTTATAAATACGCTTCAGCTAGAAAGAAATTCAAATAAACTGTATGTACTTAAAGACACAAAAATTTAACAAATTGTTAGGTTTCATTAATTTAAGAGTCATTTAAATATGTACTAAGTCATAGCTCCTGTGTGAGGAGAATAAACTTATTATAACAGAAATGTGCGGCTATTCATTCCTACCTCCTGTCTGCGAGGCCATCGCTAACAAAATAAAGTTAATGAAGTCGTCAGAAGTTACTTTTACCCCTTTACCCCTTTGCTGAATAAACTAGCAACCCGCTACTGGCTTCGCACGGGTGCAATTTTTTTATAATACAAACCTTCCTCGTTTAACGCTTTTTCCACTACTTAGTGAATACTAGTGAAATCCGATGCATTAGTTTAAAAGATCTAAGCGTAGAAAGGGACAGACGGTGAGAAGCGACTTTATTTCTAATATATAAAATTCTCGTGTCGCAGTGTTTGTTGCCAAACTCCTCCGAAACAGCTGGACCGATTTTGATGAAATTTTGTGTGCTTATTGGGAAGGTCTGAGAATCGGCAAATATCTATTTTTCATGCCCCTAAATGTTAAGGGTGGTCCACCCCAATTTTTTTTTATTTTTTGTAAAAAAAAGTTTGCCGGTTCAGCTAGTTATACTATATAAAGAAGATACATTAGTTCTAACAATTAATACATACCTCCTACTAAAAAAACCTCGACGATAGTTGAAAATGGCGCATCTATTATAAGCGTAGCAACAAATGCGACCATAAAAGCAAGTGTGAAAAACGCGAAAAATTTGAAAATCTGAAATCAGTTTTAAATTCATATTAGCGCCATCAATACGAAAACTATCAAACGGTGTTTATATTTAATGACAGTCTTATTTGATTTCTTGTGTAATAGTACCATCGAAATAATATACCTTGCTGAATAGTACAAACCCTTTCCAATGGATAAATCTATAATTTAATGCCTACTAAATCTTGCAGACGATTTTGTTCGCGTAACTTTATGATATATAGTCTATGTTACTCGCTGATAATGCAGCTTTCTATCGGTGAAAGAATTTTAAAATCGATCCAGTGGTTTGTTCTTTATAAACAAAAATATTAAATTTTTTCTCTTTATAATATTAATATTATAGATAAGTATTACCTAATAATAATTGTTTCTGCATATTAAACAGTTGTCGTGTAAACATTAAATAAATATTTGTTACTTACAGAATGTGGCACGCTGAAGTACGTCGGTGTAACTGTACTCGCGTTCATTACATATATGAGAGGATGATGAAATAAGTACATAGCGTAAGAGAGACGAGATGGCAATTTCCACATTGGTAAGGACAGAAGCCAATTGAGTGGACCTGCAATAAATAATATTTTATATAATTTTTTTGTATTTGTATTTTTTTGTAAGGTCGACAGACAGGCTGATGGTCCACTCGATCATAAGTGGCTACCATACAAACAAGGCCTGCATGTGTGCTGCCAAGAGCACTGGGCTCTGCAATTACATAATACTCACTCACTGAAACACAAGTACACATGCACACATATTTACTTTATTTTATATTATTTATAGATGTATGTAACAATATTAAAACTTACCTCCGTAACCGTGTACACACGCGAAAATAACCCAACCCCAAGCAAGCGCCCAAAGTGGACTCATAAATGAGTTAATGAGGTTGTCAATAACTTGATTATCAAAATCTGGTTGCATTACAGGATAATGTAAGTAAATTACAAATCCCAACAAAAAAGTGGCACATATCCATAAGATTCCTCCTTGCATCTGAAACATAGGTAAATATGATCTATAAAACATACTTATAGGTAGTTCACCGGAATTCAGAGTATGCTCACAAAAATTCGTAAAAGAACTATGATTTACCTTCGATATCTCAGCAGACCTTCCCCGATAGAGGTGTAAAATGTATCCATACATCATTCCGACTAAAAATGGTGGCGCTCTCGTCAAAGTGTTGATATAATATTCGTTCATATATCTGTCTTCGTCTGCAAGGCGTCTGTTGATAGAAAAAAAACATAAAATTAAAAATACTATTTACAAGGATATGTAAATACAAAATACTCATTTTGTGCAATGGTGCAAATCAATATTGCATATCAACACAAGGCAAGGATACTTACGAAGGATTTATAGGTGCAGCTGGGAAGTTTTTGTAAAAGTTAAACGCAGTCGCAGCAACTAGAGTAGCAAGCAACGCTGTAGTCATTGCGACCCATGCCTGAAGTCTTCTTTTGCTTAACACCCAGAAGAGAACGATCGGAGACAGTATATGGAGTTGCATATCCACAGCCAGATACCAGCTGTGCCCTAGACACTAGAAATAAAAACAAATATTCTCAAACTCTATGTGTGTATTGTATTGTTGTTGGATACCTAAGATTACCTAAGCCAGAATTACGCGAATAACCAACGCGCACCAATGCGAATATATAACAACATAATATACGAGTATTTATTCATAGGTAAAGAATAAATAATCAAATGAATAATTACCAATGTTTAGAGATTTCAATCAATCACACTCGCTCAAAAACATCCTGTAGAATTTTTTTTAACTTTTTTTCTGGAAATTTAATGATAATGTTACGCTATCACACTAAATAACTAGGTAGGTAAGATGATTGAGTATAATAGCATTTTAGATTCATCTTATTGAGTTCTTTAGCGAATAAGATAGCTTATATTTTATAAAGTTACGTGGCTATACCTATATAAATTTATAGGATGAGTAATGGTTACTATGCTCAATTCGTCAATTACTACTATGGAAAGTCGATAACTTATTGACTTACAATGCTATTTGGGTTAACGTAATTCTGAATGTACAGCATCGTCGACAACCAGTAAGTTCTGCAGTCCTCAACTTTATAAGAGAATACTGAGGTCCAGTTTGGGCCATCAGCTACTCGATGAAAAATGGAGACTTGAAGCAGTATGGTGAGAGCCAGTAAAGGAGACATCCTCAGAAACCGATGCAAATAAAACCGATGGACATTTTTTAGAAGTTTACCTGGAACAATTACATAATTTTATAGAAATAGTTTTTAAATTTATTTTATGAATAAATTCATAAATAAAATACCAAACAAAAAATAATAATGATTGATATCCCCATTGGACCAAAGGAAATCTTAAATCTATGCCTAACTTTTTAACTATATCTTTTTGAGAGTAGGTCCAAAAAGTCAGAGTAATTTCTTTATATGTTACTAATTTAATTTAGCTTTCATTTATTGAAACAAACTCACTTCCAGTTAATTTTTGACACGTAGTGTACACTAAAAGTAAACCGCTGATCATGAAGAAAGTGTCCACTGTTATCGGCGCCGCCATGATCCACAATGCTTTGGCTGAAGTTGTCCACTGAAATAAAAACGAATCTACTTTGAGCCGTATAGATCTAAAATAAAGTAAAAACGCTGTTTAAAAACCCTTCAAACTTGAATTTTTGAAGTGAAACTTCTTTACGCACGCTTGACTTGGGGAGTAAGCTGGCGAACGCGTGACGTAAGCGTTACGAAAAGTGTGATCGGGCAAGGCGAACGGAAGTTATGTGGGGGATATAAGCAAGAGACAGCAGTGCGCGCGCACATTTTCTTTCTCTCTTCCTCTAATAATAATTAATTATTATATACACATATACATAAATTAATATATGTATATGTGTATACATGTATATATTGTACACACATATATATATATATATATATATATATATACATACAGATGGAGCGAAAGAAGTTTCACTTCAGTCGTGTGGTCATAAGCACACTCGTTTTTTTTTTATTGAGTAGTTTCTAAGATTACCTCTACACACAAACAAACAATCTTTACTTCTTTATAATATTATTTAGATATGTGCTTGTGTCACTATATTGTATAATAACAATTTTTTTATATAATTGTTGCACATGTTACTTTATTAATTATAAACATATGTATAATTATAATTGTTATAACACTATCAATCAAATCATAAAAGTAATTTAATCAACAATAATTAAATTTATCGAGCAGGTGTTTCATTTAGGTATTTTATTTAATTAGATTAACTAGGTACGTCTATGTAAACAGACTTACTTCCAGACTAAAATTTTGCAAATCACTTCGCTACATAATATTATAAAAAGCAAAGTTATTATTATTATTTTATATTTAAAATTTTATTTTTTTAACATAATTTAATTTTATATTACCTCCATAGCATCCTCTGGGTTCGCCATCATATCGCCTAGCTGACTTGAGAACGTATGACCCAATATCACCCACATCATTGTAAGCACTCTGAGGCCATCCATGCATTCCAATGCTCCAGGATATTTAGGGAAGGTAAGAAGACGTCGTGTGTTTGTGTATACAGAAAAACTTTTGCAAAGTGTACTCGATGATTTTGAATCTGAATATAAAAACAGTTATTGCATATCAGACATTGCATATCACTTAAAAATGTCACTAAGAATAGGATAAGATTTTCACTAAGTAGGCATTATCAAACATGCGAAACCATTGTTGCTGCCACCTCACCGTCGGCTTGCGGTTGTATTGTGTGAGACAAAACAGTGAACATGTTGGTCAATACTGAAACTTTTTGTTGGAAGAATACGATTTCTTCCTTAATAGAAAACAAATGTATGGAAGAGGCATATTATGGCCAGCAGTGCACGTCCAGCGGCTGGGATGATGGTGATGGTGATATCAACAATATTTAATTTACCATTTTTTATATTAATTATAACATTTATAAATAACTTTACATACCGTTTTCATCATATAATGTATTATAAAAATCATATCCCGTGCTCAATACTGTTATTATTCCGATAACTGAAAATACAAAGCTGAAAATAAATGAAAATAAATATTCTCAAAAATTCATCGCTAGTAATTTGTATTAGTATGAAATCAGAATAAATTATTTAGGTAATTCAACACACTTGCAAGTCACGTTTTGTGCTGTGATATAGGTACACCTACATTGGCAACACCGGGTGTGGAAATAATTTGTACCTTATCTATGACAGATGTATTATGTATTTATTTTTATATAACTTTTATTTTAGTAAAAGTTTTCTCTTGTGTAATCAAGCCGAAAAATCCAACACGGTGTAAATTGAGAAAAGGTATCAAAGATATCGGCTCTATACCTATCTGTAATCATTTACGCATATTACACAAAAGGTTAACGGAATAAGTAAATCAGGTATATTGTTGTAAACTCGGAAAGACAGTAACTTAATTAACTTATTCTTAAACTACTTGTCTTATACTACTTGTATAAAGTAGCGTGCTATGAAACTTAGGTAATCTAGTTAGTTTTATCGGTTCAGATTGTCCGATTGAAAACTTTTTTCCGATTGTCAGAGTGATTAGGGAAAAGCTGATAGCCTTCCAATGAGCTATCGCAGATACTTTTTGAGACCTTTATCAAGAACTATCACCAATTTAAACTTGTGAAAATGTGAACTATAGTGAACTAAGTCGAGTAACACAAAATATCAAAATTTCCATTAAGCAATATAATTAACACTCAATATATAAAGTTACTTACACAGCTATATAATCAGCAGCAACCCAAGGCTTATCATTTGGTAAGCGACAGAATGCGTCTTCATATTCAAATCCAATAGCAGTCGTATTGAAATATAAAGCATCTAGAGCCTGCATAGTTGTACATGTTTTCGGTAAACAGAAAGCCATATGAAGCTGAATTTCTTCTTCCAGCAATGCCGACGACCTGTTAAAAAATTATGGATAGTGAACCTGTTTAATTTATAGAAATGCATCAAAATATAACAAAATAAATTTATGTTTAATATAGATAAATTTTTTTCGGAATGAGATACTACCTACCTTGCTTTTATCAATACAAAACTTTATGTTTTAGCTAATTATTAACTGTTGACGATGAAATTAAAGTCTGCCAATTTATTATTAGCGATGTTTTGAGGCGAATGAAGAAATTTTTGAATGTTCATACAGAAACTTAAAATATCTTCCTGAGTTGCTCATATAAACTCTATAAACTAATGTCCGGTTAATTTATAAAGAAGGCGTAAATACGAGTAGGTAACTTTTAAAATCACGAATCCTTTTTTCCTCAACATAAATAAATACTTCAGTTTAATTTAAAAATAGTATTGAAATTAGTATAAATATTGTAAAGATAAATTACAAATATGAGCTTTTAGAGATTAATTATGTTTTAAATTCTCTTGTAAGTAGCTGTAAGGAAGAGGAGGATATAAATAAATAAAGCTAGTTAGTATTGACATATTGGAGTCAATCTATTAATTCTAGTGTCAATTTTACCTGAGTCTTTCATATATTTCTCCAATCAACATTTGTACACCAGTCATGCTTGATTTAGATTCCCTTAATTTTCTAAATAAAGATTCATTGTGAGTATTTTTTTTATTTAATTCAGTTTCATTCCATGAATGTTCTGGCCACGATATTTCTGGCGTTGTTATTTCCAATTTTTGATCTAATGGCACGTCGATCATACAGTATTTTCCTTCAATTATTGAACTTTCCGTTGGTTTATTTATTTCTAAACATTGATAGTAGCTGCCCAAATCGAGTAAATTTCCCTTCATGATATAACGTGGAAGTCTTAGTCCGGCATCGAGAACTGGAATAGAGAAAAAATTATGTAAGAAAAAGAAAATTTGGCTACTTGGCTATTTTTCATGTAATGGTCGTCAGTCAGGTTGACGGTAACAACGCAAACAACGCCAAAGGTACTGCAAGTGGGCTGCCGACTAAAGTAGGTCTTAAAGGACTTAAAGTAAGGGATAGGAAAATGGGTTCTAGCATCCTTTACTCATTTATCGAATACACATAGTGTCTTCACGGTGGTATTCTTTAAGAGGGTGGTTACTGCCGTCAGGCGAGATGTCCAAAGGATTGCGAAACGCCGTGTACCCCGCTACTACTTCCCAGAACTTTAAAGAGTTCATTTCTAATCCAAAAGTTGATCCTGCTGTTAATCGAACCTGGGATCCTTTAGTCAGAGCCTTAAGGCAACCACCGTAAGCACTCGACCAAATGGGCTTATTAGTTTGTATTTTTAAAAGTACCTGCATATAATTAATTAAAATATCCAAAAAAGGTTCTTATATACAATATAATAAAAAAAAAAACAGAAATACTCACATTCTAATAGAAGAGTCGCATTGTTAGCGATATATTGTAATTGCTCATCACATAATTTAGGATCCAAAGCGTTTTCATAAAAATTAAAATCGAAGGCAGGATTTCTATTTTCCAAATGTACACCACTGTTCGCTGAATGTACTATTATTGATATCACAAATAGAATTTCTTTGATCAGACTCATTTTAAAATTATTAAATTATACAAAAATTAAGCGAATATGTTGTATTTATTATTGCTGACGACAACCAGCTGTAGCAGGATTTTAACGCCGTGGAAGTTTACTGTTATGTGTGAGGTGGTTTTCCAACCTTGGACCGCATTCATCGCGGAGCTGTGACAATCACTGAATGAATCAGTGACAAATATTATGCTCTGCTACCAGATTTGTCAGGCCAAATTAACCATTATCTAAATATTAAACTTTGCTGTCGCTTGCAACTAGCTGTGCATATAACTAGTAAGAAACTGAAAGACATAGCAAAACTATTTTCAATATAAATGGTTTGGAGGCAGAATAAAATTCAAAAGGGAGTGGGTAGTTTCTCGCAAATTTTGATGCCAAAAAAAATCTGATTGCAACCGGAAAGATTTGAAAGATCCTGAAACCTAACCTGATCAGCAGTACAGAAAATATATAGAATTAAGTTCTTTGAAATATTATATCCGATCAACACGAAAATATATACTTGAAGAAGTTTTTGTTTCTTGTTATCAAAAAGAAAATGTTATAGATGATATTTTGGGTCCGTTTTGAAACATTAAAATGTCACAAAGCTGTATAAGTTTAAGAAAAATATTTTAAAAAGGAATAGAGAACAGTAAACAAGAAAATCTGTGAAATGCAAACGGCAGACGAAAATGTAGTTCCAGTTCACAGCTTGACCGGTTCTTCTTCTATCACATCTCCGTTACCAGGTGAAGATATACTCACAACTAGTCTCACTTTTGTGCATAATATCTAAGGAGTCTTAACTTTTACTGAGTTTACCAAAAGAATGTTATTTTTTTATCCAAAATACAAAATGTGCTCCGTGAGATATCATAATATAATCCGAGTACATTATAAACTTGAAAAAAAAAAAAACAGTTTTTAGTTTTTATCAAATGTCTGCAACATCGATGGTCTGCAACCATGAATCCGTCTATTTTTGGCAAATTGTTTGATTGTCTTTTTTAAAATACTTCATTCATTGTATATTAACAATAAATAAACAAAAACACCGAGACACTTTGAACCAAACACTTATTTATATTATTTATTATACGAAAAGTAGACTAAACCGACCGAAACGGCGTTGCTCTTCTCAATGAAAGCATGCAGCAAGGCCATTCAATCAAATGAGGTCATGGTCTAGGATGCTGCTTAATAATATAAATTAAAATTTACTTTCGGCATCCCTTTCTATCACATGGAGTGGTGGACGCAATGTTTCTCTGTCACTATCCACGCTCGCGCCGAAAATTTATCATAAAGGTTATTTTTATTGCGTCGAGAGCGACAGAGAAACGCGTGCCCCACTTCCATGAGATAGAATGGGATGCCGAGAGTTAATTTATGAGTTAACTAGCTGGTGCCCGCGACTTCGTCCGCGTTCTGGATGAAAGGTACCCTATGTCCTTTCTCGTGTCCCAGACAACGTGTATACAAGATTTCATGGTGATCGGTTCAGTAGTATTTGCGTGAAAGAGTTACAAACATCCATACATACATCCATACAAACTTTCCATAAATTATAGAACAGGTATGCAATTTTGCTTGACAATCCATTTGCAATTTAGCAGTGTAAGTATTATCTACTAAATAGTCTTTGTCGTAATTAAATAACAGAAAGGTTATAGTATATTTTCTTATGCCGTATCTTATATCTATCATTGTTGTGTAGCCAAAAAGCTTCGCAGTGGTCACGTGATGTGTAGCATGATGTCACACCACAAACGCGCTTTCGCGCGGATATTCAAATTATAATTGAAATTTAATTGTAATAAACTTTCAAAACTATTTATAATAGGTATTTGATTGAAACCAAAACACATGTTCTTTTAGTCTAGACATAGCTTTATGCGATTTTGCATACCCATTTATATTCCTCGTTATCATTTATAGAATTAATAATAATTAATAATATTATTAATTATTATTAATTTATAATATGTTTATTATTGATAATTGTCAAAACTACGCAATGGTAATCGCACATGTACTATGATTAAACTACCTACCGCCTGATTATTATACAAACTAAAAGATTGTAGCGTCCTAGCGTCATATTTACAATAATTTACAACAAGTATTTATGTATTCCATAATGTTTCTCTGTCGTCACACCCCTAACGTGGCCGCCAATTGATGAATACATCTATATATTATTATTGAGACAACTACTAGAATTATTCAGTACGCAATTATCGAGATTTATAGCCGACTACAGACCATAGCCTTATTAGTAATTTCGCGTTGCCCTCTAGTTTTGGTATTATACCTCATTGTGTTGGAAACAGCTGCAAAGAAAATGGACAAAGTTAGTGCCTTAAATATAAGTTACAAAATTAAATACCAAATTGGTTAGTTTTTCTTGGATGTCTAATTATTGATATTTAATTTAGGTTTAAAAAGGGAATACAATAATTTCTCTTAAGTTCCTTTCACATTGATTGCTAGGAATTTGGTTAAGTTGCATTATTAGTTATTTCTAAATATTGTAAGTACCTAGGTAATTGTAATACAAAATTCAACATGATTTATTCAACGTTTATTTGCTTATGTATTGTATGTATATGCTAGAAGACCGCCAGCAGACGTTTTTCTGACCGAAATCGAATAAAATTTGATATTAGGACCTGTAAAATTACTCTTTCGAATTATTGAACAAACTAGAATACCACTGCTGTCAAACTAGCCCGCTCAATTTTTTAATTGCGAAGAAACTCCGAACTATTTTCAAAGGGGTTCGCTTGTTCGTCGCTAAACTTGATTGTATTGATGAATAATTTTTAACGGCCAATAATACTGATAGAATGTGTGAATCATGTTTTTACAATATAAATTTACTAAATACAAGATTGATTCCTTAATATTTGATTACATGAAGCGGAACAGATTATGTTTATCACTAAGTGCTACAGTGATAAAACCTCGAGGCCAAGTATTTGTTTATGAATCATTAATAACAAAATGATAACAATTAGATGGGCATATCAGAAAGTGTGTCATGAACGAAATTATGATAGTATCGCTATTATGATAAAATAAAAAACGTAGGTAAATATTTACAAGATAAATGGTTTCAATTCTTTTCTGTACATCTACCCATTCGCGAAAGTCTAATCAGTATCAGTTCTTCCGGATTGCAGAACAGAAGAGCCCGGTGACTATAATGCACAAAAAATAGGTTGACAAAAAAGACACAAATGCTTGTGCTTTTAATAATGGGCAAAATATAAAAAAAGGATTTTTCTTAATTACTTATTTTTATTTAAAGTCTTGCTTTCTAAAAAAAAGTTCAAACAATGAAAAAGATTAAGTAAAGATTAAGTAAGATTATGTAAATGTGTAAATAAAATGTGATACAGGTATTCTTAATTTTGTAATCTGTTTTACATAATCAAATGTATAATGAAATATATTATATAGGTTAAGATAAATTTATTAAATTCAACGACCCGCTCCTGGCTTTGCTTTACCTTGCTCGCTTATCTCCATTAATGCACACAGTATCTTAATCCGCTCCGCTACCAGACAAAAGCGGACAGCGACTTTATACATGTCAGTATAGATATAGATAGATATTACACATACCTATACCTATAAATATTATATAAAAATACTTTTGAAATATTCAACTCAAAAGTCAAAACCTTTCCTAACCGGTTTCCACAACATAGGTACCTTTATGTATTATATATAGTGCTTGGTTAAAAAAGTTATAAGTTATAAATAGCTATGATATTATAAGTTATAATATAACACCATACTGCTAATATTATTAATAAAGGTTTTAATCTTGATAGAACTGCAAGTAAATCAAGAGGTCTGTTAAGTTAAGTTGGTCCCTACCCAATTCTCAGACCATGGTTGCCGAATGTTTCTTCTTTATCGGGATTTTATAATAGCCATATCTTTGGAAGTTCGCTTACTATATCGAGTGCTAATTGCAAGCAAAATACATCGATAAAGCTTCCTATTCCCCTATCTCTTGTAAAGCTGTTTATAAGTGAATTTATTCTCACCTGCAATAACAACTTTTAGTATTTAACTTACAAAATCTTCTTCGTATATAAAAATGTTAAGTTGGTTTGTGTACGCTTCAATAACTCTTAAATGGGTAGACCGAATTTAATTTGGTTTTCACACATGGAAAGAGAGATAAACAAAATTGCACACCAGGACCAGCCGGTAATAGGTCCGCTAGTTTTATATATAAAATTAATCGTAATTAGTTGTAGTAATATTTCATAATATCGGGGTTAGAAAAGTACTAGAACCAACCTCCAATCTTCCTTTCTGCTATCTGCAAAGGTCGTCAGCGCACTTGCTCAACTGTGGTTTTTATTTATAGCTAACATAGCCCCGGCCCTTTTTAATCATCAATTCTTTTACCATTTATCCTCATTCCTATATCTAATTAGAGGAAAGTAGAAAAAAAACATTTATTCGTACCAGAGGAGTTAAAGAAATAGTGCTAAGTGAAATGAATGTAGGTAATAAAAAAAAAATATTTTTAGAAGAAATTTAGTTACCTGGTACTTACTAGAAAAATTACAAGTCGGTGGTTCAAGACAAAATACAGTCTATGCATTAAAAAAATAGCTCTTTGACGGAGTAGGTACCCAAATGCAGCAAAAGAATCTGGCCAGAAATTTCCAAAAATACTTTAGTTAATGGTTAGACTGATATGGTAAATTACGTTTAAAATTTTGAAATGTAAGCAGATGTTACGAGTGAACAGGAAGCCTTATTCTTACCGAGACTAACAGCCTCTCAGAGAGATAAGGCAGACAGTAGCAAAGAGATCCGACCGCGATATCCGCCGGACCAACAATTAACAATGAGACATTATACTCAGGAGTAATGTTGCTGATAATTACCTGGATTTGTTTGGTAAGTTTAAATTATGGCGTCTTGTTAGCCAAGCTTTTAATTGACTACGAGTTTGGACGTTTGTTTGCAGTGGGCACGTATTAGCGATAGAAAGCTTTATTGACGATCTTCGTTTGTGCCGAAAGTTACTTAAAGTTATTTATTATGTATTATACATTATTTTATATACTAAAAAATAAAAAGTTATTTACTATAATCAACTTTCTATTTAGGCTTTAACACTGGTTGCCTCAAAATTCGAGAAGTATTATATTATATATGATGATTATGGGGGAGGCCTATGTCCAGCAGTGGACGTTCTGCGGCTGAGATGATGATACCTATATAGCGACTCACATCATTTTTTTTACAACAGGAATCATCATGGAATGAATTCCACTGGTCTGGGTACAGACCGGTGGGTTATGTCAGACTCCTGTCCCGAGATGGTAGTGGGGTAAACCTACCGACTAAACCTCTTGGCGTCCTCCGCGTCCGCTATAGGCGGAAGATGTATAGGCTTGAGGTATAGGCCTCAAGATGTTACTGCAACTATTTGCCTCACTGCAAATTGTCATATTTCACGTGTCCTCGAAAGCTGCCATTCTTTCAGGACTATCTAGTTCTATCTATCTAATCTAGTTTTCTTCACCGTTTGAACAAGTGATTATATATATCACCAAAAGACTGTTATTATTATTTAAGAGGCACATTTCTTAAAGAATAGGTATCTCTTTCATTTTTTATTTCAATAAGACATAAATGTAACGACGTAGCCTGTCACTCTTCGACATATTTTTTCTTTATTTTTATCGTATAACAATTTTACCTTGGTTGTTCCCATTCAGTTTATTTTTTATTAAAATTTTCATACTACCAAAATCAAATCAAATACAAAAACTAAAATGGCTACTTAGCAACTAAATATAAACGATAAACAAACCCACAAATCTCCAGAGCGTTTCGAGTTATGATTCAAAACACCTAATTCACAGTAATCTCCCTAAATTTTGCATACGAAATGCCTATTTCGTTTCCACTCTGATTGCACGACTCCGAATTCCTTGGCAACAGTAGTCATCAAGTTATCGCCTAAACGCCGGTTGCCATTCCATTTCCGCAGGCGTTTGTTCATCAGGTTTTGTGAAAAAAATCTAAAGAACAACATAACGCGCTGTGGATTTCATTTGGTGTTTTCGAACTTTTACCACTTTGTGTAAGTAATTTGAATTGAAATTATACTTGCTGCTGCCCGCGGCTTCGTTTATGTAGGTATGTTTCGTATTAGGTACTAGAAAATGTTTAAGTTTATGTAAACTTAACATATTTCGAAGTTTCAGATATCTACTTGCTCTTAGCTCCGTTACAGATAATAACAGATAAAAAGTCAGTTTTGCATAAAAATCGTATTATTAATAGGATATTAATACTTTTTTATAATTAAATTACGATTGAAACCAAATAAATTTAATTAAATTCTTAAATAGTTTAAGATTAACAAATTACTGAAATTCAATTTTAAAATTCATAGTGTAACATTTTTGTAACAAAAATTAAACTAAAAGAATAAGCCAATTACAATTTAAGTTTTGTGGAAAAAAACTTCGGAATAAAACCCTTTAGGCAACAGATCGTTTACGTCTGGTTCACAGAAACATTTATAATTGCGGCTTTAAAATTAGTTTCTCTCTGATTCCTTTTGTGTTTATTATTAAATAAAAAAAGATGTTAAATTCATGTTACTATATGGCAATACATATTATAATGACTCAATAGAAAAGCGATTTCATTACAAATTGTAAGTGCATATAAAAAAATTGCAATATTTTCATTAATCTTCATTTATCCGTACTAAATATTGTAAATGCCAAAGTTTGTATGGATGTATGTATGGATGTTTGTAACTCTTTCACGCAAAAACTACTGAACCGATCAGCATGAAATTTTGCATACACGTTGTCTAGGACACCAGAAAGGACATAGGGTACCTTTAATTCAGAACGCGTACGGAGTCGCGGGCACCAGCTAGTAGGATTTAAATAGTTTCGTCTGAATGAATTCATATAATTATTATACTAAAAACTACTATGTTATTCAGGAAAAATATTAAGCTATTTAATATCGTCAATAACTCAACTTGTCCTTCTAAAAGCATGACTTTTTTGGAGCAGTACCGTGATTATACAGGTGACTGTACTATTTCTGTCCACTTAAGATTCCGTCCATTTGAAAATTAGTCCACTAGAGATTCTGTCCATATGAGTTATAAAACAATGAACCCCTTTATAGAAGCTTATACACTTATATAATTATATAAGCTTTTATACCAGTTTTAAAAGTTTATAGTCATCATATATGGAACACATTTTTTTAATATATGAAAGATTATACGAGTAGTGACAGGTTTCCTTTTTTTTGTAATCTGAATGCACTTTTAATGAGACCTTTCATGCGTACACTATTGCTTGAAGAATGGCGTCGGATAAACTAACAATTATTGTTATACTTGCTCGAAGCAACTTTTAATTAATATCATGTTCTGTGTAGTAGGTTTTCTTTTTCTTACATGAAACTTGATTTTATTTAGATTAATATGGTAGGTAAAAAAAGTAGTTAAATGAATAAAAAGATTAAAAAAATACAAGATGTTCAAACGTTTTTAAGATTCTTACAAATACTATACATAATCAAGTTCATCAACAGGTAGAAGCTTAAGTAAGTTAAAGAACTTAAGCTTAGCTTAAGTAGAAACTGCTGCGTCCTCTCCTAGGTGTTAAAATGACCCCCACTAAAACCCCACGGGGTTCCACATACCCCACCGATCTCCCCACCGGTCTTTGGATATATGGTTCGCCAGATTTTCCCACGAAACAAAAGGAACACTGTTTTTCGCAGTCATAAATTGAGCAGTCCTTATGGCGACAGTAACTCTTTATAGAGGACTTAGCTGATATAACAGCCAGTGGCACCTAAAATTATATTGTATGTCAAAACATAATATATATTCAAAATATTATAGATTTTAAGAAAACTATTTATTATTAACGCTATGTCTGTGAAATATACCGTTTATTTAAAATCTAAAAATAAATTAAAAAGAACAAATGAAAATTGTGTATAGCCTCTGGTCGGAGGCTTCCATTAATGAATTTATAATTTGCCGACCAACAATTAGAGTGCTCCCGCACCGCCTCGGGAGCGAATTTATATGTTAAATCAACTATCATTCACGGGCACAACCCACTGGCCGTTATGGGTTGGGTGTGTATGGGCTGACTAATATTTTTAGATGAAATGTTTGGGCTGGTTTAACCTCTTTTTAAAGTTATTGTAAAAATATCACTTTCAAACTACTTATGTATTAGCTCTTTGAAAACGTGAACTCTACCTACTATTCCAGCAGCTCACTATGTTTTTCTGTATTTCTTCATTTACATTAAATTTTTAACGGAGCGTTGCTTTAGAATAATATTATTAAAATATCTGAGCCTATTGATATCCTTACCAGGGGTATATCATATTTAAGAGCCACCTACTGTAGGTGGCAGCATACTTTGAATATATATGCTTTGAAATAGCATATTTTGAAGTGAAGCTTCTTTAACGAGTGTAAAATGTCAAGGTCAAATTTTTGTGACGCTTCAGCGTAATAATCACGTAACGCTTATGTAGTCACCATAGGCGATGGAGTCACCCACCATCAAGAGGACCGTCAATCTCTTCACATAAAAAAATAACGACATACTTATTCACTGGTCTCTGAACTGGCGCCTGGCGCACTAAAATCCTAGCAGGTTAAAAAAACGTTTAGCGGTAACATTAAGTTATTCATGACATCGTGATCCGAAACGTACACAATCCCGGATTGAATTCCCCTTGTAGATTTGGGCTTTGTAGATCCGTCCGTCCGTACATAGTTTAGCCACAGCATACTTATTTCATTTTAGCTGTACGTATTATTAATAAAAAACAATATCTAAATACATCGTGCCGTAAGGTAGTGGTTTTTGAATTTCAAAAAAAAAGTGATCTTGTTATCCTATTTTTGAGAAATAAACTATTTGATTTGATTTAAGTAGAGTATTTCGTGTCAAGGTTAAGATGGTTGATGAAAATATGAAAAAAAAAGAATGAAATTGAGTTAAAAGAAAAGAACTAGCAGTAATGTATTTAAATTTTACAGACTTTTTTGAGTCTGCAGCTAAATCATGCAAGTATAGCGTGTAAGAATGCGTGCGCGACGTTCGCCGCGGGGCCGGAAGACGACCAAATTAAATGGGAGCTGGCTGAATGCAAAATGATCACACAGTACACAGAAAAACACGGTAAAGTAACTAGTGCATATTGTATTTTCCCAACTCTCACTTTTAGAAGTACAACAGAGCCAGCGAATATTTTTTTCTATCAAACGTCCAACCTCTTGTAATCTTGTACTTTTCTCCTACGCTACTCAATAAATTTACTTTGAATAAAACTTACATAGATTAGTTTCACTACTGCGAATTAATTAAACTGTTTCAGGTACAAAATGAACGCGTAATGGTAGGAGCTACTTCGACACACGCACAGCTGTAGGTATACGTAGTGTAGGTGTTTGTTGATCAAATTTTATGGTTTATTACGGGGTGCGCTCACGACTAGAATGAATGCTAAGTTCATTAAAACTTTTTCAAGGATCACATATTAATACTATTTTTACTAATTTGTATAGGCAACGATCCTAGTTAACGACAAGATAAATCGATAAAATGCTTACTTTTGTAAATTAAACTTAAAACAGCGGAGTAATAATCTTAAAACGTATGTATGGAGGAAAGCTGTTTTGTATCACCTCAATACAACAAAAGTACCTATTATCCCAAATCGTTTCACACAAAATATCAATGTCTGTAATATTAGTTCAAACATTCATTTGAGAGCGATCGTCATGTTAACCACACGTTCGTGCCCAATGAATATGTCACAAAATATAGATTTATCTCTTTGAAGGTTGTATAATAAGATAAAAAAAGGCTTCGAACTTGTCGGCATGTCACCCGAGGAAAGATTAGAGCCAATCCGATTTCAAGTCGGCTTCACTTTGTGACGAGCTATATGTTGATATCAAATATTGTACATCACATTTTTTTAATTAATCTCAAATTTTTAATATAAAACTTACTTTTAAGAATTGTAGTATTGAAGGCATTAAAGTGTAACAAGCAAACAAACGATTTGTGTGTCATGTAAAGAGACTGGTTAGGAGAATATTCTCTTAGTACCTACATATCTATACTAATATTATAAAGCTGAAGAGTTTGTTTGTTAATTTGTTTGTTTGAACGCTCTAATCTCAGGAACTACTGGTTCGAATGGTTCGAATCGAAAAATTCTTTTTGTGTTGGATAGATCATTTATCTAGGAAAGCTTAGGCATCACGTTGCGACTAATACTTAGGAGCGAAGAAACAGTCGAAAATGTGGAAAAAAGGGGGAAAATTATTCATCTTTGAGGGCTTCCGTTGCGTGCTCTGCGAAAACCGTTCGAGATACCCAAATGATTCCCAAAATAACTATTCCACGCGGACGAAGTCGCGAGCACAGCTAGTTATTAATATATACCATAATCAGGTAAATATTCGATGCTAAACAGACGTGTAGGTATAAGTACTTATATAAATATATATAGGTACCTACTAACTCAAGATTTCAAATTACAGTCAAAGAACTGAGTTCTATCCACAATCCGGATGATTTAGAAGTAAGTAGTTAATGTGAAGTCAGGATTCATCGTTAGTAACATGAAAATAAATTAACTTAAATTAAATTTTTAGTATCCAAAAAAAAAAAACATTAGGAATTAGAGGACGATGATCACGGCCCGAACAATACTGACGTGTTTTACTGTCTTACAGCTGTCTTGGCTCAAATTGAGTTGAAATTAATAACAATTAAGCTGAACACGTGACGGGTACAAAGCCGATTAATGTCCGTCCGTTGTGGGATCATCGGACAAGGAATACATCTCTTTACAATGCTGTCTACCCGCAGCCGGCATCAACTATGTTTAGGGCATGTGCTATACAACCAATGATATATTAATACCATAGACATGTTACCTATAAGTAGTAGGTACAATGTTGTGTTGAGTAAGAGATGTAGATATGTAGTCTCATTCACTACCTTCTAAGAGACCCTAAGTAGGAATTTCTTTATCCCATTACCTATATTTATCTATCTTATCTTATCTTATCTATATTTATACTCTATACTAATATTATAAAGAGGAAATATTTGTTTGTTTGTTAGTTTGAATTTAATAGGCTCCGAAATTGAATGGACTGATTTGAAAAATTCTTTCAATGTTGGAAAGTTACGCGAACGAAGTCGCGTACAACAACTATTAGGTATTATATAAGTACGTGTAGAATAATAGTACCTATATTGTAATAATAAGTAAGTATATAATGTTATTATAACAATACATTCTATAAAGACCTATTATAAATGTTAATAGGTATGTATTGTATAATAGCGTACGGATTACCTACATCTAAAATTGCATACCTACCTAATAAAAAAAAAACAACTTTTCTAAAAGTTGTGCTAACTATTAAAAATTCCAGATTCTATTCCCAGAAGTTTCAATTCGATCTATTCTGCAATCATATTTCGTTTCGTGGTGACCTGTTACTGTTACTCTTCTTTATCAGGTGCTAATACTACACACGATAAAGAATAGATGTTTGTAATACTCCTTTAATTCCTTTCTCTCTTGGATGTATTCGATTTCCCGAAATAATGGAGTATTTTTGCCCATAGCAACGGTTGATAACCATTATTATGATGTTTAACTGCGAGAACAATACTCGCACCGGTATTGCACGCTGCGCGGGCGCAAAGGCGCGGCGTCAGAGACCACGCCCACACTAAACTCCGCCCCACGAAAGCTCTCCACTTTAGCACGTTACAATTTCATAATAACATTTTTGTGTATTATGTCATATGTAACATAAATATGTTACACACAGTTATATTAAGTAATACAAACACTACATGTATAATTATGTGATGTAATGGTGATACTAAACCGTAGTAAACTGTTAGTCCCCAACACTAGGGTTATACTATAATACCTACATATATGATTACAAAATATGGATGAGATAGTATACCTAGGGACAAAAACTTCTTTAGTACTTAAGCTTCTGGAGTGCACAATACATTAGTATAGGAATCCTCAATCGGACTCTCAGTCTTACACTCTTCTTCTTAATGAGACCCCTGTTTATAATTCCGCTGGAGAATCAAGAACATTGCTTATCCTTTGCTTTAATAATTTACTACAAGCATTTAATGATTTAGCAGTGAATGTTTCAAATGACAAACAGTGCATATAGTTTCCAAATAAAGTTTGCATGTAAACATTGTTAAAATTTCCTTTTAAATGTACCTAATAAAGAAAGGAAAAAGAAAAATCTTAACATCACATAACATAACATAACATAACAAGATGTAGTAGTGCGTCTGAAATAGAGGTTTGATTCAGCATACCTAATGCGGTTGATGTTACCCGCAACGCTGATTTTCAGTCAGGGCCTAGTAATAAGACTCTTGGGCTCTTCAATAAGTTTCCCGAAGAGTAACGTTTGATCGTAGAAGCGTTAAATATCCAAGATTATGTCAACGGCGTAGAGATCTGTATCTTGAGGACATTAAATTCAACTTTTTGTGCAACATAAACTTCCGTAGATGGCGTGGCAGACAGCCCACCTGATGGTAAATGTTGGTATAGACACCTGCAAAATACGGCTTGTCGTTGCACTACTGGTATGTGACTCATGTGTGGCACGTTTTAAGGCGGTCGGTTCCATGTTTGCAAGACAACGGGGAGCCGATGAAGTGTCCATTAAGTACGAGAAAGGACATTTGAGGGTATACGATTCTCTTAGAAATCGTTATACATTACAAGTATGCCACCTGCTTCAAATAGTTATGTGTCGAATATATAAAAAAAATGACAGGCAAACTGACAGTAGGTAGGTACAAGTTGATGGTGTTAGCACAAATAACTCCAAACGGGCAAGTTCGCTGTGGAGACTTCGTTGAGGTGAAATTGGAATTAGAAAACTACAATACCTTGCTCACGCACAAACAAACATTAAAAATTTTGCTGCTTCTGAACCTAAGGTGGAGTGGTCCAGTATGCAATGCAATGTCACATACTGATGTTACTAAACACACCAATAGAATTTAACTTTAAAAACTAACTGCTACTCATCAACATAATATCAGCCGAAGAATTTTGGTCGAGAAGAAGTCTCGGAGCTTCCTGAACGCTAAATAATAATTGGTACTAATCTATAGTAGAGACACTTACTTCTGGGTCTAATTTTAATATATCACTTTTTCTTATGAATTATTATTGTTTTTCGAACTAAATTTTCTATTAATATGGTAATTCAAAGATGACAAAAATCTTACCACAAGTACATTGTATCCATTGTACAACTTTTGCTTATTTTTATACAGAGAATAAATATTTCATGAATTTTATTCATTCAATTTTGAAACCGTCTCATTCATGTAATTCACTTTTGTTGATAAAAGTGCGTAGGTACTGTCGTGTTCACAAATGTAATTAAGTAGTGAACAAAAAATGTATAATTAAATAAGTATTATACCTAATCGTATTCATGTTTCTTTTACAATTAAATTAAATGAAAAACGTCCTGCAAAAACGGTTTCCAAAAATTTGTGTCTCTTCTACAAAATTCTAAATTTCTTACAGACGAAAAGGTGTGAAAGAAACTCAATCCTTTGATTATTTTATTTGAGTTAGGTAGTTCAATAGTGGTAGGCCAGATTGATTTTCTCAGTCTTAAATTAGTCAGCGTATCTGGTGGAAAACCATGCAGAAAAACCTATAAATAACAGTAGGTACCTACGTATGTGTCCTTTTGTTTTTCGGCGAGTGGGGAAACTTGGTTCCTTATTCTTTGTTCTACTAAGGTCAGCAGCGCATTTGCAGCACCTGTGGCGTTGTTTGTGGAGCCATCTACCATCAAGAGAACCAATAAATCAAGTGGCCTGCCTACCTGATGATCTTTAAATGCAAAAAATGAACAAATTGAGTTATATAAATAAAACTTTTGAAACACATAATTCGAAGTTAAGTAACATTAAGGGCCTCTTTCACCATCTATCAAGTAGGCTAACAGTCATTTAAAGTCACCTGTCACCGGGAATAATTTAGCAGAAATATATACCTTTGTTTCTACGGTAAAAGTCCCAAACATTAAAAAGAAAATAATAATAAAAATTCGCCTATCGAAGCATGAACTAAACTAATTTAATAAAACATAAAATTATTTCTAGAGGTAACTATTCAACACTTTACTTGTAGTTGGTGAAAAAGGCCCTTATATAAGACAATTTTATTAGAGCACGACTGTACACACATAAAGATTTTTTTCAAGTAGGTAATATATCTACTTACAGACATACAGACACAGTGGCAAGCAGGATTGCGGTTGCGGCAGGTGTGTGTCGGTCGTCGACATTTTCTGTACCACATGTGTATCTATTACACGGCAACCCGAAATGAACTTTAAAGCATTGAAGTAGAGCATTAATTTGAAATTATAACTCTAGATGTCTTATACAGTGCTAAGGCTGTAGTTCAAGTTGACGACTACATTTGGAGTAAATGTCGTACACAAAATATCTACTTTATTAAAATAAGATTGCGATACATAATATATATATTTTTTATATCGAAATGTTTTTTTTTAATATCAGAACAAAGTCAATAAAAATATGATATATAAAACAAATCAATGTTCCTTAATAATTATGCATTAAAAATATATTAATTTCAACATATTATTACATACAATATATTTTGAGAAATCCTCAGCCATATAAAATTTATAATTATGATTTTTTTTATTTTAAACTATCTACTCATAATAGATGTGGTGTATTTCTTATATACCATACTGAAATTTAATTCATTAGATTGAGTATCTTTCTATACAAACAATTCACTAATATGTAAATATTAAAGCAACATTGTATCTAAAGTGTTGCATCAGTCGCGACATACGGTTTGCGTGTCTGTCAGATGGATTGAAATACGTTGCAAACTATAGGTATATTTTTTATTCTTCCCCCTTATATTTATTGCAAGACGTTGAGATGTGTATATCAATCTTTTGTTTTTTTATTTCTTTACAAATATTACATAGTAATGATTATCAAGCACTGTAAGAACTCTTTAGTAAGTACCTATAGTAAGTAATATACATTATATATTACCTACTCATATAGTAAGTGTAGATTTAACATATATGTACCTCTTGCTTAAGTTCAGATTTATCAATTATAATAATTATAGGTACTAACGACCCATCCCTGGCTTAGCACGGATTCATTTTTTTCTGCAATGAAAATCCCTTAAGTAGATACCTATTAAATTAAACTATTATGTTTCTACGGTTAAAAAATAAATTGTGGATGTAAAATCTTGTAAATTTAAGTATTTTTACAGCTATCAAAATGATTTGAGGCCTTTACTAAAAATATATATATATATCTGGGCCAAAGCTTTTAACTCTCGCTACTATTAAAACTTGTGGTCACAGAAAATTCGGTCACACTTTTTATATTTAAATTGTAAAAGCCTAAGTGAGGTTCTACCTACACTAAAATGAAGTCTCAAAAATAAAATAAAATAATTGAGTAGCACCAGTTTTGAACGACAAGTCCAATTTGCTAATTTAAATTAAGGCCATAAATACTCGTAAATTTTTTCCTTTTATGTTTTTATTATAAAACACCGACTTTATTTTCTATTTACCGCATCAAACTCCGTTGCATAATTCAGAAGAAGATAAATAAACTCAAATAGCGTCAGAACGCTATATTTTAAAATCTAAAATAAATTGGTGATATTTTTACTAAATTTATTATGAAAGCAAGTCGACCCTGTCATTCATAATTTTATTATGAAGACTTTAGATATTTTCACGCGAGAGAAGCCGCGAACAAAATCTAGTGTAAAATTAAATTAACTTTGTACAATTTTTGGTACTACAGATAAATTTAAAGTTACCAACGGCAGTGTCGATTAAAACGCGTCTATAACTGCCATTATTTGGCTAGAACGCTAACAAAAAGAGGGTAGTGTTTAAAAAAAAAATTAAAAAATGATTTAGGAACCATGAACAGCGAGCGTCAGGTGCGTGCGCACTTCGCGGTGCGCTAAGCCGCTTTGACGGGCGGCGCGCGCGCATTGCAGGTGCCGCCTCTGGAGGGGAGCACCTTACTATACACCTTACAATTTTAATGATACCACTCGATTGAACTCTACTACCTACCGCATACGATTCAAATTACAAAACTAACAACGAGCTGAGACGTTGCAGGGCTTTACTCCTCTCCTTTTTATCGAACAAAAAATGAACTGTAAACGCGATCACGGCCGCGGCTAAGGTCAATGTTAGCGCTTCCTTCAGTGCACGTTCAGAGAACATCGAGCGCGCATCCCGGCGCATGCACATACTGTGCTGTACCAACCCTCGCGATAACGACGGACGGTAACGATCAGGTTCAACGAACCCAAAAAATTTTCGCGGTGACGATAAAAATCAGTGGGTTCAGAATATCGTGATTAATCCTTCCTGACGTTTCACCGGGCGATCGATCACAAACCGATATTAGTTGGCGACATCGCCCGCCGATAATCGGAGCGACGTATTATTTTTTTAAATTTATTTGTACTCATTAGCCGTGATGGACGAGACCGGTCACATTCTTCGAGATTACTCATTTATGATATACTGAGGACTGTGGGTGGACTGAACTGATTTTTGACAAAAACATTAATAATGGAAACGTTGGTTCTGATACCGCAAGAGCTTAGTTTGGCCCTCAGACCTGGAGGCGCGAGAGGTCGAGAGGCCTCCGTCAATGTATGGACATCGTCAGACCTTCAGCGAGGAGCTTTGCTGTACCCGTTTCAGGGCACGATAAGGATTGATAAGCTTCACGTATATTCTTACGTGCCCGATCATGACGTGAGTATTTCCATAATCTCTTAATTATTTATTATTAATTATTATTATTTATTATTAATAATATAATAGAATTACCTGTTATTAAATTTTAACATAATGGCACACCTTAAATATAAGTTAAACTAATTTTAAAGTTAAGTGAAATAAATAATTTAGGTAGGGAATATTATTAACACAAAAGTAATATATTTTATACATTTTATTACTAAGATGATTTGATAAATTTAAAAACTAACCTACAATAAAATATTTAATTGAAGAAGAAACGATTCATTTAATTGAGATTACGCAATCCGTACTTCCGTGCTAATATTATAAATGCGAAAGTTTGTATGGATGTTTGCAACTCTTTCACGCAAAAACTACTGAATGGATTTCAATGAAATTTTGCATACACGTTGTCTAAGACACCAGAAAGGACATAGGGTATATTTTATAAATTTGCGCGGGCGAAGTCGCGTGCGGCAGCTAGTAAAGAATAAAATGTACATTTGTTACAATAATTATTTATCTGCAATTCTTCTCAATACAGTCTTAAATTATTAGTTTTACCATTAATGAGTTATCAATGTATGCAATTTATTAATTTATACCTGTTTAAAATATTATTTGGAAGTTTAAAATAGTGGAATGAAAAATTTTAATATAAGTAAGTATGTACGTATATATTTCTCTGAGTTATAATTAATTATTATTATTTTTGATCAGGCGAAAAAATTTATTCCGCGTACAAATATATAAAAATCCTTATCTAACATGAATCTAATCCTAATCTAATCTAATACATAATACCTAAATGAATTTTAAAATTTATGCAATGCAGAAAAAGAAGAAAAATAGTACCTACCTATAGTTGATTTTACATACCAAAACAATTTAAGTATATTATGGTATTCAGATAAGAAGAAGATTATCTCTTCTAATATTTTTTTTACAAAAACTGTTTTTTTTGTGACATGATTGTGTTACTGTAGAGTTAAGACTTTGAATTATCCTTAAGCTTTTACCGACAATTACACAGCTAGGTTTTAAAACATTAATTAAAAACTGTTCAATCTTAACATGTTTTAATTTATATCAACAGCTGTTCCTTTTTTATATAAATTATAAAATAAAGTCACTGAACGCTTCTATCTGTTTCTCCTCTAACTTCTACACCTCCTAACGGAATTTGATACAGTTTTGAATAACGGAAGTAGGAAACGAGGAAGGTTTGTGTATTTAATTTTTAGAAAAAATGCACCCTTGCAAAGCCATGTTAATTGTTAATTAATTATTAAACATAAACAATATTAACATAGCTATTTATTATTATTATTTTGATTAAGTCTTTAAAAACCCGCTTTAAGTATACATAATGATATTTTTACATATTTATTAGAAATTGCAGATAATTGCAGAATTGCAGATAATTATAGAAATTGCATATGTTTTCTTTTTATTCTGAACTTTTGTTGTAAGAGTAGATAGATTTTGCAATGTTACTTACACATATTTTTCTATGTTAATTTTTTTTAGCTTTTTTATTTACTGTGCAAATATATAAAAAACAAAATTCATAGCTATGTGTTACAGAAAAAGTAGAATTACAACAACAGTTTTAAAAGCATATTAAAAGGTAGTGTTCATTTCCATTTCACCTTTAAGTTACTGAGTTAATTTATAAGACCTTTTCAAGGAATCAGTATATCAGCTACCTTACTGTATACACAATAAGAGTTATTTATATTCCCACAATCGTATTTGTGCGTGAAACGGAAAAAGAAAGGCGTAAAAATATAATATCGGGCAGATACTTAGGCAACCCGTTTATGTCTTTCACTTGTGAATAATTTCTTGTAGTATTATTTATTACACGTAATGATATCTTTATTTTACATTATTTTCCATTTTTTATTACATTAACTATTAGAATCTTAAAAATAAAACAAAAAGTTAATTTTATATCAATAAAATTTATTGATTTTAAATAATTTTAATATTTATTTTATTTTTCACATGAAAGCAACTACATAAGTGTGGTTATTATTTTTAATGACAATATCTTATAAATATTTATTTTAAATTTAGTACAGAATACAATCAAATCATTTTTCTACAGAATTAAAAAAAAATGTACAGTTAAACTAAAATTAATGTATAAAAAGAAGGGTGTAGGTGGTAATCTTTAAAACAACTGGATCCGATTTTAAAATGTATCGCAATGTATAGAAATGGACCTTCATGGTTGACTTAATCTATATTATTATTATTACCATAACCAAGTAATATCAGTTTAATTCAGCAACAACTAGAATTCAAATCATAATTGCCCCTATTTTTAGAATAATTTCTATAAGTTATATAGAAATTATTCTATATGTTGGATGATATTGTTGAATATTGAACAGAGCAATCAAAACACTTCCTAAAAAGTCCACAGGATTCAGAACTTACAAAACCACAGAGTGGTAGGGCAGTAAGGCACTCCTTGCTGCAATTATAAATTGGCTAGCCGCTAACGGTTCATAGTAAATGCCTTAAAATAATTCACAATTAATGTTCTTTTTCTGTAATCAAGTTGGATATGTTACAGCATATTCCTCTAAAATGACCTCGTCGGTTATTCTCATTGTCAGTAATCACCCTTTAGGTACTAGGGGAAGACTACGCTAAAATAACCACTTCTGTATTGTTGTAATTCGTTAAGTAAAGATACCAGAGCCCATTTACTTACTCACACCTAATCTTTCAATGTTTACACAAAATAACCTAGGTATTCTATCCTTAACACACTGTTCTGACTTTTCGGGTCATTGTTGATAATTCTGTGACTTATTTCCAATATAGTGTAGGTATATATTCCGTCTGCTAATCCGTCAGAAGTTCGCATAAAAATGTAGGTAAGTATGTATAATAGTTTTCTATAAAAGGAATGATTGGAACAAATTGTAAGCCATCAAATCGACAATACAAACACAAAATCGATAGGAAACCACAACCGAGTTCAGTTATAACCAATACTCGATCCCTCACGTACCGTGTTGGTTAACAACGAGATGAGGCTTTTTTACGAACTATCACAAAAACTGTATCATAAACTATAAACCGCATGATTGCGCGTTTTCGTGCGCACCGGACTTATGGCTTTTTGAAACGCGTGCTGCTACTCTTTATCTCGTAGTGGATTGATACGATGACAGTACTATATTGTAATAGTTAAATTTGTTTGAGTTTTTATCTATGTTAAAGCTGCATGCCAGGTAGTAAACCTCATGGAATGTCATCCACATGGAATGTAAAGCACCTGGTAAGGCAGTGCTAATATTGCGCAAATAGATTAATGATAATGCAACAAAATAGGATAATGAATCTTTATAATAGTATTTGAATAAGGCTCTGGTATTTTTTATTAGCGCGCCAAAAAATTGAGCATATATAGGTTTCAGTTTTTTATGAGAGGTTTTATAATATTTACGTAAACGAACCCCTAAATATTTATTGGATGAAAAGTAGTGTAATATATTTTCAAAAAGGTCGTCTATATGCCAATACAATTTTCCATCAATATCAGTTCAGCCGTTTCGGAGTTTAACGCCTACAAAAAGATATTTGGATTTTTGTAATAGATTTATCTTGAAATTCAGACACTTGAAGTTTTCAATATTTTTGTTTTAAAGATAAAAACTCGAACATTTCGTCGAAACAACGGAAATTCTTTCGGAAAACTCACATTTCACTTCCATGTTTTCTTAGTAAAACGATGCAATCTTCTAGTCTACAAATCAGTTCTAATAAAGCCATTTTGCACTTAGAACGTTACCCGTTTAGGTGTTCTAGAACTATTCAGACCAGAATTCTTCGACATGTATACTTATACCAGCCATAAGTAGTTGAGTCGATCGATATAAGTACGTATTTGGATCTGACATCACTTATTTTCATAAAAACACCACCTAAGGCGCTACTAAACCGGAAGCGATCGAGCTTAAGTTTAGTTCAGGTGTTATAGTATGCACAAATACGAACTTTCACCGCAACGGACTGGTTTTGAAGCGTAGTAAATGCCTTAAAATAATTCACAATTAATGTTCTTTTTCTGTAATCAAGTTGGATATGTTACAGCATATTCCTCTAAAATGACCTCGTCGGTTATTCTCATTGTCAGTAATCACCCTTTAGGTACTAGGGGAAGACTACGCTAAAATAACCACTTCTGTATTGTTGTAATTCGTTAAGTAAAGATACCAGAGCCCATTTACTTACTCACACCTAATCTTTCAATGTTTACACAAAATAACCTAGGTATTCTATCCTTAACACACTGTTCTGACTTTTCGGGTCATTGTTGATAATTCTGTGACTTATTTCCAATATAGTGTAGGTATATATTCCGTCTGCTAATCCGTCAGAAGTTCGCATAAAAATGTAGGTAAGTATGTATAATAGTTTTCTATAAAAGGAATGATTGGAACAAATTGTAAGCCATCAAATCGACAATACAAACACAAAATCGATAGGAAACCACAACCGAGTTCAGTTATAACCAATACTCGATCCCTCACGTACCGTGTTGGTTAACAACGAGATGAGGCTTTTTTACGAACTATCACAAAAACTGTATCATAAACTATAAACCGCATGATTGCGCGTTTTCGTGCGCACCGGACTTATGGCTTTTTGAAACGCGTGCTGCTACTCTTTATCTCGTAGTGGATTGATACGATGACAGTACTATATTGTAATAGTTAAATTTGTTTGAGTTTTTATCTATGTTAAAGCTGCATGCCAGGTAGTAAACCTCATGGAATGTCATCCACATGGAATGTAAAGCACCTGGTAAGGCAGTGCTAATATTGCGCAAATAGATTAATGATAATGCAACAAAATAGGATAATGAATCTTTATAATAGTATTTGAATAAGGCTCTGGTATTTTTTATTAGCGCGCCAAAAAATTGAGCATATATAGGTTTCAGTTTTTTATGAGAGGTTTTATAATATTTACGTAAACGAACCCCTAAATATTTATTGGATGAAAAGTAGTGTAATATATTTTCAAAAAGGTCGTCTATATGCCAATACAATTTTCCATCAATATCAGTTCAGCCGTTTCGGAGTTTAACGCCTACAAAAAGATATTTGGATTTTTGTAATAGATTTATCTTGAAATTCAGACACTTGAAGTTTTCAATATTTTTGTTTTAAAGATAAAAACTCGAACATTTCGTCGAAACAACGGAAATTCTTTCGGAAAACTCACATTTCACTTCCATGTTTTCTTAGTAAAACGATGCAATCTTCTAGTCTACAAATCAGTTCTAATAAAGCCATTTTGCACTTAGAACGTTACCCGTTTAGGTGTTCTAGAACTATTCAGACCAGAATTCTTCGACATGTATACTTATACCAGCCATAAGTAGTTGAGTCGATCGATATAAGTACGTATTTGGATCTGACATCACTTATTTTCATAAAAACACCACCTAAGGCGCTACTAAACCGGAAGCGATCGAGCTTAAGTTTAGTTCAGGTGTTATAGTATGCACAAATACGAACTTTCACCGCAACGGACTGGTTTTGAAGCGAGCGCAGTCGGGTGATCGGTGTTGTGTAAAAAAGCGAGATTGCAATGCGCGTGGTCTTGGTGTTATGCACTTGTTACATTTTGTGTCGCCCCGATATTTTATTAGTTCTCTATAAAAAGGCATACAGTAATGAATGACACTATATTATTTTGAATAATGTTAATAATATTTTTTAATAGATAGCATTGTTCTTTAAAAAACTGTTTTTTTTTAATACTTATTCTATGTACCATTATGATTTTCATGTTATATTGTCTTATAAGGGACACAGACTTTACTATTTTTTTATTTAGACTTATAAGCACGTCTATAGTTCAAATAGTACTGTAATATTATTTTAATAAAGAATGTTAAATAAATATTTCATATTAAGTAAGTGACCGATACAAAGTGGAATAAACTGAAGCATGCTCTCATACAAGGCGCGAGTAATCACGTATCTCGTAAAAAGCCCTTCCAATCGGATTGCAGGCGTCTAACTTGATGCCTCATCATGGATTCTTTGAAAGAATTCATTTCTAAATTAGGTACATAATAAGTACACGTATAAATATGGGACTTAGACTTTGCTTTCTTGGAGTTTTTCCAGACTAGTTTTCTTTTAAAGATAATTGGTTAATTCGATAAAAAGTGAGAATTCCAGTCAACGTTTATATTGTGTTTTATAAATTTGTTTTTGTAGTGATTTTATAATGAAATAAATAATTAATAAGCATTAAATAACTTTAGATATTTGCTAATATATAGGTATTTTTAATTTGTTGAAAAATTGTTAAAGAGTTTTTATTTGTTTATGCTTGATTTGACATTTCAATAAACATTAATTTAATATTAAACTGCTTGTATTAAAAATTTTAATATTATTTTATAAAAAATAAAGTTATAATTTTTCTTAAGAAATTTAATTGATGAGTATGTATTTTTTATGTTACAAATAGATCAATTAATGCTTTGTTTATAGCAGTAAAATATATAATGTACAAGACACTTAATTATTAACACCTAACAGTATACTTAAGTTGATAACGAATTTTAGTTCATTAGTTGTATTGATCCGGTGTGTGTTGTCAAAAAACAGGCTTCAGCGGAAGAGGAAACGATCCGCTTTAATGACTTTATGGTGTCGCTTGCTTTATGGGAATCTCGATTCTATCTCTACTTGTTGTAAGCGATATGTACACCTTTAAAAGCCCATAAAAACACGGATTAAGTAATACTTGGAGTCTTAAAGTAAAATGTGTGATGAAGTAGAGTAGTAATGAATGAAATCGCGATTTTAGTTAATTTTTTTTTTGGGAATCATTACTTGATTCAATTAGTTGTTACCCATTTTCACTATATGCCTGAAAAGTGCCTGAAACTGTGCCAAATTAATATAGTGTAGCTAAACATTTTTTGTTAACGCTGAAATCTTATTGGAATCGTCCATGCATTCTGCAACACTTTCATTGCTTTAACTTCATAACAGCCATACTCTTTTAAATTGGACCACAGCAACTGGTAGCTTTTTCTATCACCGCACGCGCCTACTCACATTACTGCTTCTAGCCTTTGTATAGTACAAGAGCCTAGTTACGATTGTTTCGATATTTTGACAAGGGTCATTTATTAACCACCTATATCGTCTTTATTAGAGTGAACTGCTTTCATGCCTTTCAAAAGAACAACCATCGCTTTTTTAATGCATGTAATTATTTACTGATACAACAATGTTGACCGCTGTAAAAGATTTTTTATGGTCTAGTTGTTGAACCATTTAATGTTTAGATGATATTTTTTTTTTAATTTTAAACAATTCTTTAATAGGTATACCTAATTCTGGAATTTCTGGAATTGAATGGACCTTCTGTGTGCATATCGTATTTATTCTTAAAAAAATATTACATTAGACAAATTAATATGTTAATATTATTCTCAGACTTATTATATATAGGGTGATTAGGCTGAAGTTTAACAGATAGCAATGTCTACTATGCAAAAGTAGAAGAAGTATATTTTTAGCTATTTATCTGCCAAAATGTTTTAGGAAATGCTAACCACGGTTCCATCGTGGAATTGACTTAACAAAAGACAATCAAAACGTGTGAACAAAACAAACAATAATGGTCGCGTTCAATAAGCGTTTGCTATAAAAATGCCATTATTTGAGAGCAACGACATTATGATGCCTTCATTCAAAGTTTATTTACTTAGTTCTCATTAGTCGGATTTAATTACTCATTTTTTACGTAATACTGAAGATGTTCTGCGCTAAAATATATACTTTAAGTTAATTTTTATTTAACTAATATAAATACATACAAAAATACATGACACTTTTTTGATTTAGCTTTTTGATTTAGATTTAGATCAACTGGATTTATTGTTAACTCTAAATATCCAAAAATATTGGATTTTATTTATTCCTTATTCAAACTGCTTCATCAGCCAAATTAGACAAATAACCATATTTTATATGCCCAATATTAGCAGTTAATGCTTGTATTATAAGACCCTAGTATTATCTGGTCATTGTCTGAATCAGACAAGACCAAGGTGTAGACTAAAATTAATGGTTGACGTACACCCAAAAATTTTTGAATCGTCTTATTCTATATGGCTTCCATATTGTCACTCATAATTATAAAGACACTTTTCCCATGTTCAATTTATTTTAATATATTTTGTTTTATGCGAAGACAACTATCAGACATATTAAAATCTGTCTGTCTGTCTGTCTATCACTTAATTTTTTAAAAAAGAAGCACGCTTTAGAATGTCTAGCTGTTAAGTAGTGCTAAAGAAACTGCGACCTCTGCTTTGTTTGCACAAAACGCTTCCGACAAATCACCAACAATATGGCTATAAAAACACTTTTTCCAAGCAGTTCAGCGGCCAACTAACAATTGAAGAAAAACTCGTGTGACGCAATGGGTTGCGTCGGGTGAAACACCTAATTATCTAACGAGTGAACTTTCGCTTTTGTGTTAAAACAATGAGCAGAACTCTCTTCAGTGATCTTTTTACGGCATATGATACAATTGTGATTTAACGTACGTACAGTCTGTGAAGGACCGCAATTGATCTTATGATCGTAGATTTATTGCGATTTGGAAATTTATTTTTGTATAATTATTGCGTTACGATGTCAAAAAGCTACCTTTAATTAATGAGAAAGGTCGTTAGTATCCTATAAATGCATTACAAAAATCATTTCTACTTCTTGATAGAATGAACCTTGAGTTTTTAATAGTTAAGATTTTAAAAAGACAAAACATTAATAACCAATAAAAGTAAAGTAGATTATCACTTTGATGAAATACTGTCTGAAACTTATAAAAAAATATTAATTCGACACTTTTTAAGTATTTAGACAAAATTTGGTATACAATCTATTATACTTTTTAAACTTCTTTCCCATTACATTCCCTTGAGTGTTATATATGACTACACGACCACAACTACAAAAGATTTTAACTTGATTTTAACCCTCTTCTGGCCTCTAATAGTTAAAATCTTTAAATATCTTATACATTTCATTAATAAATCAATATACACATTGATTTTTAACATAATATCTTATGTCTAACTTCTTGAGCGAATTACGTCATTATATTTCTCTTCACATGTCATCTTTAAAATGTGGACTTTGGATTATGTACCATAACAAAAAAAGAATACAAATTTTATGCATATATCTTATTATTATACTTATTCATTCATTAGAACGTTATAAGTCTACGGTAAATTTTGCACTCGCGAATACCTGAGTGGACCCTAATCGATCAAGATAACCAAATACAAAACAATCATTCGCTTCATGCGTATTTAGTATTAAATTCATATTCATGATGCGTAAAGTCAAAATAAATCACGCATGGACTCAACGTGATTCATCAATTAAACGGATGCCCGTAATTACACTGCGGGGTTTATGGACGCTTTTAATTATATACGAATAGAATTATGTATGTACAAAAATAATATGAATTTTAATGAGAAACCGCGTAAGCGATATATTATTTATTGGTAATGGTTTTCGTATGATGTTTGACGGAGCGATCTATTCAAATTTTAAATTTATTTTCAGATATTAATCTGAGTTATGAGTAATTCGGTTCACTCAAAGTTTTTAATTAGTTGCTGTTTGGTATTCCTGGTGTAAATATTGATTATAGAACACTAATGCGAGCGCCAGACTTCCCATGGATTTTTTTTATTCCTCGTTTATTCCTGTTTCAATTAGTGAAAACCGTACCAAAATCCGTTGGGTGGTATAAAAGTTATCGGAGAAAGAGACGGAAGCAGACAACGAATTCATTTATAAAATAAGATACATTACAGATACTCGTAGAAGAGAATACTGTGTCCACTGGACCCAAACTGAATAGAACTACCTGTTTTGCGAAAGAAATATACATATAATAAAAAGGTTTTTGTCTGAAAAACGCCTAAGCCGATTTGAATGTGGTTTTCACTGATATATTGAAGCAAGCTTCCTGTAACGTTTATTGTTTGTTTAGTCCCTGTAGGTTTACAAACAAAAAAAAATACGCGCTATTCCGATTACCCGATTATACGAAGTCGCGGGTACAGTTAGTTAGTATTTAGTATAAGTATAAAAATAAGCTTTCAATGGAAATCCAATAAGGAGAAAATACAAAATTAAAATAAATAAATAAAATATAAATATAAATAAATATAAATATATATTCACACATTCCACACAGCACCATCTAGTTCCAAAGTAAGCAACTTAATGCTTGTATTATGGATACCAGACAGTTGATATACTACATACAATACTTTTTTTTTTGTAAATACATACATATTATAAATACAAAACATCCATGACTCAGGTACAAAGGTAAAATGTTAACACATAAACATTTGCCCCTAGCGGGATTCGAACCCGCGACCGTTTGATTAACAGCCAGGGTTACTAGCCACTAGACCAAACGTGTCGTCACTTACGTTCAAAAATTAAATCACTTACGTTTTCAACAATTGTATTGATGACTAGAAGGAACAAGTCGATAACCTGTAAGAGCCTTAAGGCGAAACAACTACACATAAATACTGTAACTCCGAATGGTTTTCATTCAATATTACTATTTCCTATTGTGGAGGTATGACCTATGTTTATGGTCCACTGATTCTGATTTCAATTTTACGTATTACTATGTTCATTAGAGATGAAACAAAATGTTATCATGAACAAAATTTTATATTCTCACCTTTTTACCTAGCTCCGTTATGTGATTTAATGGAGTACTCGCCCAAATTTATCTCGCCCAGATAGGCGAGTTAAGTATCATGTTTAATTTTTACCTATTATTTCATGATAAATTTATCCAGACATATGTACTTAGGTACTAATATTACGAGTAAGTACACTAAGAAACGAATGCTAGCTAAAACGAAACAATATGACTAAACGGGGAGTTGGAAGGCATTCTAGTTTAATATATTTTTGGTCTAGGTCAACGAAATAGTATATCTCTGCGAGCAGTCTAGGTGTATTAATGAGTGTGCTAGTCCTAAATTTGACACGCCTGTCAACTTTATCGCTGTGACGACGCGACGGTGGCGCCTTCTTTATTGAATACAGTAGCGCCGATTTTTATCTATTTTTAGATAATCTCTCAGGATTCATGATAAAAAATATTCTGTATGTTAATCCAGCTAATAAGCTATATGTATGCCAAATTTCATTCAAATCCGTTTAGCAGTTCTTGCAATTTGACTAACAAACATGCAAACAAACATACAAACTTTCGAATTTATACTTAACTAGCTGGTGCCCGCGACTTCGTCCGCGTTCTGGATGAAAGGTACCCTATGTCCTTTTTGGAGTCCCAGACAACGTGTATGCAAAATTTACAACGCCATCTAGGGAATTCTGTTTGAAGCAATGTAGTACTCTAATTCATCTAATCTCACTTCGAATAATGGAAAAAGTCTGTTAACAGATGGCACTACATGTTAGTTATAGTTTATAAAATTACGTTACGTGTTAATAAAATTAAAGCTGCTGCCCGCGACTTCGCCCGCGTAACTTAGTAAATTATGTACTTAAACCTTCCTCGAGAACCACTCTACCCATTAGTGAAAACCGCATTAAAATCCGTTGCGTAGTTTTAAAGATCTAAGCATACAAAGGGACATAGGGACAGAAAAAGCGACTTTGTTTTATACTATGTAGTGATATTAATAGCAATCTATAGTTTGGTTATAAGATTTAAATTTTCAAGATTTTATTATGTTTGTAAAATAATTTTGTAAAATTTGTAAAATAATGGAAGCAAATTTATAGTTATTGTAATTAAGTCGAGTTCAACTGGAAGTGGGAAGCAGCATGGAGCCACTCGTAGGTTCGAAGAATTATCTAATTTACTTTACACCCTTAATGTTAGACATCCGCTACCCTAGCCGTGTATTTACGCGCAATAAAACTGGGGATTTCATTAGCTCAGTCACGTATTAAGTTTAGGTTGCTACCATAATCGAAGATACCACAACGAACAGTTACAACTCTCATTATAATATGATTAGCTGTATATATTTAGTCGAAATATAATTTATGTCTGAAAGACGCAACATTATTATTAAAATTCTAACAAAAATATTTATTAAAAGTTTGATGTACATATTTTAAGTAGGTTAATATAAGTTAGTAACTATAGTCAAAAAATGTAATCTTTTATATCAGGAAATACTGCGATTTTCGAAATTCGATAGTTTAAAGTTTTATAACTTTTATAACATAAATAATGAAACTTAAAAATTCCAATTACGTAGTTAAAAAATTATAATAAATGAAATAAATAATAAATGAAAAAAAAAAAATATCATTATCATTTTATTTAACAAAATCTACGTTCATGAAACATTAAAAGGAAAATAAAGCTTTAATGGCCTTAATGGCCTTAATTTTATTTACTCTTATTAATTAATTGCAATAATAATATAACTACAAATAATAAATAAATAAACTAAGTCAATTAAAATATTAATTTGTAACACAAAAAAATCTCTTTACCATAATATGTATTTTTGACATTTTTTTCAATAAAACTAATCTCAGACAATGTATGTAATTGCTAGTTCTACTCTAGTTATTTGCATGTCAATTGTGTAGTAGATGCATCGATGAGTAGATGTGATGTGTATTGCATAGTGATATTGTATTGCAGATATAATGGAACAAGGATTACGTACAATATCAATCAGTTGCTAGTATCACTTCCAATAGTTAACTGAGTAGAATTTCTATTAAATAATGACTATAAGGAAAGACAGTTTTAAATCCTTTTATTCGAATGCGGTTAAAATTTTAAAGCAAAATCTATACTGACTTAAATAAACTGGAAACTATAAACAAGCCAATATTAGCATAATACAATAACACATCATTGCAAGTTTATGGGGCGAGCTTTCAGTATGGAAAGCGTTATGCGAGAAGGACCCAGAAGCGGTGCAAGTGTCTGCTCCTTAGTATTCATACGGATGGCGTTATCCGGGAGAGAGCTATGAATATTAATTACGCGATTGCATTAAATTCTTCCAGTTTTATTGATTGTTTTAATTTAGCAATGCCTTTTAGGGCGCCATCATTAGACTTGATTGCAGATCAATACTAAAAAACATGTTTTCAAATTAGGAACAGTATTTTTTTTTACTAGAAAAAGTACTTTCATTCATATCTGAATAAACTTCAACTTACGAATGCAAGTTTCCTTAAAACATGTTAATCTATTTTAAATATAAGTTAGTATAAATAAATATAAAATTTAATTAATTTTAAATTTTGATAATTAATTAATAATATTTTTTTAAAGAATAATATTATACCTATTAATGAGAATTAGTTCTTAGAAAAAATATTTTAACATGTTTATACTTAATTTAAGATTTTGCAAATAAACAAAGTACATAATCATTGTTATATATTAAAATACGTATTAGCTCAGTATTCAATACTATTATGCTTTAAAAACAACTGTGATAAGTATATTGGCAAATAAATTTGTTTATTTAGTTTTAGGCTTGGCAGAAAACTGTGGCATTTCTTGTATCGCCCCAAGGCAAATCAACTACTAAACTATAATTACCTAATAAATATAAAGAAGGAAATCAAACAAACCCGTTCTAAACCGTTTATAGATTGGAATTACTGTTTCAAACACCTGGAGTAGGATTACTAGGCGTGAGATTTTAGCTAGATTATTTGCTAAACTCGTTCATATGAGACAAAAATCGAATCAGGTTTTGACGAGTTACTTATTAAGAAGCCAGATGGTTCCAATTATAAATAAAATCTCCTAACTATTAATAAAAAAATATATTTGCTATTTTTTTATTAATAGTTAGGAGTCACGGTGTCATTAATAACGATATATGAATTATTAATATCCTACAGAGATTATTATGGTTAATGAAAACATATAAAAAGGACAAGGGTCAACTTTTTTAGACAATTGCTATTTTGGCATATCAAACGATGAGATCAAGAGTGACGAATAATTCCTAATGTAGGAGGTCAAAAATTATTTTTATGCTAATCTAAGTGACAGAGACACATTCAATACGTCTTAAAAAACATACTGGTGTAGCCGCCTACTAGGCGACGGTAGCCATCTACCATCAAGTGGATCATCAGCCTATCTGCTGTCTTTATTCATATAAAAAAGAGGGTAGCTACATGACACTGTGTGTATACTGCCAGCCTGTTTAACCTTTACTTAAAACATAATTACTATTTTCAAATAAAGTTATACTGGTTGTCGATATTATAAGAAAGAATTATAGAGACACCAACTTTGATTACGAGTTTTTCAAGTTATATAAAAGAATACTGATAATAATTAATTATTATGTTTTATTCATCAATTTGTGTGAAACTTAAATTAACAGTCTCACTTTTAAAAGAAAAACTTAGGTCAAAGATGAGATAGTTCAAATTAGAGCTTACTGGTCTGCAGTACATGGTTTACTAAACAGTAAACCTATGAATTAAAATGTATTTACTGTTACCTACTAATATATATGGATTATTCTGGTTCATACAGCGAGTGTAATCATTATCAGAGCTGGAATCGAACTACTTGCATACAGTCAAGGTAATATCCAATGACCATAAAGAGTATCTGTGTAGTTACATTATCATTTGATGTTTACTAACCGATATCTTCTTACACTTTATGCGTACAGATATGGATTCAGTACATTGCATGGTATTCGTCTGATTAAACGAGAAATTTTCTCTCAAAATCAAAATAAGTACCTAACCTCTAGCTGTTACAACTCTTCTTGAAATATTTAATCTTTCTCTTGCGACGTCGTCCACTTTTGGTATTTGAATATATAATTAATCATACCTTAAAGATTGTACGTAAAATATTCTGTATTTTTGTCAATATTGTTCACCTTTACAGACATCTTAATGTTTTCAATTCAACTAACTTTATTATTTTATTTTGTATTAAATATTAAATTTAAAAGATTGGTAGTACAATACCAGTGACTTTATAAAGACTTCAAGGGAGCTGTAAATAAAATCCGACTACAAGATGTAGTTACCTCTGATGATGTGTGTGTTGAAGCTATTTTAATCCTTACTATGAGCAGTACGGCATCACTTATTTATAATAACCAATGCGAATATCAAAACTTTTTTACGTTAATCTCGACAGACAGACTGACAGTCCACTTGATGGTAGGTGATTAAAGGTAGGTAAGGATTAGGAAGGAATAAGGAAACTGTTATGTTCGAATTTGCTATGTAGGTAGATTTTAGCTACAAATTAAATTTTATTAAAATTAAAAAATATAGCCTGTATTTCACAACGATAACAATTCTCAAGATTTTTTTAATAAGTACAGTAGTTTCGAAGATATAAAATAAACTAAGTTTACCAGTACTTCTTCACTGTATATTAAAAATAAAACGCTCACAGAAGCTGTATTATGGTTTGTATTGATTTATAACCAGTCAATAACATGTATTGCACTTGAAGAAGTTTAATATTAAATAAAATACCATCAACAAAAACGCGGCAACACGTCAACAATTAACACTTGACTAAAAAGTTTCTATTCAAAAGAGTTTCATTAATTGAAAACAGATGGTCCCTTGTTAGCCGCTCGTATTATTTCGAATCGATATTTAATTGAAATTTCGATGGTCGATTCATCGATAGCGGAAGGTTGGATTGATCGCACAAATACAATAACCGCCCCGCGGTGCCGGTTGCTTTCTATGAAAGAATATAATCACCTATTGTTAGTTGCATCACAAAAATGGACGATTACGAAAACGATCTGCGAGGTTTCGCTAAAGCGTAATTTTGTAATGAAATACTAATTTATAAAAACTTTCTTCAACTTATCTTCAACAAAAAGGTTGCAATTCCTATGGATTTGCTTGTGTTTTCAAGTTGTCTAGTTTACCGTCATTCTTTCTGCTGACTTTAACTCAAAAATATTCAATTTTACTTTAATTGTTATTATATTTCTGTTTTTGTTTGTGTTTTTACGATATATTTTTATGAATCATTTGCACGAATGTTTTAAGACGACGCTCTACGGGGTGCAAGTTGACGAAAACACGAATAAATACTACTTTTGCTAATTTACTAAAAGTGAAAATAAAAATATATTTAATTATATATATTTTTTTATTATTATTAAAAGTGTGAGAAAAAATTCACACTTACTCCATTTTGACTTCACAAAACCGGCAACGCTCGAAGCACTTTCAAACTAAAAATCTACTATGATTTATAAAGTAAAAATTATTGGGCGTATTTTTCATTTCAAACGCCGAGTGGTATCGTAAATCTTAACAGATTACATTGGTGAAATGAAGTGATTATTGTGTCAAATTTTAATGTTTACAGTAATACAAGATGAATTAACTTAACCAAAGCAAATACTTATAATATCACTTAAGTATATTATTATATATGTTTAAAAACAAAATCGATTAAGCTGTAACAACAATGTGTTATTGGTAGGAATGCGCTTCGAAAGGTTACAATTAAGTTACATAATTAAGCAACATACTATGCATCTTCAAATAGATTTTTTAGCTACTTAAACATAGCAATTGTATTAAATCGCATTAACTGCATTTCTTTAAAATTATTTACCTATACATTTTTTCAAGTTTTATATTTATGGGAATCATTCTATAAGAATTTGTCTTTTTGGATCAAGTTCATTGTAACGAACCAGGCACAATTTATAGTATTTAAATTTTTTTAATTCTAAAAAAAAAACTCAAACAAAAAAATCAATTAGAAAACAGGAAATTATTTAGAATACTTACATACATTAAATACGTACGGGAACAATTATTTCGTACAAGAATATGAAATGTTAAATAGCGCACAAAACAATATAGCGTACATGCCTTCAAGTCGTACCAGTTAGTTAGAGCGTACTAGAGTTATGTCCGCCTGTTATCGCGGACGCAATAAAATATATTATTTGTTGGAAACCAATTTGCTGTTTGCACTATTGAAATTGTGATTTGTTGGGGTCTGTTACATTGCTTTGCAATATACTGGGGCATACTGATCGTTCTGATAATAATTACATTACAACACAATTTATACCTTACGTTCAAGGGAAAAGATATAATTCTCTTTGTAATTTTTTAAGTAATTTTGTAATCTGTGGCTTTTTTGTTAATAGATGTTAAATTAATCATAAGAAGCTATTAAGTAGGATTATAGTTACAACAAATCAGGTGTTAAGTTCCTAAATTTGTCGGCATTTATTTTGAAAGTAAGCAACGGATTGGTATTAAATTTGATTAATGGCGTCTATTATGTCGATTTTTTTTTGCAAAATGCGTTATAAGTAAGTATCTATCGACTCTATTCAACTGTTCGTGACTTGAATCTTATTAATTAAATACTTTTAAAAGGCAAATAATACCTACTACAACTAACGACCCGACTGTGGCTTTATGCGAATGCATTTTTTTTTCTGAAAATTACACAAACAAATATTCCTCGTGTATCGTACTTAAAATTAAGTGTATGTAATTGTTGTTATTTTATATTTTAAAGATGACAAAAAGTACCCTGAGTTTCTTTCGGGGTTTCTTCTCAGGATCGTCATCTTGGCCTTTTCTTCCGAAACTCTGGTAATTTTTTTTATAATGACGATCATAAGACTTTCTTGTTATGATCGTAAAATGATAAGAAACCCAATTGAAAAATAAATAATAAGTATTTTAATTTTGATTGATTTTTTTTATTTCCATGAGTGAAAACCGTATCAAAGTTCGTTGGGTGGCTTAGAAGAAGTTAGTGAAGAAGCAGACAGGAGCTTAAAGCGTATGTTATGTAGGTATAGATATAGAGATTTTTCATTTCTAGTGAACTGTTTATGTAGTGTAAATATATGAAATTAGAACCTTTGTGTTTTTTTTAAATTTATTTATATATTTTAATTGACATACTCTTCCTTAAAAAATGAATTTTTGATAATTAAGTCAGTAGTTATTAATTAAAAAGAGAGACAGTGAGAGCCCACTAAATAGTTCTTAAAAAATAGAGGGTAGATCGTTTGCTTGTATTCTTAAGAACATTTTTCATTCTAACTTAAATCAAATAATTACATGAGTTCGTTATGATTTATTATTTGTTTAAAGTAACATGTCAAATAAATTTTAAAAAAAAGCGAAATAAAATCCACCTGTCTCTAAAAAAACTTATAAAAAAGAGACGGAAATGTGCAATCAAATGCATTGTTAATATAATTGCGTGATAACGTTAAAAACGGACATTATGTTGCGGTGCAAATTCGAAAAAGGTATGCTCTTAAAAAATCCCTACCTGCTCAAAAATATCAATGATGTCGGATTGACATGTGGCCGGCATAAAAACTTTTACTAACACCTCTTAGTAGGTGTGAATGAACCCAAAAAAAAATAAATTGATTGATAGATTTTATTAGGAAGTAAAGGTGGTTGAAACTTTTTTACTTTTACTTAATTCATTTAAAATTATGTCTATTTTTATATTAAATACCAACATGTAATTGAAGATTTTATGGGATTAACCGTGAAATCGTTTTATTTTATTTTTTTCCGAAAATTATATACACAAATATTTCTCGCTTATCGCCATTTGCTTTAGTAAAAATCATATCAAAATCCATTTAGGTGGTATAGAAGAAGTTAGCATAGAAACAGAAGCGGACATCGACTTTTCTATACAAAATAATGTTGTATAGAAATAACCCTTAATCCGTGAATCTCACTATATGTCCGCGACACTTGGATAACCACATCTAATTTTTGTGCATTATAATGTTTTTAAAAATCGAAAATACAAACTTGTAGTTGGTGAAAGTATGAATCCTCGTGGCAAGGGCTACAGCTAAAGAATATATTATGTTCTGATAGTGCCTAAGGTTAGGCATAGTTCATACAAACGCCAGTGTGGCGTAACGACATCAAGTGTCCAATGTTATGACCTTAGAAAGCTATGGCTTGTTAAGCGTAACAGCTCGTTCTCTATATCTTTGGTATCATATTTAAAAAGGTCTCATTGTAACCCAGTTTTATTTATTTTCCTTACATTATGACCCTAATATAATTAAAAAGAGAAGAAATGATAAAGTTGCTCAAATAAAAATTGTTAAAACTGCCTTTGCTCGAAGACAATATATTACCCAAACGTCTTATTTATATAACAAATTGAATAAGAAACTTAATATTTATCCTATGACGCACTATAATTGCAAAAAGGCCCTGTCAGACTTTCTCAAGACACTAAATTATAATGAAACTGAATCCTTATTAAAGGACTAACTAAATTAAATATTGATTATCTAAACAATTTTTATTTATTCATGAATTGCGACTTATGTACATATACCTATATTGACACACATGTATACACTTACACACTTTATTTTATTTTCCACTACCTACATCATCTTTTGTTATTGTATAAACATAATGTTATTATTATATATATATATGAATATGTATGTAATGATATGTATGTATATAATATGTATGAATATTAAGTTTAAGTTTAAATTAGCCTTAGTTTAAGTTTGTAATTAGCCTTAGTTTAAGTGTGGCGTAGGAGGAGCGGGGGTCTCCTGATACAAGTATTTCTTTACTTAATAGGAGGTCCCCTACACCCTGTTGTACCTAGGCTTAATTTTTCGTAAATAAATTATTATTATTATTATTAAATTATTATTATATAAACTAAGTCTAAATATCTACGCATAGGTCTGAATGCCTCAAATATCCAAATGAGGGGTAAACGTACCTATATTTAAGTTTACTACTGTGAGAAAAATTCTTGAGAAGAAATCAAACTTTACACACAAATAAAACTAGAACATTAAACGGTTATGACTTTGATAATATTTATTAACCGCAAGGAGATTATAAAGTAATTGACCCCCAAAAAGCTTTGATAAAAATTAAAAATTTTCGAGGTCACTCAAAACCAACTCGAAAATGTCTCGGCAAACATTTCTCACATTGAACGGAAGCGGGTCGTTAACCCGATACGAGATGCAAAGCAATATTTAGTTTACCATGACCAGATAACAGAACTTAATATAAAAATGAACTAATAAATAACCTATAACAATTATGCTAATGGCGGCTTAGAACAAGTTAAAGAACTCTCTGTAGCTAATAATATTAAAGATTGATTTAGTAACTAAATATTGTGAGAACATCGCTTAATCGGATTTGAAATAAAAGGAAAAAGTGGATTGTTATGGTAAATTTTATGTGAAACTTTTTATAGAAATAAATATTTAGTCTCTTGCTGTCAAGTGTCAACGCCATGAAATCTGTAGTTTTTCACTGTGTTATACATATCTATATAAGCAAAAACTGCTTATATAGATTATGTAGGTACACTTTCCTTCTATTGTAAAAGAAGGAATTGCTTATGGCTTATGTCTCTTGCTATTTTTGGACACGTAGAGTTCTTAGCGGAATCTTGGAAAATTATGATTCTTTAGTAGTCGGATCCGCAAAATTAATATATTAAAACAGCTATATAATTAAATAAATAAATAATATTAATAAAATTATTATTAAATAGTTGATTAAATTTTAAATTATAAATGACTACATATAAACTATAAATATAAACTACAAAATTGTCATTTATAATTTTTACTTTAAAGATACAAATTTGTTTTAATTGAGATTTATTTATGATCAGATTAAATCAAAAGGTTACATTAATCAAATATACGCGAAATGTGTTTGCGTGACCACCTCCTGTAAAAGTTTAACATCGATAGAGTAAAATATAGTATGAATTATCGTCAGGTTGTGAGCATTTAACAATTTTAATAAACTTAAAATAAATATAGAAAAAACCTTAGCCTCACATCAATTAATCACTGACAGCTATTTTGTTAATATTAAAGTGGAACCTAATTTATTAGAAAAAGTCATAAGTTCCAATCACTTTCGCGTTTACGGTGTGAATCATTAGCGGTGTAGTGAATCAATACTATACTTATAATAAATATGTATGTATGTATGTATGTATTGGGTTCTTTGAGTTCTTTGGCTCGTTGGGCTATATCTATAGACTTTGGGTTTTTCGATGGATCTCAAATTAAGGATTCTTTGAGGAAACTCCAAGCATTGCTCTCTCTCTACCTTGTTGTGCGACTTGTTATTTTTTGACGATATAATTTCTCAGATATTTTATAGAATCACGCGTTATCGTCTGTTCTGAAAGAAAATCCCAAAAAGGCTGATCTAAAGTCAGCTTGCATTTATCAGCTAACGCGATAGCATGCTTGTTTTAAAAATAAATACGGCTTAAAAATGTTAAAACAAACAAAATAAAACACAGAAATACTTAGCATTTTTATGATTTATGTGCCGTCAATTTGAAACACAATTTGTACAATAAAACTTAAATCATTTACTTTTATGTTTACTTTCATATTATTTTGATGTATCACTATCGGCATCAACGCATCATAATTTATGTTATTGACACCGCAATATAAAAACGGATGCTTATTCACATAATAATCCATTTAATAATTAGATTTATGGCGATGCTATTGAAAATTGACGCAAATTTATTCAAATATAGTCTGTTAATTGTGAAACGAGTGTTTATAGTTATAACGATTTGATGGTTGACGGCTGTCTATACATCACACGGGAACCTTTACAGAGGTGGACGACAATAATACGACTCTTACATGATGTATTTGATCCAAAGCTGCATGTCGAAGACGCTAACTGACGCGACCCTAACAAATTCCGTAATGGATTCCGTACGCTAATGTGAAGGCATAGACAAATTGATAGATAGTTGTTAATTCTAATACAATCTGTCGTGACTGCCGCTTGATGGGTGATGGGAAACCTTTGCTAGGTGATTTGTGTTTGAATATTAAGACTATAGTTCAAACTCTAACACCCGTGGATGTGAGGTCAAACGCATTAGCCACCTAGCGGGTCCACGTATGTAAACGTTTATTAATCAAACCAACTTGCCCATACTTTTTTGACCTCTGGATGAAGCTTGGGAACCTCCGAATTAGAACATTGTAAAGTAGTTGCGGTTCTACTTTCGTTACATTCTTACTAATGAAATACGCTAATATTTGTTGCATCAACACAAGTCATCTCCAAAATTCTGTCATAAAATGGCTAAGAAAAATAACTTGGCTATCGTCAAAGCAAGAATTAATATTGTGATATTTAATTTAAGTCGTGCATTGAGTTAACATTTCCTTAAATCAACCTCAAAGTGAGATAATAAAAATGAAAATTGATGTCATCTATAAACAAAATATTATGTCGTCAACTGGCGCCATCAAAATATTATACTCTTACTTTTTAGAGTCAGTAAATTCAACAAATATGCAATAAAACACAAATTAAACACACCGCTTCCTTCTAAAATTTCTTTTAATATCGGAAGCTGAATGTCATTATAATTGAAAAATGTGAGATTTTTACAGTTTTACCGTAATACACTATTAAAGACGCTTGGTCTCGCATAAAGCCTGTGTTTCTGGCATCATAAATAACGGATTCGATAAACATCTGTTCACACTGACTATTAAGAATTCAAGAATGTTTTTTCTCACTTGTCGATACGCTTTTTTTCTAATCAGCCATTTAATCAGCGCCAATAATTTGAAATTTGATACCTATTTAATAAATGTAGCAAATTATTGGAATTTGTAAATTCACATGATATTAAAGCTAATAAATTCTCATTTAAAGATGTATAATATCCAAAATGAGAATATTAATTCGTATCTCAGGACCATTACACTATTTTTAATTGCTCATTAATTAATTAAGAAAGAAGCTAAGTAACTGTATTTCTTAATCGACATTTTAAGAAATCGCTCATCTGAATATATATCATAAAAATCTTGCTTAATAACCTTTAAAAAAATTTGTCCTGTCACACGTTATTTTTTTTGCAAATTCACAACTAAAAGCTGCTTAGGCGGATACATGAGGTTAGTATTTTTATTCAATTACTTTAAAGTAAAGTTACGCAATAATAACACTTTATCATCTCTATTTAATTTACTACTAGCTGTTGCACGCGACTTCGCCTGCGTAACTTTAAAAAATATTTCACTAACGGAATGGAGATAAACTGCAAATATATAATCTGCAGAAAAAAAATGGCGTCCCATGGGAAGCCGGAGGCGAGTCGCTATTTTGAAATAAAATTTAATATCTATACTATGTGATAACTTTGCCGTACTTCCGCCATCTGGATAAAAATCAAGAGAAATACTGTAACCGAATGTTTTGACTGGCTATGCGAGCGAGGGCGGAAGTCCAAAAGGCGTGTGACCGAGTCAGTCTGTGTCTTACACACGGTCCATTTTGTGAGACTTATCGGCAACTTCCTCAGTTAACGTCCCGTTTATTTATATAAGCATCGCTTTAATTTAAATTTTGTATCAAATTGTTATCGGAAACCACACACGTTTACGTATTCAATATTATCATTTATTAAAAAAAAGTTATAGCCCAGTACTCGTAGGTCGAAAGCTCGATAGCCTTAGATTACTGGTAGCTAATGACAAAACACGATGTAGAGTAGAACAAAGGAATATTAAGTACCTACTCTAGCTGTTGCACGCGACTTCGCCGGCTTAACTTTTTTAAATTTTTTCCTTAACCCACAAAAGAAAATTTTCTAACTCAATAGAATATTATGCGAAATAAAAACGCTGGGAAAATATGAACACGACAAAAAATTAAAAAATGACCCTAGATCTTACTAAAAAAAACATTTTTATCAACTAATAGTTTAGAAATTATAACTTTTATGTGATAAAGGCTAAACATCAAGTTCACCATCAGTTCACCATTTACAAATAAACCAAATCGTTACAAAAAGTCAGTCAAAAACTTTGATATACCTACCTATCGAACTTGGAGATTGTTCCAGGTGCTCATCTTTACCCACAGACGAAACAACATACACGCCACCGCAAATGTCACACTCATATTTCACCACAGATCGCGTACTTATGTTGTGCTTATGTTATTCGATATCACAATATAAAGAAGTGTGTAAATAAAAATGACCTTCGCATCAATCCCTCTAATCTTTTGTTAACAAAGTTATCAAGTCTGGTATGGCGCTCGTTTCTTGATTCTTACTATATCTCTTTGAATCAGGGTGATTTATAAAGAAGACTCTCCCCGCGCACAGTTTATCATATTCTTTATAAATTCTGCATGATTCTTTGCAATATTCAATTAAAAAAAATCCAATCCTTTTAAACATAAAACTTGATGAAGAGAGCACATAATATTATTTAGTGTTAGCTATAAAGTTGAGTTCCATTTATAAGCTTTTCTGCTAGAGAAGAGAAGCTCTCAAAGCAGAAATAATTATGTATATTATCACTTTCTCTAAAGTTAAAGAAAGACATGATAAGGAAACATACATAAATATAACAGAATAGCTTAGCAAGCTTTGAAGACATTTGAAGTTCTTGCCAAGAAGTGGGATTGTATGATAGACTTAATTTAGGGCTGAGGACGAATTTTTGCTATACGAGTTAATACAGTTGGCGTAGCAACATACTTATGTATATTTTCTACAACAGATGCATTCGATTTTGGTAATAAATAAATAATATAATTATTTTTATGTTAACGGGTTATATTCTCGAGTTACGATTATGATGTTATGAGATTTATGAAAAAATTTCTTAGACAGAAAGGTTTTGCCGTCATATTTTTCTTCAACTCTAGTATTTTGTATAAGTTTTTGTATTTTATATTGAATTATTATTGAATTTATTATTGTGATCATTAATGTTATTTAGCAACATTGGGCATAGGTGATTTTTGTTATATGAATATAAACTTTCACATAACATATCTGTAACATAATTATAATAAATTTTAAGACAGTACTAAAAACTATCTAAACTATCTAATATAGCAATTTAACATTGCTAGACGCAAGTATATAATACAGCACTAGCAATAAAATGGCGACCAAAAAGTATTAATTTCGATCGAACGTCCGGTCGTGACCCGTTTAGCCGTAAATATCGCTCCGGTAATCGAACCTGTTACCTAGCTCTAACTACCGGTATAAGTAATTCACTTTGCGACGCTAGTTTAATTTAGGAATTTAATTTAATTGGGCTAATAGCTGGCTTCCTCGTGCGACTATAAGTATTAGTATTTCGCACAAGAATATTGATATCGTGATTTCATTCTGTTAGACCACACTATTGTACTGTGTCCGTATTAGCGGACATGTTATAAATATAATATAAGACTACTGCATATAATAAATAAATAAATAAATATATATTCACACATTCCACACAGCACCATCTAGTTCCAAAGTAAGCAACTTAATGCTTGTATTATGGATACCAGACAGTTGATATACTACATACAATACTTTTTTTTTGTAAATACATACATATTATAAATACAAAACATTCATGACTCAGGTACAAAGGTAAAATGTTAACACATAAACATTTGCCCCTAGCGGGATTCGAACCCGCGACCGTTTGATTAACAGCCAGGGTTACTAGCCACTAGACCAAACGTGTCGTCAATATATATATATATATATATATATATATATATATATATATATATATATATATATATATATATGCATATAAATATAATATAATCCCTCTATAGGTCTTTGTAAATTGCTCATAATGTGGGGTTTTTCTTGCATTTTTTTATATTCATAGTCAGAACAAGTGGTTATTTACTGTTTAGGTGTTTAGTAATACTCTATAGAATCACCTATTGTGTAGGTACCTAATGAGTTGACGAAACGAAATAAATAGGTAAAATAAAACAGGATAACTCGCGGGCGCACGCGAAGTTATTACACGCGAGTTTTTTGACTTATAACTCTGAAGTACAAGCGCCACGGTACTCAAACCCACCTACGACTAATCCTATACAATATTGTCAATATGAATAAATGTAAAAAAAAACAATAGGTTACGTATACAAATATTCATTTTATGTTATGATAATTGTTAATTTATTTATTTGTTAATTTTCATATGATCTTTGGCCGACACGGCAAATGTTACCCATATTATATATGTTTTTTTTTATGTAAGTATATATAATTTGTATTTGTTTGTATATCAGTTTTACGACCAATTTATTGATAAGTATCCTAAATTGTTTTTATTTTTATTACGCTACCCTATTAAAATTATTAATAGTGAAGACATTTCTTTTTAATTGTGTATGCCAAAAAAATATCTAAGCCACTAACGAGTTTTCTTAATTAACGGCCTTTTATTAAAACTCTATTGGTATTCCGATATCGGTTCCCATACGCAGTAATAGCTCCGCGTCATTGATTTATCAACCAATCATTGCTGTACAAGACCGCTGCACATCGCGATCAGGTTTATAAACGCACCGCCCAATTTGGCATTATCTTGCTATTTTTCTAAATGAAAAGTCGATCTCATAAATTTTGTTATAAATCAATTTAGTTGCCGGAATAGTCGCGAAAGACATCAAAGCGGTGCCCGGTTAGCTAACAACCCAACCGAAACTTAATTTATTGGTTTCCATTCCGAGTTTATCAAATAAAGCGTTCACCGATAAAGGCACTCTTCCACTGTTTAAGATATTTGGGTTAAAACATACTTCTTACAAGTAGGTATTTATATATAATTGATACTCCAGACTTGTGGAAATTTCTGAACATCTTTAACTTACTAACTAACTAATCTAACTAATCTTTAACTTTAATATTTTTTTTTGTAATGTTCGCTCGTGTTAAATTTGTTGACCAATAAAATCTAACAAAATTTAAACAATTTTAGAGTGATATTATAATTAAATTCAGGATACATTTTTATTAGCATACAAAATCTTAGCTTTCAGTGGAAGGGTAGCTTCAAAAGGTACTTTACATTTGAATAATTTGGTTGTTTATTGCTACTTATTGCAAACGGCTTGTACACGAACTATTTAATTTTATCAAAATGTCAATTTTTTATGTCTTCAAAGTCGCTTACCTGTCTAAACATTATGTGACTTATTTGTAAATATGCTTACTAATCGCGCTACTAAATGCGATGTCAGCCTGTCAGCTATTGTTATCATAAAAATATTTCATTATTAACATCAAAATTTATAAGCGGTTTTAATAAAAATATTAAAGAAAACAAATAAAGCAGTAAAAATAATAGTAATGTAAAAATGTGAGATAATTAAAGATTTGTTATTATTTTGGTTTGTTATCTTGTTTGATATTATTTCTTTTTCAAAATCTCATATTAATTTATAATCATTAACTCATAATTAAGTATCCAAAACTCAAAGTCATTAGAGGGTTGAAGCCAGAATTCCTACAAAACACAGAAACAAATCTAACAGAACAAGGCAAACAATATAAAGTCTCTAGTAAAAATAATAATATAAATAAATATATTTATTGTGTCTGTGAGTGGTAGTCAGTTGTTTATTTTTCAATCCAGCCGCGCCGCTCCTATCTTGTTCCGTTTGCGGTCACATAAAGATGGTTGGTTTCCTTTACCGTACATACTTGATCAAGCGTCGTCATACTGCGGTCATACTTATTCATAAACTGCGGATAGTTTTGCAAAATACTCACAAAACCTGTCCTACGGGAATCTGGTTCAATAAATGAGACCTGTGTAGGGACAAATTGTAAGCTAGAAGCTTTTTCACATCCAACCTGATCTAGTAAATACTATCTATGGCTAAAATGTCTATCTGCTACCGACTTTGATGCGACCGAGGATTTCTCTTTACGTTTAATAAAATGGAAATCATATGAGCCTTAAAAGCAGATAATTAGACAATAATTTTACTTTTAAATTCCGTTTTACACATTTTACACATTTGTCGGTCATAAATATGGTGTGGTAGCGTTACATGGAAAATCGCAAGGATACGAAAAAGAATTTGTGTGAAGAAATGTGAGAAAAATGTAAAAGTCCTTAAGTAGCAGTTCTGTTCGCGAAGTAGGAAAATACTTTGCAAGCTACATTATACCACACTTATTGGAAGATTTTTTATTGGTTGATGGCTTATGTGGAAATTCTTTTTAAGTAAGCCAGTCTTACCTACTATTGCAGACTCTTATAGTAGGTAAGTATAGGTTTTATAATAAGTTTTATAATAACTCAGACTATACTAACTCACTATAGGTTTACTATAGGTGAGAGAACTATACAATAAATGTTGTAATGATCCTTACACAACATAGTTACTATCTAAGACGTATCCATGCCAATCACTTTATACATTTTATAATTAAATAAAAATAATTTTTAATAAGACTATTAAAATATTAATAAGACTCATTGCAAAACATTTATGAATTATTTTGATCCTATACATATATCAATAGAGGGCTTAAATACTCCCCAATAGTCTATGGAAATTTCGAGTTCAGAATTAATTAATGAAAGACCATTATGTAAACATTTATCTATGTACGGTACACATTAAGGCTGTTTATAAAACACTAGCTGTCGCACGCGACTTCGCCCGCGTAACGTAAACGTAACTTTCTATAGCAGAGAGAATTTTTAAAATCGGTTTAGTATTTTTGGAATTGAATGAATGAATGAATGAATTCGTAATGAATTTATTCATTACAAACATAAAATTATTAAAAAAATCTCTATTTATAATATTTTGAAACATTAAAACATAAAAATATATACCGACTAAGGCCTATTAAGGTTTGTCATAATTTGCAAGATCAGATTAATTTCCCTAATAGGTCGTATATCAGAATTAATCTACCGATCACGCTAAAAACGCAACAGTTATAAAACCAATTTTGTATTGAGATAAATTTTAATATCACTATAATTAATATGATTAGAAGATTCGTGTGAACTCGATCTACATTCCTTGTAAACAGTGTCGCCAAAAATTACGTTTTGATCTTTGAAGATGATTTGATAAAAATAACGGCTCGTCTCCTTCGGCACCAATTTCCTGTGTGAACCATTACTGGTTTTCAAGAAAATATTAGCTATTCGTTCTTAGTCTATGTGTCAAAATTCATTTAATTAAAAAAAAAAACAGTTAATAATTTCATCAAACTATTATTAGTTATTTATTATATTTTATCGGAAGTTTTTTGGAATATTTGTATCAACGTTATGTGTATAATTATGGACAACAAACATTTCAATGTTTGGATTATACTTGTGTAAAGTACTTATGTAATGAATAATTGCTAGTCTTTACAGATTAAATAAAACCTACATTTACTTATACATGTTGTGGCTTATCCCAACAATATATAGGTTAGTGCACCGAGCACGGTTGGTGTTGAACATTGACATTATCATCATTTATTTTTACAAAGAAGGGGTTATAATTTTGGTTTTCAACGATACAATAAGCGGTTTCTATTTGCGATTTTTAATTTATAAAGTTATAGTAAAGTAATAAAAAAAAAATTTATTAATTATCAGCATGATTCTGTCTGCTACTTCTATATAATGATAAAAATTTAGTCGATTTACCAAGTAATACATATAATAAGATGGTCGATTAGAAAGTTGAATTTAGACGGTTTTAAGTTAACAAGTTTTCTTTTTAAAATCTTGTGCGACAAGGTATAATTAGGTTCACAGAGCATATTAATTATAATTGACAAAATATATATTACATAAAAAGTGAAATTGAGAAAGTCCAAAACGGAAAAGTATTTGCAATAAATATAACGGTATATATTGTACAAATAATTTTCTAAAATTCAACTAATTAGAACGCTTTGGAGATAGTGAAAAAAATAATAATACGCCAGTCACGTTATCCATGGTAAGGAAGATAAATAACGCAGAATAAAATATAGAAATAATTTACAAGTCTACAACTGTTTTGTAAGTGTATTTATGAATACCTTTTTCAAGTCTAAGTCTAAGTCAATTTTTAGATTTTAGTTAAGTTTAGTTTTATTTAGAATTAATAATTGTAATTTAGAAAATATATATTAGATATAAAATATTCATGAAAAAAATCCAACTTAATTACAAAGAAATATTAAAATATATACTTAATATAGAGCATTTATAAAAAATAATAATAAGTAATTATTATTTACAATAATAATAATTTATCATTGATATGATAATAAATGTTTAAATGTAAACTTTAATTTTACTAATAGTTTACAATCTGAAAAAACTGAATCGGCAAACTTTTGGAAGCTTTCTTACATAATGCATATCTTAATGTTTGAAAAGCTCCTTCTAATAACAATATTTGATTATTCGGTCGTCTCTCTAAATAGTTATCATAAAGTAAAAACCTTCTACTTTTATAACCTTAAAATTAATTCATCTGTTACTTAAGATTAAAATTTTAAAATTTTATCACAATATTACTCTGAGACAAATCGTTGTTGAGTTGATTTTTGAAATCCCATGTCACTATCTATACATCTGAAGAGCCGCATCGTTATTTTATTCGGAATAATTTATTACGGTACAGTCGTGATAACAAGCTGCCAACTCAAGTAACAATTTCTTGTAGTACGAAGTTAAATTAAGGTTTTATTTGATTGCAATATATATTTATAACAACAACTTTTGTCTTCCATATATTTTTGGCATAAGAAAATTAACATAATATACTATACATTATGATTTATTTATTTTTCTTCAGATATGATCGTAAGAAGCACATGAAATAGTTATTAAATTATTTAAAAACAATAATATTTTTTTAAACTAATTTACTTACATTTCCATAATTTATTTGAGTACCAATAATAAATTTTTGTTGCGACTGTACTTCCCTATCAATGTTATTTGTTGAGTCCCATTAGTGTTTTCTTCGAGAGCATTTCTAACCCGAATCGGTAGCGTAATCGACTGTTAATTTGTTGGATGTGACTCTTAGGAGTGCCGCTTTAGACAATTTATGGCTTCATCTTGGTCACCTTGTTTATATTATACGTTTTTTTCTAAAGAAACACTTTTGAGTTTTACCGACACTACATTAATTTTTATAGGCAACTTTAATGAAAGAAAGAGACAGATGTAATTGTGACACGTTTTACTTCCTCATTTTTCTTTTCTTTCTTTAACAAAATACTGGTACTTGAATAAGATAACTGCGTAACCTTGGGTTGGGAAATATTCAGAACAATTTTCGTAAAAAAAAAACTTTTTTTTTTATGTCAGGTAGACTGACAATCCTGTCGATGGAAGATATGAAGTAAGTAAGTAGCCTTTAACGCAAGCAACGCCATATTATAATTATATTGCAAGTGCCTTACCGACCTTAGTAGGTTAAAGGATAAAAGTAAAGCAGAAAAAAGGAAAATGAAAACACAAAAGCTCTTCTTTAAGTGGATTGGTTACTGTCGCCAATTCATGCATCATTAAGTGGACTTTAGTTCGCGCGACGTATGTATAATTTATTTCAACTAATATGATTCGAACAAATAGTATTGCTTATTAATAATCCGAGCAAAGAATCTGTATCGGCTAACGGTATAACGAGAATGCTAATATGCTAGTTATCGTGTAATACACATTTAGATCCACAGTACACTTAACTAAAAGTATGACATGTGCTAAAGGTCTAACCGATGCTCGTGCGCGGAAAGTAAGAGCAACCTTCGGCTGTACGTTATTAGAGTACGTATCCCTTTGCACTTTCGACATTGTAATCTTCGACACTGAAATATTCTAATATTGATAAAAAAATAAACCTTACTTACATAAAAAGTATAGAAAGTAGAAATACCTATATAGCTAAAAAAATTCCTAAGAATCTTTTTGCGTAAATAAAATATTAGAAATAGTAATTATTTAATTTGTTTGATATACTTACCAACAGCTTAATTTCCTGTTTAGATTTATTTATGTTATTGTATTTTATAAATTGTACTTTTTAAAATTACACCTGAAATTTTCGTTGTAGATGTTTACTTTATGACGAGCGCTTTGCTTTAGCGCTTTTACTCGGGGGCCCCGAGTTTGATTCTTGGCAGGGCCAACTTTACTAATGAGTTTTTAAAAGTTGACCCTGGTCTGGGTGTGAAGGGTTTCGCTCCCTGTCTGTTGTATGGTTATCCCAAAACATAAGCCCAATATTGCTTACAATTGTTGTGTTCAGTCTTGTCGATTTGTTTATTTTTATTTACAAGCTACGGTGTAATGTGGGAAAAATATGTGAAATATGTGAAAAATATTGAAAAATTGTTTTCCATCCCGTTTCGTTTTTCCCGAAGATTTTTTCTCTAAATAATATTATTAGAACAAACCCCACAAAAAATAATCATACGTCAAAATGAAGACTAAGCTTATATTAGCAACCGTTTCTACCTTATGTGTGTTATACCTATTATAACTATTAAAACTAAGTATAACTACGTTTATTATGATTACAAACCCATCACAGAAAATACAACTTGCTAGGTAGCTCTACTAATGAGATGATCCTAATATTTTTCTAACATCCATGGCGCCCACTTTTATGACATATTTATGCCGTAGACTGTGAGAAAATTGAATATTTTTATCGCCATTATTATGACTATTAACTAAGAGTGCTATTAATTAAGAAGAACCACTCAAATACATAAATTAACGCTTATATTATTTCGGTCCAATCGCTAATTAATATAAAAATTATGTCTTAAATTCTTTTGAATTGACAATAGATACAAAGTCTTTTAAAATAAGCACTAGAGATATATCTGCTCGTGATATTTTAAACTAAATTGCATAATAAACATTAAGGTTTAATACTTCACACTATCTTTAACGAGTTATTTCAATAAAATTGTTATTTTATTCGATCTGTGCTTCAGTTACTTGTAAAACGTCTTTTAAACTTATTAATGGATACTCTGGGGACAATTTGTTTCGAGTTACACGAATTTTGCGAGAAAATCGTTGCAGAAATTGATACTTACCTACTCTAACGTTTATTTTTTTTCTTCCTCACACAAAGAAAAGTAATTTTATTAGAATTCAGATCTGATGCAGACATAATTGTCTATGATTTGTCTATGTCTATGTCTATGCTACTTGAGATAGATAGCTGTTAGCTATATATCAGCATTTTTAACAAATATTGAATCTTGCATTGAATTTTATTGTATTTTACACACCTAAACACTTTTATAAACTTTGCCATAGTTATAAATTTTTTAAATTTTTTTATGAGAATATAACCAAATAAAGCATATTTACTTATATTATTACAAATCACAAAAGTTTCATAGTTATATTGTTATATTAGGACAGTTCTCTACTGTTAGAATAGAACTTCAAGATTTTTTACATAACGAAACAAATAGCTTACTTCTATCTAGTTGTAGTTTTTGTTAGTCTACGCTAGGCGATTAACGCAATGCGATTGATTTTACTTGTATATAAAGAAGACAACTAAGATGATATTTCTTATAATATCATGAAATTTAACTAAGTAATATACTTATTCATAGAAAAATGAAAATCTTTAATGCATTCATAAGTAAGCCTACCTTTATAGTATCTTAATAGACTATAACGGAACAGTCTACGCAAAAAAACATTGGTAATGGTGTACATGTTTTTTTGTCGTCAAAACTGAACGATAATCCGTTTTTAACTGGTTGATTGCTATTTAAATTCATTTCGGTAATGATAACGTAACGTGTTTGGTTATTAAAATGTAAACGTTCTGAGAACAGCTGACTTTAATGTTATTGCCCTCTGGATGTTTTGTTAATATTTCTTATCATCACCACTATATTGATTAAATGTATAATAGAGATTTCTCAATGGATTATTAAATGTATTTGAATTGGATTTTTTTTTAAATATAAAAAATATTTTTTATTAAAGTAATAGTAAGCCAAAGAAAAATAATAGTAGTAATAGTACCTACTAGTAGAGTAATAGTAGTAACCACTTTTTGTAGGTACTTTTTTTTTGTAACTTTTTGTACTTCATTTTTGTTAACAGTGGCATTTTTTTTTAAATACAACAATAAGGTGTGTCAACACGAATCAATATCAAGAAATCCTTTATAATATAAAGTTCGGCAGACAGGCTTCCCTGATTACGACTGCTGCAGACAGTGTGATCGCCACTTCATAAGTCACATCTTAGCTAATGCACACTGCTTTTAAATTAAAAGCAGTGACAGTCTGGTTAGTTATGTGTTAGTTAATTAGTTAGTTAATGAACCACTTGCTGATGAAAGAATCACTATCAGGGAACCTGCAGATCCAATAAGACTAATGTAAACTTCAAAGCCCATATCTACGAACTTATTGTTTAGAAGATGTAGGTATGTATATAATACCGTAGAATATTTTTCGAATCGTCAGTATCACCAGTCTAACTGGACCTTATAACGCCTAATCTATTTAGATTTACTATACTTACCTACATAAAAATAAAAGTTTTGAGAATTGAACTTAAATACTTACAAGGCATAAAGTTCCCATTATAAAAATCACTCGCCATAAAACCGAAGCGACCTACAGAAGCGGTGCTTCTCACAATCGGCCCGTCACAATTTTAATCAAGGACTCCGCAAATTCTATCGCTTTTTTTCACTTTTTAATTCCATCGCGACGTTATAATTGCACCAAATAACAGGGTTCAGGATTCACCGGTTGCATTTCGGTAGTGAGGTGTGTTTTATAGGTGCTACATGAAATATGTTAACTATAAGGTGAGTGGTATCGTTCTATGTCAAAGTCATCCACTTAGTTTGAGTATCATCAAGAATTTTAGCAATTAAAAATTAGATTTTATTCACTGTAATTTAACTAATTTATTTTTATGATGCCATAATTCTACTATTTAACTAATTTATTTTTATGATGCCATAATACTGTATTTCTATACAGAGATAAAACTATACAGTTATAAATAGTCATAATCAATTGAGATGTCATACTATGAATATATTTAATTATTTTATTCATTACTAGCTACCTGCTTCTATCTGCTTTTTTCCCCAAATTATGTACAGAAGCCTTCCTTGCTTATTGCTCTTTCAATTTGTGAAAACCGTATCAAAACCTGTCAAGTAATTTAAGAAGTTAGCGGAGAAACAGAGAGAAGCGGTAATCGAGTTTAATAATTTATAGATAATTATAGATTACGAATTTAATTGTTTACCTAATCGTTATTTGCGTTACTTATTTATTTCTATAAAAATATTTTACAATGGATACCTATTGTAGATTACTTTAATTTGTTTTCCTAAATTAGCTTATATCAGCCACAATAAAGGTTTTGGATGTTATTACTTGAATAGGTCGTAAAATGTTAATTACACATTACTGTATAAACTCGTTAGTTATGTTATCCAATCGCCCGTAAGATATAAGTTTTGTAATTATTTCATAATTGGTGGGCCGAACTCACTCGGAAGCCGATATATCACAGGCATTCACGGGTTCCGATTATACACCACGGAATGTACTTGAAATCGAAAGATAGTGCAAACGCTTGTATAGAGTATAGAGAGAAAACTACGAGGCGAGATACTAATTAATTTGTATGAAAACTGATATTAATATAATTAATATAGCAAAATATTGTTCAAAAAACCTTTTTCAACTGACATTTTTTATTACATATACTTAACCAAAGTTTATTTCTGAAGCTCAGGTCAGTACAGTTGTGTATTAACTATAAGACAGAGTTAAATATTGAATGTAACCTCAATTTTAACGATATTTAGTTAAGAGACAGACTTGATCACAATTGAGAACATCAGCAGTTCAAAAATTGCTTTAATTTATTTTAATTTAATAATAAAAAATATATAATTATAATATTAAAATTAAATTTAATAATTAAAATGTTTTTAAAAACCACACGAAAAAGGTAGCTAATCATATATTTATGTAATTCGATATTGAATAATTACATTGTAGTAAAAATAAACTGGTTTCTTTATTTATATTTCTACATACGTATTATCGTGTGCAGTCGAATATAAAAGTGTTAAATTGATTAAAAAATTATACAGATGGTGTTGAAAAGTACAGTCGGTGTTTACATGCTTGTTGCGTGCAATATTGACCGTGACCAAAAGATACTTCACGCTCCGGTATACCACGCGCCGTAGATCACGAGGGTGTTTGCTAGACCATGTAATTTCTGTCAACATTGTGTTATGTGTAATTGATTCCAATCTTAATTTATGTAATTTGTACTCTAGTTGTAATCAATCGCTTTTAGTAGATCATTTATATTTTAATTTTATTATAAAACTATAATAGAATATAATTGAATGATAAGAATTTCAAAGAAATTTTTGTATTTGTATCTTATTTTCAATATTTTCAATACTAATACTAAATCTATAAGTGTAGGTATTGTATGTATGTAAGTTCCTCCATAACTCTTAGACGAATTAACTGATTTTCATGAAACTTGGTAGACTACTTTTTTCACGCGGATGAAGTCGCTAGTATGTCAATAAGACCCTAAATGGCGTAGATATCCGGTAAATAAATGAATCAATATGTTTATTATAAAATTCTTTAAAGTCATACATAATAGCAACTGTTGCATAGCATAATAGCAGACGCAGGCACATGAGTTCCACTCCTTAGCAGTTCGGACAAGGAAGGTGGAACTGTAACATAATGTAAACAAAAACCACCCCTGTAATTTTGATTGCATAGCACAAGTGTAATTTTACAGGTGAAATGTCCATACTTCACGGTTCGATATACCACGTGCCTTACTGTAGTAGGGGGTGGTTAACGAATCGTGACCACCCGTTTATAAGTCTGACACGTTAAGTGATAACTTGTTAACTTTGTCAACAAGCGGATGATTAATGATATTATTGTTTTAAGAGTAAGTATTTTTTTATGTTGTAAAGGGTGACAGACATTCCTTTCAATTTTATGTGGTTAAGTTTAGGGGATAACTCGCTTGAATATGTATTGTAGATTAAAAGGGAGATTTTTCTAAAGTTCACGCGTCAGCCTGATAAAATTCACAATAAAAAATTAACAAATAACTAATAATTGATAATAATTAAATAAAAATGCTAGACCTAAGCTAAATCGCTAACGATCTCTAACTTTAAAAAATGTCGTTATGGTTAGTTTAAAAATTAAGAATTTCATTTAATAAAAAACTTAATTAAAAAAGATTTAACTTTACTTAAAAAAAGAATTGAATAATTAATATTATTTGATAATTATAATAATAATTTACCGTCCTCGCTTAAATGGTTCTTCACCGTGACAATTCGTAATAAACCTTTACTTGTCAAGAAAACCCTGAGCAATAATATTGAATAATTAAATTTTGTATTCTAATTGGCAGAAATCCCTCTTTAATTTTTCCTTGACTTTTTTATGTCAAGGTCGATAGAAAGGCTTACGGTTCACTTGATGGTAGGTGACTAACTGTCGCCTGTAACACAAGCAACGCCACAGCTGCTGCAAGTACGCTGCCGATCATAGAAGGATTAAGGATAAGGGGAAAGGGATGGGGCAACGGGCTCTGGCGCTGACTGCGTCATTTTATCGCACTTGTTATATTAAAAAAAACGGATTATTTGGGTTGGTCTCAGACGGTCTAGAACGCAATTTTACGTGTTTTGTGAAACCAATCGATATCCAAGACGTAAACAGTATGACATCGAAATTGCTTGTATTACATACTATACATTTACTATATATTACATACTATACATATTAATATATTTTTCTTGTAAAGGTCTGTAGGCTGTAGGTCAGCCAAGTTTTAATATATCTTAAAATAAAGTTGCTGTCGGCTTCTGTCTGCTTCTAAGCTAACTTTTTTTAAATACGGTTTTGGCTAATGGAAAGGGGAAAGATTTAGTGTATATTTACAATTTCCAGTAAAAAAATTCATCCCTGCAAAGTAATAAAGTATAAGTATATACAATCTCAGGTAGGGTTGCGCAGGCGTTTCTTCGGTCTTGTTTACGCAGCTTAAGTTGCATTTCAAAGTTCTAAATTCTCTGAAACACGTTTCGATCCACGTTACTTACAGTTCCTTGACAGTTTCCTAGAGCTGCAGCAGTAAATACAAAACGAATTACCCGAACAACAGATGGGTGCCATTACCCGGAGCGGAGAGTTCTAGTATTTTTTGGTTTGAGAATCAGTCAACGAATAAATGTCATGTGCTGGTCTATCACGAGCGTAACGGCGCTCGCTCGTGCCTATAACAATCAACCAGTAATCCAATTTAACGCTATAATACGTGATAAAGTTACTGTGAAATTCATGGCACGATGGCACTGCCTTCAAAGTTTATCTTTTTCCTTCGGGCATTAGCATATTTTGATTAAAATCCTACTAATATTATACTTATGTAAAAGTTCGTCGGGACGGATGTATGGATGTTTGTTAGTCTTTCACGCAAAAACGGCTTAACAGATTTGGATGAATTTTAACAGAGAGATAGTTTATTACTTGTGTTCCCTAGTGATCGGCATTAGTATATTTTGATTAAAATACTACTAATATTATAATATCTAAAAGTTTGTAAGGATGGATGTATGGATGTTTGTTCACGCAAAAATGGCTTATCAGATTTGGATGAAATTTAACGTGCAGATAGTTTATTACCTGTATTAAATGTAGGGTAATTAGCTATCTAAAAGTATAAAGAGGAAAATTATAAAGATAGTTTGTCATTACAATAAATATTTCTGAGTAGCAAATAAGCAAACTGGAAAACGTAAAGTACACATTTCACATCTGTCGAAACCAGTGTCAAATTGGTACACAATCATGCAACCGGTAGGTAGAGCGTAACTTGAAATGAGGTACAATTTTAGATCATGACTGTACCATTTGTGACCGCCGCACTTGCCCTCAAGTCAAATAAATTTTAAGTTATGGAAACTTAGCGAAAACACTTTAATGTTTAAAATATTTAAAAATAAACATGAAATAAACATACGAACCCAAAAATGGATTTCTATTAATCAACCTTGATTTGATGTACCGGAAATTAGGCAAAAATCGGTATTTCGGATAAAAATCAGGTCTCGAGGTAGGTGTTTCTTTGATACCATAACAAAAAATTCCTTCTTAAATTTCCCAGTCCATGTAAAATTAGGATGTATCATGTTTACATATTATATTGAAAATTTGCTAATCAGTTTAATTTGCTTAAAATTTTTGATAGTCAGATTAGATGGAAGCATTCTGGAGGTCCTTTAATAAGTCATCCTAATAATTTTTATTTTACAATTATTATTAGTAAGTACGGGAAAGAATACAGTGAAGTCAAATTGATCTATATCAATAGAAGAAAAACACTGACTGACTATCAGAATAAGTCACTCAGATGTTTGATTACATTTTAGAGCAAAACAAAATTTAATTAATTAGGAACCACCCAAAAAATGTAGAAGGGAAAATGTTTAGTATACAAATTATTTGTTTTCTTATTAGTGTTTTCCGATCTATCGTAGCGAACCGTTGTCCTCGTAGTTCTTATGACATGTGCTGCTCTAAGGCAGCAATATGTCCAGTTCCAATAATTTCCCATTATTACTGTTTACCCCCGGCCTTCACGAACTTGTACTATTTTAGAAATGGTCTCGAGCACTTGTCTCGAGGCACGTGCTGTATTGGTATTCTGATTATAGTGTTTCCACATGAAACAGACATTTGTTTCACTCCGTCCTCTAATAACATTATTTAGACTCGTTATATTTCTTACTACCGGTATAAGACATATTCTTGTATTACTGTGGTCCAAATGCGTTACTGTATGTTTATCTAATATGTATATGTACCTACTTCATATCATAAAATTAAGTCGCTTGCCGTCTTAGATTGTAACTCCGCTAACTTCTTAACCTATGTAGTTTAGAAGTTTTATATGTTTTTCACTTATGGAAAGAGCAATAAACGAGGAATAACAAAATCGAATAACCAACAAAAATAACAAAGAGCAATTCGTACGTTTGTTTTCTAATTGAAAATTGAAAAAAAAAAAAGGGAAAAACAATTGATAACAATTTAAATTTCTAATTACATATTGTGCTTTGCGAGATTGTGCTATATACATACTTTCTTTCCGCTTCTGACTGTTTATCTTCTAACTTCTTCTAAACTACCCAACGGATTTTATACTGTTTTCATTATTAGAAACAGTGATAAAAGAGGAAAGTATTAGAAAAAAAAATTGTTGAAAAAAATGCATCCATGTGAAGCCGGGGTGAGTAGCTTGTTCATTAACAATTTTATTTTCATCAAACAAAACTAAATGCCACCTTCATTATATATAGAAATGAAACAGGAAAATACAGATCGGTATTTCTTTTTGAGTTTTATGATCATTTGTAAAGATTTCTCATAATTATTTGAAGTTAAATCAAACAATGACAGCAGAAAGTTATTGTATTTATTTATTCATTCGTGTGCTCCTATTGTTAATATTAAAAATAAAAACGTATAGTCCTGAATGTATCTTTGGTGTTAAGACGAAAATAACAGGTCCATTAATGCAAGCAATACTTAAGGGTGCACGTAAATGCGAGTCTCCGTCTAAACATCCGAAACTTTCAGCCGTCTAATTGGGCTTGGTTCAAGTCAACATTCTTAAATATAATAACGCATGCGCACGAAGGCACGGGTGCGCAATTTGGTTGAAGTGAGGCAAATAACCGCCTCTGGCGACCGCCGCGTTCAATCATACGCCGACATTTCATTGCTCGAACGGACGTACGTAAGTCATAAATTCTTTATGAGCGTACATCGAGCCCTTTGCTCAATTATTCGGGAGTCGTGTTGAGACAATGTGTTGCCTAAATGGATACAGGTGTAGTCAAGAACTTCCAAACCACGTGACATTATGACTCTTGTGAAGAGCGTTAGGGGGCGACGTCTAAATTTTCTTACCTTATATTTATTCTAATTTAGATTTAGTTATGTATCGAAATTATTATTAAGATGCAATTGTGCAATACACTCTTAAAATTCTCGGAGAAAAAAAGAAAATGTTGTCCTTCATATTTTTGTCTTAGAGTAAGTACATACAATTTCAATTAAAAATATTATCTTAAATTTAACTACTTCTATATGCAACTGTAAGTACCAAATGTCAAATTTAAAATATTTTCGAAAGATAAATAAACTGTATGTTCGTTTGTATGAAAATTCACTATAGGTCCTCGAAACCAATTACTGATAAAGTCAAGAGGGACCACAATCATTATGAAGGCGAGCTACGAGTGGTCTAAACGGTAATTTCTTTTATCCATAGAGCTTTGAGCTTTCAACAAAGCTGTGTTTATTTTCCAAATAACATCGCGAGCAAAGTTCATTAAGCATTATAAAACGGACGTTACATTTATCATTTCTTACAATCCCATTCACTCCTCACATTCACAAATAACTTACAAAGAAGTCGGTAACTAAGTAGTCAGTTGCGTGCTGATGATAAGAGGGCAACATTTTAACTAACCTATCATGTTGTTGTCAGAAATATGTGCCTAAGGCCCGGACGCAGGCTTCTGTTTGAGAGGTCGATTTTGATCGTAATGAATTATTAACCAATCTCTATCATGTGATAATAATATCCGGTGATTTAATACTGTTAAAAGTAACCATTGGAATAAGATCAAACATTAATCATAATGTAGCTTAAAGAAGGACTAAAAAATATGATCAGATCAGATCAGAACATAGGTAGGTACTTTTATTTGTGGCTATTACAACTCGTCTTAACTGGCCGGAAGTAATGTTAAACCACAGTTAAGTACATATTATCAGTGAAAAAATTAGAAAACTCATTTATAATATAGTACTAAATATTAACAATAATAATAAAGTCGTTGTTTGCCTATCTCTGTTAGTCAGTTAATTTATTCGAAACCTCTTCTTTTAAATACACTTCTTAATTTTAAACAGCTTGACAATTGTTTTTGTTTTTAATTATTAAGAAAAATAATGAGATAAACGAAACTTAAACCAAGTTTAAAACCAGACCAGACAGAGATATACCTACCAGACATGTAATATTAGACAATACTATCTGGTGCTCGCGACTTCGTCCGCGTTCTGGATGAAAGGTACCCTATGTACTTTCTGGTGTCCCAGACAACGTGTATGCAAAATTTCATGCTGATCTGTTCAGTAGTTGTTGCGTGAAAGAGTTACAAACATCCATACATCCAAACAAACTTTCGCATTTATAATATTAGTAGGATAGTAGGATTAATGTTAAGATAATTCATGAGACAAAACAAATCTCTTATTATAAATAGTATTTAATATGAATAGTGACATTATAGTGTCACTATAAGTTTTGATAAAATAATTTGTGGTCTTTATAAACCTGATCGGTGCAGTAAGCAAGGCGTGCACGCACGGTGAGCGGGTTGACGCCTCGGGCCGGCGCGCTTCTGTTCGTGACTGCTCGAGGTATTCCGACGACGCTACGTGAGAAGAAAGGGGCTCTAAATCGATCAATAATTATTTTATTAAGTGCTAATGTCGGGTATGGCACGATGTTGTCGAGTTAATAGAAAGAATATAAGACAATATTTAGATATAGAATTTAGATATACAATATTTTAATATAGACATAACGAAAATGATTTAGAAAAATTATTAAAAAAGCAATTAAACCAATAATTAAAAAAAATCTTTATTTTTGTTAAACAAGGAAGAAGTATTGCTTTTTCCTTAATAATTTCTTGTCTATCAGCTGTCGTATAAAAAATCTATATTACATAGTAATATCAGTAATATACTGTAAGAATATCCACATTAATTTTTCATTTATTGTCTATAATGTCGAGTTTTAGTCGTTCTAAAGTGAAATTCTCTTTAATTGGTTTAATTTTACAAAAAATCCTTTGTTACATAATTACCCTACTAATATGATAAACGCAAAAGTTTGTTGAATATAATATATTGTTTCTCTTTTACGCAAACACTACTCAACGGATTTTTTGTGAAACTTTACAGTAGTTAATAATATAGCTTGTACAACAGAATAACATATACTCTGTAATATATGAGGATATGCAGACAAAGTCGCAGCCAAAAGCGAGTAACACTGTAAATTAATTTATTCTTGTAAAAGAAAGTAAGATTTTACATTGGTAGTAATGGACATAGATATTTTATTATTTGAAAGTGAACTGAAATGTTACAGTAATTAGGTATATTTTATATTGCAGTTTAAATGTGAGTAAATTGTAACATTCAAAAACAATGTCTATATATATTAAGTACGTGTCCATATAATTGGAAATTATTTGGTGAACACACCATGTAACGCTTTGGAGCTCCCTCACGACTCACGTCAATTAACTCCGATATCGGCCATTTAGGAGATTGATTAAAACTCAATACTGAATCCAATGGGATTTCTTCTGACGAATTCGTTTTCGATTGCCCTTTCAACTCTTTTTAGAGTGCACTGATTGCCACATTAATTTTTTTGTTGGTAGGTGACAGATAGCGTCGATTTCGGACAGGCAATATCTATAATAAGTATCCAATTCTAAACTCTGTACTCCCGTAAACATTACAGGGACGATCTTATTGAAGAACGTTTTTCCTACACACACAAAAAAAACACAAATACTAAATACAGGGTATATATAGTCTTACAAACCATGGCTATTATCATCTGTCTGTTCGCGATCAACTCAAAACCACTGCACCGATGTTCATGCTGTTTTCACCAATAGATAGAGTGGTTCTTGAGGAAGGTTTTTGTATATAAATTACAAAGTTACGCGGCCGAAGTCGTGGGTAGCAGCTAGCTAGCCAGCTAGTATATCACCTTGTTCTATTATACGGTTTTAAATAACATCATAGGAATAGGTTGAAATAACTAAGTACATGCATTTTGTGCAGAGTGATGCAAAAGCCTATTATCTTGTCTTGTCTTTAGTCTCTTATACTGTTTTATTTATATTTTTTTCTTAATTCCTGGAAGTTATTCTGACGTTGCACAAATGTTGAGATCGTTTAATAAACTGTCCGTCTGTTCATCACACATTAACACAAAATAATAATAATTAGACTTCAATTTCCTCCACATACTTCTATTCAGACTGTTAAACAAACTTTCTTATACTTATTATAATTTTAATTTATACAGTCAGTTTTCTATTCCTATACAGTTTTTCTATACACGATGACGACAATTAGAATTCTTATACATACAGTAATATTTCTTTATAAATAAAATAAACGGAGTTTATTAGTCTGGACGTAAAAATGTTACAATTCCCGTTTGAGATTCAAAATGGAAAAAAGTTGAATTTTTTTCTCATACATAGGTGGTGCATCGTATCCGCTCTCGATTTCAGATGCCTTAGTCATCCGATTCCTTAGTCATTCGGCTGTCACTGTAGCAAAAACTGCACAATGCTTCGTCCTAATATATTCGGGATAACGGTTTCTTTGTATGGATGAGCCGATTTATGGGACCGAGACACCAAAACGTTCATACGTCTAGATAAATACGTCATTGTGAAAATTTCTCCGTTTTATTGTGCACTGTTTGCTACTGTTTCATATGAAATTCGTACAGGAAGCTCACTCAATTGTAAAAGTGAAAAACTCAAATAACTTAGACATACTTACTGCGTCTATTTCCATTTTAATATTCAATAAGTTAGTTACTGCATGAAAACAATGTATTACTTAACTTTGATCTCGTTCCTTTGTTAATGAATTAATAAAATAAATTATCCCCTAGCTTATTATTGCAATTTACATATTTGTGTTTGCCAATTTACTTTAAAATAATTTCACTGCATTGTATTAAGTACCTACATTTTTAAATAGTGATCAGAAATAGATATGTTGATTTATTTATAAAATTATTTAGATTAGTGCCATTAAATATATGAACAAATTAACATAAAACAATATAAAATTAAGCAACAAAAAATTAACAAAAATGTGTTAGTAATTACTAGAACAAATTACGATAATAAAATAAAAACTTTTGCAATCTATACAATATTAAGAGCTTCTCAACTATACAGTATTTTATATCTACATAAAATAAATATACAACTATATTAAAAAAAAACTGGCGGGAAGTTTATGCAATAAATAATTACAATAAATAATCCGATGATAGCACAATCGTTTCCCACAAAGAGGTCATAAATTAAATGATTTCTGCGTGTGAATTTCGTTTTAAAACACACACGGATAAACATTAATTTACATAAATAATATCTGTTTTATATCAATAAAATTAAGCGATTTTGTAAATGTTAATATAATGCTAATAGTGAACCAATATATTACAAATTAACAGATATGCGTTCAACATTAGTATAAATTACCATTTTTACAACCTTAACACAATATTTTGGTAGCAGATTATGTGTAATTTGATTACCACTTTTATCAGATAGTGAAGATCATTTCAATTTGCTTTGAATATTCTGGCGCCGTTCTGATTTTAATCTGATCAAATTTAGCTACTTATATCAACATTAATATACCTGGCAAAAAATATTAAAATCAAAATAAATAAATCATATTTTAAAAATTATAATATTAGATGGAGTTTTATACCTTTTAGATAAAAGAATAAATTCTGTTAACACATATGCAAATCCGGGTCGAGTAGCTAGTACACCAATAAACTAATGTTATGGTATTTATCGAGATAGTGCATTCGCTATTAATTGTGCGATGGCAGATTGAATATTGCGGCTCGATGCACGCGTTCAACTTGCTCATATTTGTTGTAATTTTCACGTCATTATCCATAACCTCGCAACTCCGGCGGTTCGTTGAAAGCCAACGTAATCATAGACTAACGCGATGACAGACTCAATGAAGAAACGCAACATTTATATAAAGCTTAGTTAAGTTTGAATTATTAAGCCAATTTTAAAGCACACTTATTATTTGATTCGGGATTCAGACTGGACTGTCCACCTGCTATTAGAGAGTTCGCAGGGAACAGCAAACCTGGAGAAACCGATGGTTAGCTGGAAGTGTGGAAGGCAAGAGGTGTCGTAGCTTTGTCTCCTAGCCGATTGACAGACCCAGGTTACTGCCCTTACAGCTGTGAGCTGTGAGAGCTCACATAGATTGTTATGAGGAAAGCTGAACACGAGATATAATTGAAACAGCTAGTGGCCGATGGCTAAAGCATTTCAAACGTCAGCAAATAAGAGAAAGACTTTGGTGGATTTTTTGAATTGACACAGATACGTAGTTAGTTCAGAATGTATTTTTTTTCGACAAAAAGAGGGAACCTATTATTTTTGAAGGTATGCCTGCAAGCTTCTATTGCTACATTCAAAACTAAACTATTCAAAAGTATTGCACTGGTTCCAAAAAAAGTGGATAAAAAAGGGATTATTTACGCAAATTCTTAAAAGAGTTTGGTTATTATTGCAAGACGGACTGCCAAGTCAGAATCAGATATATTTTATTAACAAGCTATTAGGATAATCAGTTACTAATATACGAAGGAAAGTGGAAAGCTAAAAATGTAACAAATATTTTAAGAAAGTACCATTTAAAAATATCTTCAATTACTTAATTAGAAGAAATAAAACTAGTTTTTTATGAAGCTATGTCGAACTTATTAATTAAAACTATTACTGTAATTAATATTATTGTGCAATAAAATATATAATTTAAAATATTCAATAATATTGAGGTCATCAACATTAGATGTAACAAACAAGTTACTTACATGTAATTTGTACTCTAAATTAAATGAATCTTATATTTCTTAATAATTCTGCATTTAACTTGCTGTATTACCATTATTTATATATATGCAAGTATCATCTACTATATTAGTATACCAATATTAGTTATAACAATCAAATCATAACTGTAACACCATAGTATAATACATAACGTGTGGATTTTTCCAAATTTCGAGAGATATTTAGAGATCGACAGAGAGTGTATTGAAGAGCAGATATTTATCAGTCACGATGAAATTAATACTGAGAGAGAGGCAATGATTGACCGATGGATCTCTCTGCCATCGTCTGTGTTTCAGAGCTCATATAACCCTTTTTTTTTAAATTTCGAGTGAATAGGCATTTTCTGAGTGAGCTCGCTCCACCATAGGCCTCATGTTTGCTACACGACTAGATGCTGGCCAAGAGCAAACCCATTTTAAAAAAAAATCCAAACTATTCTAGCAGCTAATGCGTTTAGATGACGCTTCTATAACATTTTTAAATTTGTATTCTATGATCTGATTAGAGAAATGCACGCAATTTACATCGTGTTATGATAATGTAGTTATGCATATTGCACTCGAGCCATTTTACCTCTAATCCGACGTGAACGGCCATTATGCATAATTGAAATGGGAGAATTATCGTTTAAAATCATTAAAGCTTTTACCACTTGAGTTTTTATGGTAATTATTTAACTTTTAAAATGCCAGAGATCGCAACTAATGTTATACATTTAATTGCATGTTACACCATAATAATAATGTTTGTTATATACAATTATAGCCTGGTTTGTACGATTTTTATTTTACAAGTTATTTTAACCAAATGTTTTTTTTTTATATCACTACATAGTATAAAACAAAGTCGCTTTTTCTGTCCCTATGTCCCTTTGTATGCTTAGATCTTTAAAACTACGCAACGGATTTTAATGCGGTTTTCACTAATGGGTAGAGTGGTTCTCGAGGAAGGTTTAAGTACATAATTTACTAAGTTACGCGGGCGAAGTCGCGGGCAGCAGCTTTAATTTTATTAACACGTAATTTTATAAACTATAACTAACATGTAGTGCCATCTGTTAACTTTTAGATGAATTAGAGTACTACATTGCTTCAAACAGAATTCCCTAGATGGCGTTGTAAATTTTGCATACACGTTGTCTGGGACTCCAAAAAGGACATAGGGTACCTTTCATCCAGAACGCGGACGAAGTCGCGGGCACCAGCTAGTTATTATATATTTTGATTATGGCATGACTTTCCATAGGGCGGCATTAACCACTCCCTTTAAAAGACCATCGAGAAAAAAGAGCTGTGTGCTGCCTCATTTTTAATATGGATTTTCTCTATACTTACGTATTCCTAACACAGTAATGTGCCTTATGTATCTGTTTCTAAATATTCATTTCTCCTTTCAGATCCGTCACAGGTTTGGCCTATTCGACGAAGTGTGCACATCAGGAGGCGTGCAAGTACGACACTGCAATTGGGTTCGATTTCTACGTGTCTCAGAAAACTATGGACCTCAAGTAATTTTAATTGATATATTTTATTTATATTTTTGTTAATCAAGTGTGGGTAATATTTGCTACTATTTTGCTAACTGTACTTTTGTATTAATGGCAGCGGTGAATTCATATTAATACTCGTGCGAATTACTTATTTCTATTTCCGATATTTCTTCATAACTTATATTTGGTTTATTTTATTCATCATAATTCTCCCTGTGGTAGATAGTATAATATTTAGAGGAAGATATAAATCCTTGTACAATGTCTTCCGAAGTGTTGTGGGTACATTTGAAGTATGTACAGCGGAACTTTAGATTACTTTGTAAGTTAATTAGTAGTAAAATTTTAAAAATACTAATAAAAATTTTATAACTGTAAAAATTGGTTAGACTTACAATAAAAACACTAAAACAATCTAATTAAAAAGAATCCATCAAAGATGTGACATTAATTTTTTATCTAGTTTATGTTAAAGTTATAGGTTTATAGCGATAGATTTCTATTCTATACTAAATCTAATTGGAAAGCATATTAAATTAAATTTTTATTGAGATAAGGTTTAAAATATTACTCAAATTTTTTATGTTATCTTTTACCTGTTTTGAGTTGACTGGTTCTAAAAAAAATCTTTCCAGCAGTCGAATATGTCATAGTATGTAAAATTATGTCATAGTAATACGTTAATGATATGTTGTAGGTTAACCTAGTCTGCACCAAAGTAAAAGGCGAACCAGTATACGAAGCTGTGAAGCCAGTAACTGCACACACAGAGCTGGTCGTCTACTATCTACCGGAAAGACCTGAAGAGTTATTCTTTGTCAGAATGAGAAATAACTTGTACAGGCAGACGATGGATTCCATATTAGAAGGTGAATTTATAATTTTATTACGTAATTTCGTAAGTATGTTTGTCTGTTGTTTCTTTACGGATAAACACCAAATTTTATATAGGCCATTTTTGTTGGCATTTTAAGTAAATGGTAACAAGGTAAGTTAGTAACAAGGTAAGTTGGATAACCATATAAATAATTAATGTGAAAATTGTTTTTAGGTACAAATATTGAGAGGTTATTATTATAATTCTTATAATATAACAAATATTACAAGAGGTTATTATTACAATTTTAATTAATTCAAATAGCAAAGCTCGGTTCAATTTACGGAATTTTTTTTAAAGCTAGTATTATTAAATGTATCTACTGAATGTTTTTTACTTGAAATAGTTTTATTTAAGGCCAAAAAAACAAAAATTACAAACACACAGAAGGAATGAGTGGTCGAATCTCAAAGTAATGTCTTTAGCATTACATAGTTACTTCTGAAAGTAAGTATAAATAGTTCATCAATAAGACGTTTGTCGGCCTGAACATTTCTGGTATGTCCATAAAGATATGCAGTATATGGGTGTAGGTAGGTACTTATGTTCTTCGCTTCTTCGCTTACGTCTTGTTAGCGTGCTCAAATATGTTAGGTGAAAGTAGATCGATCACTTAACCGGTAGAACGATGAGTATTTATGAACATAGCAATAACGTTCGACAGTTATGATTATGACTAAGGGACGCTAAAGTTGTTTAGATGTTTGATTATAAATTTTGCAATCTTTAATTGCCTTTGCTGCTGACTTTTCCATTTAAGAAAAAAAAAACATAAAATTCTATAGATGCTTAAATCGTCTATTTACAGTTATTAAACCATTTGAAAGCTTAGAAAGCTTACGTTTGGAAATTGCTTTTTTTGCGATAATTTTGATGAATTCACAAGCTTTAGTAGCATTTTACTACTACACTTTACTCAACTAGTCCTACTTATAAATATTGTAAATGTAAATGTAAAAGTTTGTGAGGATGTAATGGATGTTTGTTCCTCAATAACGCAAAAACGACTTTGATTTTGGAACGGATTTGGATAATTTTTTTTTTATGTTATCGAGGGAATATGACTAAAAATATAAAAAAATGGTGCCTAATTTTTATACTTTTAGATGTTTTTCTTAAAAAAGTTAACACAACACACCTTTTAACCACACCTAAGTTAACAACATGTATACAATTGAACAACAAACAGCTAATACATGTATATTTTAGAACTGCATTAAAAATGACACAACTGAACTTAACAAACGATGTTACTTCAAGAGTAACAATTGATTCTTAGAGTAATTTTTTTTTTACTTTTTCATTGCTGCTTTTATTGTCACTTAAACTAAACTTATACCAACGGGTTACCCATCAACTCCTTAGACTTACAGCATGTTTGGGATAGGAATTAATGTAATGTTGTGATATTTTTAGAAATTTCCATGACATCAATATTGGCTGTAAAGTTTTGTTGATATTTATTAACGTCCAACATAGTCAATCACAATTTAATTGAAGTGTCTTGATTAGGTTTACATGTGACTGCAATTTTATAGCCGTTTTTACCATGTCCGATGTAAGAGTGGTTGCCTCGGCTTCTGTAAAGCCTCGTTAGGACATAGCTATCGGTCGTCTGCTTTCATTGATCTATAAAATGGTCTTTTATGTCTTTATACGGGGCCGTATTTAGCGGTATTCGCTGATAACTTATTTAATATTAATAACAAGAGTCTTACAGCGAGCTATAGGTTTGTTAATAAAAAAATACACATTTAAGAGTTTTTGGTCGTATATGTTTGTTTGTTTGTTTGTTACGCTTTCACGCCTTAATTAGTTAACCGATCCTCATGAAATTTTGCATACACGTTGTCAGGGATACAGAAAAGGATACAGGGAGTTTTCTCGAGGGATTATCCAAAAAATATACCAACTATTATTTAACGCAGGACTTAAATAGTTGTATCTTAGTCATGTCGTTTATATGTTATTATGTTAAAAGTCTTATTCGAAATCGGTTCTGTGGTTTATTAGTGAAAAAATAATAGTTATTTCGTCCGTTCCTCCTATCCCTACTATTGTACCTATAATTATATGTATATATACAAAGTACATATACCTACAAATATTATAAAATAAGAATATCCCACTTGTAGAGCTTTTTTTCACTTATTCCTACCATTTATTTTTCATAAATTTTGTTTGTAATTTATAATTTTATACTAAACAATGACAATTAATGAATACTTTTTCACTCAGAGTGATTAGTGCGATATTTTTTACTCAATTAAATAGCGACGAGCAAACACAGTGTCCTTTTAAATTCAGTCATTTAGAACATCTTGTATTCCACTCGGTACACGTTCTTCAGTATCCTTAACTGGTGCTTCCATAACGTGCAGACACTTATTCCCACCTGTGTCCGTTGTAAGTTTGCCGTCCAGTCGGCACTTCAAAGGACATTCCGAGTTGCGCTGGCGTCTCGGTTCGGTAGTCGGTCGTCATGATTGCCTTTTTTACAGCGTTTAGGTCGTGCCCAGTGTGTGGAGATATGGCGAGTACTGATTTTATTGCGATTAAATTTCGACACTTGCTATAAAAAGAAACTTAAAACACCCTTCGAGAATTTCATGACAATCTTTCGAATATTGTTTTGAGAGAATAATAATCACAAAATTTAAATATTTAAATTCTTCAAAGCATTGAAAGAATATTACTTTAATTGTTTTTGACAAACTTACAAAGTAAATCATCCCTTTTAATATAACTTTTAATTGATGATACAGAGTAATAATAGTAATGTACGTGTAATTATAATTATGTATAAACAAGATCATTTGATACAATAGTCAAACTACACGAACAGTTTTAAAGGAACATTTTTGATTTTTTATCTTTGTTTAGTAAATAAATAAAATAATGTAAAAGAAAAACTAAAAATTCTGAACAAATACCTCTTTGAAATAGTTTCACTTTCTTTTAAAATGAGCAAACACTTGTTGTAGAAGAAGATATTTAGCTTCTCAATAGCAACAAGTCTGCTAAATCGTATTCCAAATAAACCGTAGATATTGTGTATCCTGGTCTAATTTGTGAATATCTTAAATGCTAAGATTAAAAGATGTTCGGTCTGGCTTCAAAGCTTTTATCAGACAATTGTGGTCTATTAATCTAAATTTTTAATGAATATAAAAGTAATATATTAATACTCTACAGTTGGCTGTATGCATTTTGATAACGAAAGCGGCTCCGTTTGCCGTATACGCCACGCCGCCCGATCCGATCTGCAAGGAATATCGATAACTTGAATGCAGCTGTCGACCAATATAAGGTGTATAAAAACATAAATTTCGCCGTTCAGTCTCAGAAAAAGCCGCCGTACTTGCAAATAAAAAAAACACTAATGAAAAACATAGATGCAAACTATTCTTGACACAGTCAGAATATTTTGAGATTTATATTGAGATCTTTTCAATACATTAAATACTTAACGTTACAAACGAAACTTACCTGTAGATTTTTAAAGTCTGCAGACAGACTGGCGGTATATTTGATCGTAGGTGGCTACCGTCGTCAATAACACAAGCAATCACAGGTACTGCAAGTGCGCTGCCGTCTATTTAGGATTAAATATTATTTAGGGTTTAGGATTGCATATTATTTAAGATTTAGGATTAAAATAGTGATGGGTAAATGGGGTCTGGCATCCCTTACTCACCCACCGAAATACAGCAGCACACATATGCGCTGTTATTTCACTGTGATTCTCTGTAAGAAGGTGATTACTGCCCCAGACGAGCTGCGCAAACGCAGCGTGCCCCGTTGTCACTTTCCAAATCAAGAGAAGAACTAAATTTTAAAAGTTATTTCCATAGTTTGACCCTGTGTCAATTATAAGTTGTAATCAAATACAGCGGAAATGGATTAAATAAAATCCTTATGGATTCCAAGATTCAAATAAGGCTATTCCAGAAATAAAGTAATCTAGCGATGCGTAGTCAGGCAACTAGTGAAAGATGCTATCGCTGGCCCATCTGTCTGTCCAAGAAGCGCCATATCCAGGCTACATATCCTTCGATCGCTAAACAAATCTATTCCTAACCACATTTAATATATCTATAAATTTATATCGAATGGAAACACTCGGCAACTAAATGCTAATTAAACCTCTCCATCTTGCGACAAGGTAAGAAGATTTATTACCAATCTCTAGATTATAACTTTGAAGATTTCGCACCACTTAAAGTCTAGCTAGCTACTTAGCTGTAAAACTCAAAATGCGAAAGTTGATAATTTTATGTCAAATCAAGACAGGTTTGATGAAATGCAACATAGATTGTATTCGAGATACATAGACTTGACTTCCACAATCACTTAGCGGTTTTAAATAGTTATTTTTGAACTTATTTACTTAATTTGGATTTTCAATTGGTATACAACACATTATTGATTTTTATTGATTATATATATTACTAGCTATTGCACACGACTTCGCCCACGTAACTTTATAAAATATAGCCTATTTTACGCGCATATGTAGCTTTCTTTAGGTGAACGAATTGTCAAAATCGGTCGAGTAGTTTTTGAGTTTATTCATTACAAACATACAAATCTTCTGTCTTTAGAATATTAGGATAGTCGTTTCCACTCACACGATCCACACTTTTATTCTCTGTAAAGATAGTTTTATTTTAACAGTCTTTGATACAATATACACTCTGGTGCAATGAAATCGCACATGTTAACATTTTTTTGAAGAATATGGTGTTATTTTTTTTTTATTTAAAAAGTCACATATTTTTTACAATAGGATGAAAGGTTATTTCAATACCTATTCAATGATACCATATAAGCGGTGATAAGTTTACTTTACTGCCGAAAAGGAAAGCAAAAACAACAAACCCCAAAATTGCTTACTTAGCGCACTGCAGTTTGCGATAGCAATTGCAGGTATAAAAAGGCCTGTTTTGAGTAAAACGTCATCATTTGCATTTCAACGCTCTACGTGAAAGGACGCCTAGTGACTACAGTTGCAACATTCTGAAGAAAATGGATACTACTCCGGAAAAAGCCGCTCAAGTCGTTGCTCCAATTGAAGCAGGCCAGAACCAGAGTGCAGTAGCTAGACAGCTGAATATCAGCCGATATTCAGTTCGTCGTGTATACCAGCGCTATCGGGAGACTGGTGGCTATGAACGGCGACGAGGATCTGGTCGCGCCAGAGCTACAACTCAACGGGACAACCGATTTCTCGTAACGACGTCATTGCGAAATCGACGACTGACTGCCGTTGATCTTGCACAACACCTTCAAGAGGTACGTGAAGTGGAAGTCAGCCGGTGGACAGTTAGAAGAAGACTTGCCGAAGGTGGCCTGACTGCGCGTAGGTCAGTAAATGCTCCTAATCTAACACCAGCTCACCGCCGCGACCGTCTTCAATTTGCACAAGAACATGTGCACTGGACACTCGACCAATGGAGAGCAGTCCTGTTCTCAGATGAGTCCAGGATGTGTCTTCACGGCAATGATGGTCGAGGAAGGGTCTATAGAAGGCCTACAGAGAGATTCTCCCAGTGTTGCATCACAGAACGTGTGGCATACGGCGGTGGTTCGTGTATGTTCTGGGGAGGCATTTCACTCGAAGCGAAAACGGAGCTTGTCTTCATCACAGGGGCCAATATCAGGCGACAAACAAGAGGATTGACATCTCAGCGGTACATTGAGGAAGTTCTCCAGGAACATGTCGTACCATTTAGCGGTTTTGTTGGAGAGAACTTTCTCTTTATGCATGACAATGCAAGACCCCATACAGCTGCTATAGTACAACAATACTTGCAAGAGGTAAATATCCCCGTGATGGAGTGGCCAGCTCGAAGCCCGGACCTTAATCCGATCGAGCACTTATGGGACGAGTTAAAAAGAAAAATAAGAGGCAGAAATATTGCTCCAGCCAATCTTCTGGAGCTACAAAATGCGCTAAAGGAGGAATGGGAAGCCATAGCACAAGACTTTGTCAAACACTTAATAGAGTCTATGGAAAACCGGTGTCAAGCGGTTATTCGGGCAAGAGGGGGTAACACTTCTTATTAATAAATGTTTTTTCACTACATTTTGTGATTTTTTTTAATAATCCCCAATTTTCGAACTTTTTAGTTAAGCAAAAATCCGCTGATAAAAATGTATTTGTTGTTTTTGCTTCTCTTTTCGGCAGTAAGGTAAACTTATTACCGCTTATATGGTATCATTGAATAGGTATTGAAATAGCCTTTCATCCCACTTAAAATATATATATATGTCTTTTCAAATAAAAAAAATAAACAATACTTTTCAAAAAATCTTTACATGTGCGATTTCATTGCACCAGAGTGTAAATACTGAAAATCATTTAATTTTCTTACCTTTGTAGTCTCCTTTTTATCATACATAGCATGACATATAAATACACTCTGGTGCAATGAAATCGCACATGTGAACATTTTTTTGAAAAATATGGTGTTATTTTTTTTTTATTTAAAAAGTCACATATTTTTTACAATAGGATGAAAGGTTATTTCAATACCTATTCAATGATACCATATAAGCGGTGATAAGTTTACCTTACTGCCGAAAAGGAAAGCAAAAACAACAAACCCCAAAATTGCTTACTTAGCGCACTGCAGTTTGCGATAGCAATTGCAGGTATAAAAAGGCCTGTTTTGAGTAAAACGTCATCATTTGCATTTCAACGCTCTACGTGAAAGGACGCCTAGTGACTACAGTTGCAACATTCTGAAGAAAATGGATACTACTCCGGAAAAAGCCGCTCAAGTCGTTGCTCTAATTGAAGCAGGCCAGAACCAGAGTGCAGTAGCTAGACAGTTGAATATCAGCCGATATTCAGTTCGTCGTGTATACCAGCGCTATCGGGAGACTGGTGGCTATGAACGGCGACGAGGATCTGGTCGCGCCAGAGCTACAACTCAACGGGACAACCGATTTCTCGTAACGACGTCATTGCGAAATCGACGACTGACTGCCGTTGATCTTGCACAACACCTTCAAGAGGTACGTGAAGTGGAAGTCAGCCGGTGGACAGTTAGAAGAAGACTTGCCGAAGGTGGCCTGACTGCGCGTAGGTCAGTAAATGCTCCTAATCTAACACCAGCTCACCGCCGCGACCGTCTTCAATTTGCACAAGAACATGTGCACTGGACACTCGACCAATGGAGAGCAGTCCTGTTCTCAGATGAGTCCTGGATGTGTCTTCACGGCAATGATGGTCGAGGAAGGGTCTATAGAAGGCCTACAGAGAGATTCTCCCAGTGTTGCATCACAGAACGTGTGGCATACGGCGGTGGTTCGTGTATGTTCTGGGGAGGCATTTCACTCGAAGCGAAAACTGAGCTTGTCTTCATCACGGGGGCCAATATCAGGCGACAAACAAGAGGATAGACATCTCAGCGGTACATTGAGGAAGTTCTCCAGGAACATGTCGTACCATTTAGCGGTTTTGTTGGAGAGAACTTTCTCTTTATGCATGACAATGCAAGACCCCATACAGCTGCTATAGTACAACAATACTTGCAAGAGGTAAATATCCCCGTGATGGAGTGGCCAGCTCGAAGCCCGGACCTTAATCCGATCGAGCACTTATGGGACGAGTTAAAAAGAAAAATAAGAGGCAGAAATATTGCTCCAGCCAATCTTCTGGAGCTACAAAATGCGCTAAAGGAGGAATGGGAAGCCATACCACAAGACTTTGTCAAACACTTAATAGAGTCTATGGAAAACCGGTGTCAAGCGGTTATTCGGGCAAGAGGGGGTAACACTTCTTATTAATAAATGTTTTTTCACTACATTTTGTGATTTTTTTTAATAATCCCCAATTTTCGAACTTTTTAGTTAAGCATAAATCCGCTGATAAAAATGTATTTGTTGTTTTTGCTTCTCTTTTCGGCAGTAAGGTAAACTTATTACCGCTTATATGGTATCATTGAATAGGTATTGAAATAGCCTTTCATCCCACTTAAAAAATATATATATGTCTTTTCAAATAAAAAAAATAAACAATATTTTTCAAAAAATCTTTACATGTGCGATTTCATTGCACCAGAGTGTATTATTTTCCCTTTACACAATTTTTCTTTTGCAGATTCTCCATTAGACCTTTCTACGTCTCTATTATCAAGAGTTCTTTTACCAATATCACCGCCATCCGGTCCAGAAGACGAACACAAGTCCGTCTCGGGTGAGTCCCACACGTCTTCGTCAGCTGGCTCTTCCAGTGAACTCCTCGACATGACGCCAAAAGTACAACGAAGACCAGCGAAGTCAGAGAGAGCTTTACTACCTTGTGAAGTGTGTGGCAAAGCCTTTGACCGACCATCCCTCTTAAAAAGACACATGAGAACACATACTGGTAAGCTTACTAAAAAAAAATACTAAGTATAATTTTTCCGCCAGGTGACGCAATTACTTCTTTTTTTAATAGCGGTAAAGTGTTGATGTTATGTAATGTACTTATTCACTAAAAACATGTTATATTCGAATAAGTAGATCTCGTATATTTAATTACATTAAAGTTCGATTGCACGGATCTTAAACGTAATTATCTCTAATGAGAACGATTGTAACTCTTACTTAGTACTTACCTACCGAATTATCAAAAATATGTAAGTAATAGTTTTAACATAATATGGTTAGACTTAACAAATTAATATTGTACACGTCAGTTCTCGAATTCTTGACAATAAATCTGGTCCAGACATTCCACGGATTGCCAAAGAAATCTGTAGCAAAACCTAATTGCGGAGTCCGGACATCATCGTCAATTTGTAACAACATTTTTACTGGACGTTGTTTATAGGTATGAAACGGATCCTGCATACCTCAAGCTCGTACCACATTAATTTTATTCATTAGAAAATACCGCGCTTGAAAACAGAAATCTATAGTGACTGGAGACCGGAGGTCTCGCTTTTATGATCGCATACTTGTCATTGATTAAGATTTCCATTGGTCTCGTATGTATTGTGCTATTACGAATATACTAGCGATTTTATTCCATCCATTCCAATTCCATCGCCGTAACAACAAAACTCAATGTATTCCCATTCTCCAAATTTATTTTTAAAGCTTGTTGTCCAGTACGATTTAGAACAATTTTATAGAGAAATCAATTATTGTGACAGCAACTTTTCCTTATAGGTGAGAAGCCACATGTCTGCATGGTCTGCAATAAAGGATTCAGTACATCGAGCAGTCTAAACACTCATAGAAGAATACATTCTGGGGAAAAGCCTCATCAGTGCCAACATTGTGGGAAGAGATTCACAGCCAGCTCTAACTTGTATTACCATCGAATGACCCACATAAAGGTATGTACCATTATATTGCTTTAAAAATGGTGAAGATTTTTTTTGGATATTTAGTTCTTTGTCGGGTGACCAAGATCACACTTGTGTTGCTGTTGGTTTTTAGTCGTTTTATGCGTTTTTAAATTTGTATATATTTGTTTATTATTCAAATAAAATAAATAAAAATATTATATTTAATGATTTAAAAAAAATTGGATTTTATTTTTAATAAGAAAAAAAATTGTAAGTTGCTTGGTGAAAAAAATTATTTCATACTAGTGAACTTCAGTAAATAGAATTATTAAAGTATACAGACAATGTCCAAACAAAGACAGTTAAGTGCGTCGGCGTATGCGCAGCCGGGCGGAAAAGTCATGTCCCTTGGACCGTAGTCGTGGGAACATGGGTCGTAGGTTGAAACTGGACTGTAATTTGAAAATCACTACGATTTATAAACATTACTTTATTTTTTATTATTAGCATCGTGAACTATGTTATTAAAGGAAGGGTAATAAATAAATCTATTTCTTAAATATTGTGTGGGGGTGTATTGTGTATCTATATAGAAATATTAATTTTTAAATATTATTGTCGTTTAAGCCAATTTAATAAGAAATCTGTGTAATTTTATATAATATACGTTTTAATTGGATTAGAGTAATTTTTAATAATAAAATATTTAAAGATAGCTTAAAAGTTGAAGGGATTAAAATCATTACACAAAATTAAATATACAAAATTAATATAAAAAAAACTTTCGGTTTTTTTTTCAGTGAATATAATAAATGCAAAATTCATTTAAAATGCAATTGTTGCATTTACGCAATTCCGGAAACACATAGAATTGATTTGCAAAACACCAATAAAAACGAGTTGTCCTTGATGAGAAACAATGATGCTAGAACAGTTTTTTCTAATGATAATTCACACGCTCTAAGAAGAATATATCCTTTTCTATTAGTTATGGTACTTTGTTTAATTGTTACGTCTTCGGTTAATGTATACTACGTCATACGACAATTTTGCTTCATTTTGAAATCCATTTTAATTAATTAATTTCTTTAGAATTTATTACATACTATTACAATAAAATACAAATAAAATTAAACTAAACTAAACTAAAATCTAAAAATAAATAAAATTAATTAATTTTATTAGTGATTTCTGAAATTATCTCCTAGAACGAAATACGCAAGTTAGGCGGTCTATCAGCAATAATTTTTTTCTGTATTCCTTAAAAAGTCACAATCAAAATCGTTTCGTATTTCATAGTTTTTTTTTGTACAAGCGCAGAGAGACGATCTGATAAGGGATGCTATTTATTGAAAGTCCTATTAAAAGATTATGGGAGAGGGTTATGTCCGTTAGTGGACATCCTACAGCTGAGATGAGAGCGATGATGAATTTTACATAATAAAAGTATAAAATCACAACAAAAAAAACAAAAACAAAACAATAACAAAGACAAAGTGGTGATAATTTATACGGAGTCCATATTAACTCCTTAAAGCTCGATGTAGGTACATTATACGGTGATGTTACTGTGTTCAGTTCCCATAACGCCCCACCTTAAGTTTTTACTTATTTAACTATGACCTCATGTGTCCGCGACTTAAGAAAATCACACAACAGTGCACACGGCGAACGAATGTAGGGCTGTCACTTTAAAGAAAATTTAACGAACCTGAATCATACTGTGTTTTGCAACTAATTAAATAAAACAGACTGAGCAAATTTAATAACATGAAATATGATTTTCTGACTAAAAAAATTAACATAATTATGTTTGAAACATTTATGGCAATTTTTTTCAGTCAGAAATATAAATATATTATGACGTGAATCATTAGAGTTAGTTAAGAAAATATACTTTAAACATGTACATTAGATATCTAATATAATATTTAATGTCTAATATAAAATATAATATACTTATAATATTATACTTTATTATTCTATAGAGTATTAAACTATACTAAGGCTAGTTCGTTCTTAGTCTACTATTGTAAGAAATTCATATTATATGTAAGTACCTACCTAAATATGTATTATATTTCCGTTAAATTTTGAGAGTACCTAATAAGATGAATATGTCCTTAAAGTAATGGATTTACTTTATTTTTTTATTATTATGTGAATTCATGAAGGTTTGTTATCATGTTTGACAGCCCTGAATTCTTAAAGTACACCTGCGGTCACAGGTAGTTGTACTTACTCGTAAGGTAAGGGCCCATAAATTAGCAGGTCAGGTCAACGTGGGAACGATTCCTGTGGCTTTATTATGAAAATTAACTATATCTATTGATTTTCCATAATAGATTTCGAAAATATAACTTAAACTCGTGTTATTATTGATTTCTTACTATTTACCCATAAATAACTAAAATTAAAACTAAACCTCAATCTTAAAATTTTAAAATTGCTTTAAACAATGCAATATGCAAGTAAGAAAAATCTATGCTAAAAGATCTTCTATTATCATAATAATAATGAAGAGAGAGGGCGGATTTCGTATGTTTGTTTATATGTGGAGGGTAATCTCCGAAACCGCTGCATTTATTTAAAAAATTTAATTCCCCTAATTGATCTCGGGCAAAGCCGGGGCGCTTTAAGTTAGTTCTCTATAATTGAAACGTATGTATCCAAGTACTTGTACTCTCTAACTATAGGTAATATAAACATAAGAGAAATATTGCCCTACAAACAAAACCGATTGGTAAAAAGTAGCGATACTATCAAATGACATGAAATCAAATATGTGGAATATAATGTTTTATTTGAATAACATGTAGTGAGAAAAGAACGTGGCTGTAGCATCTCATATAGCATTAGTTCACACACGGGCGTGTGAAGCCACGCTCTGATGACTACGACGTCTTCGGTAACGTCTCGTGTCCACGATACGGTTCCTTGATCGCTCGTGGGAATATGAGAAATTTGGATGTTTGAAGCATGTTGGACCCAATGCCAAATGTTTGTTAAACACTACAGGAGAGTTTAGAACGCTCTAAGATGTTACTCCTGAAGAAATGTAGATCTAATTTCCAATTGAAATTAATTACAGTGAAATGGTTAGAAGATATTCTATACTATTTCTAGTTGTTTTTACTTTACATACGATTTTCATTAACTTCTATTTGAAACTAAAGGCATTTTCAAAAATTAATTAATTTTCCTTCTTGTGGTACTTTGCGATTGTAAATTAGCTAAGTAGTAAGGTCGGTGAGAATCGGTTAGGATTATTTGACTTTTTTATGTATTATCAGACGAGTGGCGGTCCAAGTCATGCTAAGTAGTACCGCCATCCAAAATCACAAGTAATAACATCAAGCTATAATAATGAAAAAAAAATCTTCTAAATTAATTACATATTGAATAATTCGGTTAATTCGAGCAAATAATTTATTAACTCATTTTGTTCTAGAATTTTTTTAAGATAATTTTACAACATGCATAATTATGAATATTGGTAATTATTTTATAGAAACAGTTTTTAATATTCCATTAAGAATAAAGTTTTGAAATTCAAAAAATAAATACAACTACTTTATGAGATCAGAGTCTGATTGATCAGAAATTGTTCATGGGCAATCCTTTCAACTGTCACTATGTAACCAAGCTGACCAGTATTGGACGGCTAGTTAAGAATGGAATATCGAAATAATAACGCGAACCATACAATGGGCTGTAGTGATTCACAATAGGGGAAGTACAAGAAGTTTGCAAGAAACTCTTTGGTTATCAAGATGAAGGATTTATCATTACAGTTGCTTTTCTTCAATTAATGTATAGGCACTATGGTGAATGAAATAAATTTCTTCTTAAAACATAAGTACTTCATGAAAGTTTGGTTAGCCTTCAAATTTAGGAAGATAATCTACAATAACAAAGTTCTTCAAAATCATTAAAAAATTATACTCTCACTAAATATGAAATATTTAATCTAGAGTTAAAAGATTAAAAGAGACACATTTAAAAGGCTTAGTATAACATTGAAAAAAAAAATTGATAACAGTATGTATTGTGAACTCATTATTGAATAATCTTCAATATTTCTGTATCGTGATTAGGATAGGTTTTAGGATAGAGAACAAAAAGGAAAAATGAATTAATTATTTTATTGACAAAACACAAATCCCCTATAAATAGGATAACATTTTCAAACTACACCCATCTGACGTAAATGTTTAAACTTTCAACACAAATTAAATACTTACATAAAATATTGGCATATATTTTTTTTAATTTCTTAAGGGTCCCTTTCGCCAATCGAGGGTCGGGAATGTAAGAGAATTATATATAAAACGATGCTCCACAACCTTGAAAAAAATCACACAGCTAGCCAATGAATGTTACTTGATGCTGAAACATTTGAATTTTAGATAATGCTTATAGATAAGTGTAAAAAAAAATCAGAAAATCACTAAAATCGTGTAAATCGCACTCCCGTGTTGTTACAATTGAGCCGTAAGTATCAAAATTTATTAAATGAATTTTATCAAATAATAAAGTTAAAACTATAAAAAAGTTGCTGGAATATTTATTTCTTAATTATTATATCCTTATTCTATGTAAAAAAATCACAAAGTTGCCCAATTTTTTCGCTCAAAATCTTCATACAAATTACTATGAAGGCTATATATTGAAATTACGCTCGTATTCGGTTCAGTCGGCCACGCGCCTCCGAAGTGAGAGCACGTCGCTTTGCGCCGCATTGACAGTTCGCGATCGAACCGTGTACTTACACAAAAAATGACAAATATGTCGTTTTTGATGTTGAAATTATAGCCCAAGAGCCCACGACCTTCGTTATTTATTACAATCTTTTGAGATAATATATAAAAAATAATAAGTGGGTTGTTCCAAACAGTTCTACTATAGTTCTATGATAGAATTGTTTGGACAAAAAAAAATCCAACTAGTTCCCCAGCACAGTATGACAGATTGGACTCTGGAACACGTCCAAACTATTCTATTTTTATAATAGAACAAAAAAAAAACATGCAATGATGTCTACTGGTGAGTATGAGTAGCGGAGCGGAGCGGCGGCAAGTCTACGCGGGGCACCGAAAAAGCGAAAATTTTGAGAGATAATTTGACACGCCGTAACTTGGAAACGGTGCGACGCAGCCGGGTGATGTTTGGGCTCATCGGAGACGTCTCTCCGAGATAGATAATTTGACGACCCCCTCGGACCCCTCCGACCGTAACTTGGAAACGGTGCGACTCAGCCGGGTGATGTTTGGGCTCATCGGAGACGTCTCTCCGAGATAGATAATTTGACGACCCCCTCGGACCCCTCCGACCGTAACTTGGAAACGGTGCGACGCAGCCGGGTGATGTTTGGGCTCATCGGAGACGTCTCTCCGAGATAGATAATTTGATGACCCCCTCGGACCCCTCCGACCGTAACTTGGAAACGGTGCGACGCAGCCGGGTGATGTTTGGGCTCATCGGAGACGTCTCTCCGAGATAGATAATTTGACGACCCCCTCGGACCCGTCCGACCGTAACTTGGAAACGGTGCGACGCAGCCGGGTGATGTTTGGGCTCATCGGAGACGTCTCTCCGAGATAGATAATTTGACGACCCCCTCGGATCCCTCCGACCGTAACTTGGAAACGGTGCGACGCAGCCGGGTGATGTTTGGGCTCATCGGAGACGTCTCTCCGAGATAGATAATTTGACGACCCCCTCGGACCCCTCCGACCGTAACTTGGAAACGGTGCGACGCAGCCGGGTGATGTTTGGGCTCATCGGAGACGTCTCTCCGAGATAGATAATTTGACGACCCTCTCGGACCCCTCCGACCGTAACTTGAAAACGGTGCGACGCAGTCGGGTCGTGTTTGGGCTCATCAGAGACGTCTCGGGGAGATGAATTTTTTAGTAGACCATATTTCAAAATTTGACAATTCCGGTCTACATTTGACAATTGACAATTCGGGGGGGGGGGGTCCGAGGGGGTCGTCAAATTATCTATATCGGAGAGACGTCTCCGATGAGCCCAAACATCACCCGGCTGCGTCGCACCGTTTTCAAGTTACGGTCGGAGTGGTCCGAGGGGGTCGTCAAATTATCTATCTCGGAGAGACGTCTCCGATGAGCCCAAACATCACCCGGCTGCGTCGCACCGATTCCAAGTTACGGTCGGAGGGGTCCGAGGGGGTCGTCAAATTATCTATCTCGGAGAGACGTCTCCGATGAGCCCAAACATCACCCGGCTGCGTCGCACCGTTTCCTAGTTACGGTCGGAGGGGTCCGAGGGGGTCGTCAAATTATCTATCTCGGAGAGACGTCTCCGATGAGCCCAAACATCACCCGGCTGCGTCGCACCGTTTCCAAGTTACGGTCGGAGGGGTCCGAGGGGGTCGTCAAATTATCTATCTCGGAGAGACGTCTCCGATGAGCCCAAACATCACCCGGCTGCGTCGCACCGTTTCCTAGTTACGGTCGGAGGGGTCCGAGGGGGTCGTCAAATTATCTATCTCGGAGAGACGTCTCCGATGAGCCCAAACATCACCCGGCTGCGTCGCACCGTTTTCAAGTTACGGTCGGAGGGGTCCGAGGGGAGCATCAGTTACGGACAGGGGGTTTAGGGAGAGGGGGTGTACTGAATGCAACTGATGAATAAAAGGTTCGTAAGGAACAGGCAAGGAATAAGTTCTAATGTAAGGAATCCCAGGTTTTCTAGCAGGCAGATTTTTTGTACAAACTTTTTCAGTACAATATATTATTTTTGTAATTGGGAATAACAATTTCGTTTTGTATTGTGCAACTAAAATAATAAAATTATTATAAGTACAATTATTTATACGCTAATAATACATTTGACAACAATTTTTATATTTGGTAACAAAATAGCAACTGTAATAAGTCTCCGGCAATGGATGACGTGATTTCTAAAGTTATCCCGAAGAAAATATAAAAAAATTGAGCTTCAATACTATACACATTTACTATGCACAGAGAAAATTTCAGCGTTTATAAAATAACGAAGGTCTGGCCGTCGTGGGCTCTTGCTCTATGCTTACGTACATGTGTGCGTGTGCAATGCGCGAGCCTCGATCGTTGTGAGAGTAGCGCTAAAAACCTAAACATCGCGAGGCGCGTCTCCGTAACGGCCCCTTAATGTTTGTCATCGTTGAAAATACACTGAACATTACTTACTAAAATTATTATAATGATAATACAACGATTTTTTTTAAAGCAACCTTTTAAAGAACTGTTAAAAGAACTCGAGTTGCGCCTTCACATTACAAAGAGAACGGCAATGTATCGCATCAACGTTCGCATAATCAGTCGTCAGTTGACACGTTTCCACTCGTTAGAGCCGCGTTATTTGTTTGTTGTCACTGTCCGTTCGTCACCACCTCGTCTTCACAATTGGTGACCACACAAAACGAATGCGGGAACAAGTCACAAGCGAATTCAACCGCTTCAAGTAAAAACACTTACAGAGGTAAAGTAAATTAGAAATAATATATTACTTGAGGAATTCATATTCAATGTGAATATTTTTAGTTTATTTAGTTGATATATTATTATGTACTTATGTGTACTTATATATGTACTTATTATAAGTACTGTATATTATATATTATATGTACTTATATATACATTATTATAAAATAAAGTCTTTGTCTGCCTCTGTCTTTTTATCCACAATTTTTTTCTAAACCACCCTAAGGATTTAATTACGGTTTTCACTAACAGTAAGAGCGATAAACAAGAAAGGGTTGCAAATTTATAGAAACAAGAAAGAGAAATATTGAGAGATAAAATAAATTGAAAGACGAAGATGTCGGACGTATAGTAATTCTAAATGCTAATACTTTTTTCATGTATACTAAATGTTAATTGAAAATGCAGTTTTCAAAATCAAAAATAATTTATATTAATTTATACTCTTTTCCTATATATATTTTTTTTCGAATTTCAATAGACAACATTTAAAATAAAAAATGTAAAATAAACTTAAGCCGTACTATTAAAATAACAAGGAGCGAAGAAGATTGGTGGTTGTTTCGAATCAGAATACGATTTGCGTTTGTCCATTCGAACGGATTTGTGGCCAGACTGACACTTTGTTAGTAGATGTACCCGATTTTGAACATTTTCCAATTAGAACTTCCTGGTTTGGTGATTTGTCAGCGCGTCTATGTTCGTTTCCTTTACTCTTACTTGTGGGAACGCGAACAATCAAAGCCTTTTGTCTATGCCCTAGGTATTATACTTTACATGAAGCGGTATAACTCTAAGATTTCTGCTACATAATAAATGAATGAATGTTCTTAATTAAAGCATATTATAATGTACTTCAAATATAGGGTCTCGGACAGGTGAGTTGGCAATTTTAAGAAAATTGCCAGGTGAATGAATAAGGCTGAATGCCTTTTATAATTAAAGGCTTTGTAAGAGGACGAGGGAATTATTATCGCGTTATTTTAAAGGTTTCGCCATTAGATTAACTTTAAAGTCTAATATTACTGATATTTGAAAATATACTTCCTACTTACCTACTCGTATGTAAAGTTTATAATACACCCACAAGTATAATTAAATATTCACCTTCTTGTAAATCTTACTTTTTGAAAAATTCAATACTCGTTAAGTAGGTATATATGAAGTAAGTGTTTGGTTTTAGACATTAGTATTTTTATTTAGTGCTAATTAAACTTATTCCACATTTCATTGCTTTTTTTTCCACTACGATTTGCTAAATGGAATAAATATAGAATTTTTTAATGATTGAGCTGAAACCGTAAATAACGTTAAGTAACATAAGTAATATCCAAAATACTACCAATGTATGGATTTTGTTAAAATGTATAAAATATATTATATAAATATGTTAATTTTATGAAAAAACATAAAAGGATAAAAAGACGAGGTACTCATAATATTTCATATAAATATGAGACCTCCCACAATAATTTGTGAAGCATATTCGTTCTGCTTTTGCAGCGGCGACATAATCAGCGTTTTCTAAAACACTTAAAACTGCACCTTTCCCTGTCTCCACGTTCGGTTCCATAAATTATTTCTTTTGACCGGAATTAAAAGCAATTCCCGTCTTTACGATACCATATTGCTTTTATAATCCCATTAAAGTGAGGGAGACCGGTGCGTCAGGGTCTGTCTTACACCTGTCTTTATATGGGTTTTAAAAATCGGATATTATGTCGTTTTTATGTTCTTTACTATATTTTAAGGTGCATTTAAATCTACACTTTAACCTGTTACTGTTAAGATTTAGTTACTTCTTACAAATGATATCTTCATAAAAATGACACTTTATCTGCTTAGCCTTTAGTAATAATATAGTCTGTAGTGTTAATTATAGGTATTGTAATAAGAACAAAAGAAATAAATAAGAATAATGGTATATTTTATAAATTGCTTACCTATATTACAATTTCATAATTGATCTTCGAACGAAGTATTTCCAATTTATTAAAAAAGCTTTATGCTGCTTGTTTAATTATCGACATGTCAAAAGAACTTTCAATATATTGTCATATAAAATGGTATAACTAAATCCGAATCATAAAAAAATCAAATTTAACCTCCCGTTTTCTATTCCAAAAACTATTTTCGAGCTATTTATTATTGTATTTGGATACAATCCTAATTAATCTAATGTATAAAATTCTCGTGTCGCGGTGTTTGTTGCCAAGCTCCTCCGAAACGGCTGGACCGATTTTGATGAAATTTTGTGTGCTTATCGGGTAGGTCTGAGAATCGGCCAACATCTATTTTTTATACCCCAAAATGTTAAGGGTGGTCCGCCCCAAAATTTTATTTTTTATTTTTTGGCAAAACAACGTTTGTCGGATAATCTAGTAGTATTATAAAAGCGAAAGTGAGTTTGTTTGTCGACTTAACTACTTAACTGATTATCAGAAAATTTTGCATGAACGTTACCCATCATCCACCTTCATCCAGAAAAATGTACCTACTTTTCTCTCGGAAAGCGGCCGAAGTCGCTGGCATAGATAGTAAGATAATAAATTGAAATAACAGAACTTAAGGTGCCAATTAATTCTATTTAAGAGTTATCTGTGTCAAAATGTCAAACAAATGCGATCATGTGCGTGTCCATTAATTAATCGTATATCGAGTTTTCTATTACGAGGCCAGTTCACTAGAATATTAGTTTTAACAAATTAATGTCCGAATTAATTTTTATTTAAAGCTAGACGGTTTGTTTAAAAACTGATCCCATTTATAACTAACACAACAGCTCTCAGAACAGGAAGTAATGTCAACTAATGAATTTTATTGAACAAGTGACTTTCGAATGAAGAAATATCGATCAAGTGTGTAGTTATGCGCGTCCATCTTATTGCTTTGGTGTTTGCGACTAGAACTGAATATATTATAAGGCTGTATGAGCAATATATTATAGTCGTTTTGACGCTTTCATTTAAATAAATGCTACACTATATGTACAGTCATGTAGAGTATATCAGTGTATACAGCATATATTTATATATTTTTTTATTTTTTCCCACAATAATTTCATTTCCTGCTGCAAATTAAATTGAGAGATAAATTAGCAATAAATGAAAAATTTGAATAAAAATACTACATAATTACATACTACATTTACGAAATACATCAATAAATTAGATATTATCGGAGACCCCAGATCTGGCCATTAGCCTTACTATACAACCGATAGGTATAATGCAGCCATCAAGCTTAAAACTTTCACTAAAGGCTAAAGGTATCAAGCTACATAGTATACACAATTTGTAAATAATTTCTGTATATATAGGTACCTACTTTATATTAATTATTACTTAATTATTTTTTCACATTTTTATACCTATCAGACGATGTTACTACGTTGAAAATAGAATAAAATATTAGAACAACATGTGTCTATACATCATTTCATATCTTCATTATTATATCTCATTATTATTATCTCGCCTTAACAGACGTTTCTTATAAATTGAGTCTTTTGAAACATAAACACATCTAAGAGAGGAAGTAAATGACTTACACTCACCGTTTGCATCCTTCATATATTCCTATTTTCCAAAGAAAACACAACAAATCATGCAAAACTGTATCAGACTTATACAACATAAATCCAAACGCTTTCACATATATTTTCTATTGGACCGTAAACAATGTACATACTTCTACAGTGAGTTTGTTTGTAAGGCATTCATTTCATATTGATACACATATTATACCTTATAGGCAACTTTATATGGAAGAAATATAACGCATTGTGTCTGTATGATTAAGAGTTTCTTTCACAATGGTCACATATGTTTCTAATACAGAAGTTATGTCTGTATTCAGTTAATTTAAAATATATGGCTGTATTATTTATAAAATAATCTATGCAACATTTGTTTTTAGTTCTTGAGAAAAACCGTGTCTTCTTTTTAAATTCATGTATCATGAACGAAATCTATTTTCAGTATTTTCAGTAATGCATATCTGTATCATATACTCGTATTATCTTGTCATTTTAGTATACATTTTAGTCCACACATAAATTCTGCTTTCATAATTAAGAAGACAGCTTTGACATTTATTAAAAAGAAAAAAAAAATGCCTAGGAAATCTTTACAATGCATTTCCAATTTATTTTAACGCTTAGTAGCTTTTAGGGTTTGTAGGTTCGTCGCTTGTGAACAAAGATAAGGCGTGCATATAGTACATAAGCGTATAGGTCATGATAGGCATAGGGAATTGGCCTCTGGAAGCCCTTAAATGCACGTCGAAACCACAACAGCAATAAATGTAATTTTACTTTACAGTGGTCTTCTGAGAATAATATACATTTGTAATATCTGCGACTTTAATATAAAATAAAGTAGTTATGTACTGTCACTAAACGAACTGCATATTTATTGACTCTGGAATTATATACTTCTTTACTAAATGAATATAAAAAACGATTTACATGTTTCATTATATTTACAGCTGAACAGAACTGCTGTTTCGTTTTATATCTAGTTTTACGATTGTCTTGACGATAATCACTATCATGTTTAACACATTCAGTTGAAAGTATGAATTATGAATATTAGCATTCTGAATTATGTGGGTCGACAGATGTTATTCATAAAAGAATTAAGCGTCGTTTCTTCACCGCACTGGTTAAAGATTACGAAGTAGTTGTATAAAGATCGCGTGCCGGTGGCATCTGCATTACATCCGCCTTAATATAAAAAAACAATGCACTTGATTTACAAATAATGACCGATGGCGTATTACCGGAGTAACTAACAATCATAATTTAATCAGCCATTGCGCGTGCCCAACGCCATTTTGTACACGTTTTTTTTTTTTTAAGAGAAATGCGTGCAGATAATATTTTCCGCTTCACTAGAGCTTAATGACATGCTATATTGACACAACAAAAAACGCTCGTGATGTGACAATTACAATACTATGGTGTTTCTATGAGGTTTCTTGGTAATCAATCACATAATGCAATGGTATACTGTACTTGATATTATATGTTTACATTTTCCTTAATGACTTGGACACCTGCGGCATTTTATTGTTTTTACGGGGTAGTTTTCTTTGAATATAAACCTTTTTAACGTAAAGGTCCACTTGATGACAAAGTGTCTAATGATAGCGAACCTGTCGATCTTGATAGAAAGAGGTGCAAGGATTATCATAGCGTTTTCACATAGAATTTTGATAGCCCTCTTCATATTGGCACCTCGTAGGTTACAGCCTATTTTTTAAACGAGTTCACCTTGTGAAAAATGGATTTAAACCTATGAGGTGTCGACCGGGAGAGAATCAATAAACAAGGAGCTAGAAATAATTTTACGATTGACTGTGGACATTTACATGTGTGATGTAGAGTTTAATGGTATACTCAATTACGCACGAGCGACAAGTGCAACTAAATGTGTGCGGGCCTATGTGTCCGTCATTAAGCGGCATCAGGCGTGCTCAAAGACCACTACCGACTTAATATTACCATCGCAAGTGTGACCGAATAGGAAAAGTGACATTTTATATTACACATAGAGATGGGACTGTTGAATGTTGAATTTTATTTTAAAAATAATCACTTTGGACTTATAAGCTGAAAATATTTTTAAGTGTCGTCATAATTTATTAACAACTAGCGGACCGCCCCCAACTTGCCCTTCCTCGTTTATCACTCTTTCGTTTGGTGAAAACCTTGTCAAAATCCATTGTGTAAAGCACAGATCCAAGACCAAGATCCAAGTTAGCGAAGAAACATACAGAAGCATATTATATGTATAAATATTACAATTGCTTTCCTTGTAACTTGAATTCGTCGTAAAATTAGATTTCCTTTGAATTTTTTTGATTAAAAAAATTACCCTTCTCTTCTTTCTATTTTTTAAAAATTAAATGTACATACACAGTTAAGGAAAATTAATTTAGGAAAGTAAAAAAGATTTTACAAATTAGTCTTTAAACTGTTGCAAAATTAATAAAAAGAAATTACATTACACAGAAATTATTTTTTTCTATCGACAATTCGAAACAATACGATGAGTACCTACTGCCAACCCTACCATCTGTATCAAATCGTCGGCAAAGTAAAATAAAATAAAGACACAGAAACACGCCACTGATGACCAGTAAATGTATGGAGAGACAACAAATTGAATAAACCATATCGTCATTTTCTTGCGGCTTCCCATCATTTGAACTAAATTGTTATTACCTACTCTACTTTACACCACACATTGAAACAATGGTGATTGCACGATTTTGTGTGACACTTGTGGTATATATATAATATTTATTTAATTCTATTCAATTTATAATCCAGCCAGTATTTATTTATATTATTTTTACATAATCAACTTTTTTACAATGACTTTTATAACTAAGAGCTTAGAAAGTTACAATTAAAAATATCCCTGACAGGATATTTTAATACTTAGGGGAAGTTCTTTAAAATTACTTATAACACTAAAAAATCAAGTGTAATGTTATATCCTAAGTGTCTGTATTTAATTATTTGAATTATTTTAACATATTTGAAATAATGTAATTTTCAAAAAAAAAATGCTTCCACGCGAAGCCGGAAACTGATCATGAATAACTGAAAAAGTGTATACAAAAATTCATAGTGATCAATAAAGTACCATCAGACATTGGCAGATTTGTTCAAACGAATATTAAATTTTAATATATACACAATGCACTATCTGAGCTATAAATATGTTCTATTTTTAATGAAAATCGTATCATAATCACAAATCCAATTTGATCTCTAGGCAAGATCCACACCCATTTCATTTTCGCTCGCCGCCTCCTGTTACGCGATAAAAAATTATAATGAAGACGATTCTAAATTAAAAAGTCCATTCACAGGAGCTCGACGTTTGATCAAAAACGCCCACCATAAGGTAGCCGAGTTGCCGTTGGAGGTAGCTCAATTAAGGTGCACAAGAAACGGGTTGCGATACACCTCGACCTTTCTCGCTACCGAATATTGCAAAATATAAATCAATAAACAAAGAACCATTAGTTGGTCGACAATTTCCGTTGGATAAATCACGACTCAGACAAAAACTGGTCATCTCTTGTATACAAACATTGATAATGAAGAGCAGGACGCTATTCAATCTGACGATATTTAAACGGTATTAAGACGATTTGTGAATAAACAAAAACTAATCCAGATTACAATTAAGTACGTAACGTGTGGTTTACGAGTAAGTTTTTTCTTGTTTGTTGTTTGTGTATTTTTTTATAAAATCAGCATTAATAAAATTGATGATTTTATTAGTAAAATATTTTAACATTATTGTAATGACAGAAATGCATGCAGTACCGTCTTATGCAGTAGATACAGAAATTTTATACATTTACTTATATTATATCGAGTAGGATATTAATATAAATTTCATTGAAAATATCACAGTTAATTATATTTTCATTCATATTTGAACAAGTATTGTATAAAGACTGTCTTGTTATTATTTTTTTATAAGTTTATACATATTAATTTTCTACCATCAAATTATCGTGCTATTCTCGGCGCCACGATCGCTCATTCGATCACCGATCCATTCCCAGTATCTTGCCGCTACAGTGACGTATGGCCAACTGATACGCCTGCACCGCGTTATGGAAATCGAATGCAAATGCGATGCGCCTCGGTTAATTTAACTAAATAAATTGATGCGGTCGCGACGTCGTGCGTGCAGCGACTATTAGATTTCGGTATAGCTCGTTAATGTTATTCTCGCCAGTTTGGATATGCATTCGTGTATGCGAAATTACACGAAATTAATTTATTTACCTTATTGTGTTGGGATTATCGGAATGTTAAAGTATTTATAAAGCTATCTATCTATATAAATTAAAATCAATGTAGGTAAGTTTCTTGTCCTCAATTATAGACTCCTTATAAAAAAGTGTTAGATGTTTTAACTAATAAATATTTACGTAATTTTTAGTTTAATTGTGTTAAAACTTTTACGAAACATACCATTTCAAGTCCTATAAAATATGTAATATATACCAATCGCCTTGTAGACGCGCTTTTAATTAATGATCATGGCCCAATTATCGGGGATTCTGGTTAATCAATATTGTAGTGTCGGATGTATCTAAATTCAAGACAAGACTCAAATTAATTGGTGCCTCGTATATCTTTCGATAGTTCTGTTATGGTTATGGAATTATTGGAGTTGTAAAGGGAAGTATTCACTAAGGTGTTAGTTTAGTTTTAGTTTTAGTTATTTTCCTATGAAAATATTAATTTTTAATTAAAAGTATTTTAATTCGCTACATTCTACCATTCGAGGGTGTGCAAATATTTTAAGTATACACATATAACATAAAAGAATAAAGCTACATAAGTAATTAATATCACTAATTATTATAATAACTTATCAGATATATACTACAATATAATAACATTTGTCGACGACTAAATGCTTCATTTTCTCCTTGAATAAATTAATATTAAGTTCTTTAATGGCGCTGGAAAAATACACTTGTGTTCATCAGGGCTGTGTGTGCTTTTTGAATATATTATATTATATATTAGAATAATACATGCAATGTGTAGTCGTCCTTATTTTTCTGCTATTTCATTAAGTCACCTCTGGGGAATAATTTAATCAGTAAACTCTCGGCTGCGGAGAACGATAAAGAATGATTGATAGCGGTGCGTAGACGCAGAGATGCGATCGGCCTCCGTTCGAGATGTCGCTTATTTTCACAGACGTGATAAACTGTCGAGTACCTGTGGTTGCGTAGAGGAATTCGTTTTAGTATGCCGATATTCGCTACTGATTCTCTTTACGTACGACTTATTTGAGTCGCCCCCAAGTCGATGATTAAAGAGTAAAAGAACTCGTTTCATTAATAAATATAAACAGTACCCTAGTTCATACTTTCTGTAGATTCCTAAATTATTACTGGCAATAGAGATAAATATTATAACATTTTATAATTAATTTCCAAACTATTTTGTTAATATATTGAATTTTTATAGTGTAAAATACGTTGTAAGTTTTGTATTTTTTATTATTTATTTTATCGTGTTTGATATTTTTGGTGAAATTCGCAAAAATAAAAATAAATCATTTAATAATATATAATATATATTATACATATATTTTTATATATATATAATATATAAAAAAATCAATTAAATTCACAAGAAAAGTGATACTTCTATACATTATTTACATAAAATTTATTATATGTGTAATTTTAATAAAATAAAATAAATTATATTACATAAATATTACGTATTTATTATTAGGAACGTGTATTTATATTAAAATTAACAACAGTTGACCATCATTATTTTCACTTCGCAGTATATTTTGCAAGATTTCTCTTGATATTATGCCATAATAATATATCCATAATACAGTATTCACACTAAGCTTTGTTTTATCTGTAAGAATAAACAAAAGCAAAGCTTCCTCGCCCTCTTGTGATATGTTTTATTCCATCACATCATCTAAAGTAGGTACGTAGGTGTAAAAGAGGCTCAATTGTTGAATGACACATCTAACATGCCGGTACTTAACGAGAGCCTTCTCAACTTATATTTTAATATTCATTTGATCGCGCCGGGCACGACCGATAACGTCAAGACACGTCCATTCGCTACACACTGTTGGAAGTGCCTTATTAGCCTTATTAATTTATTTCTAATGTTACAGTGTTCGTAGTTGAACTAAACATATATATTTAATACATTACTGTAAGTAAAAAGAATTGATATAAATTAATACATTATTATTTCGAAAAAAAGTGTCTTACATTTTTAAAATTTTTAATTGAGTTCATATTTTTTTCACTAGTACCCAAGAGTTCAACAGGATCCCTTGGGCGATTCTGTTAGGGGATGCTAGTGGACTCACCCCTATTTAATAATCAAATGTCATCTGTGCTACAGGCTATCTATGTTACCAATTATCTGTGCTACAGGCTTCGCATGCGTAGCATTCGCTTTTTAAATACTTATCAAGTCACAATTTTTTTTTATTGAGATAGATAAATGATAGAATTATTTAAAAAGAGATCCATAAAATTGATCTAAATGTCAGTCTACCTAAATTAGATATGTTGTAAATTCTAATTTTTTTTAATTTAGAAGCCACGTACTAAGTTACGACAATAACTGTCATCTCTCATTTCTATATTTCCAAACAAAATAAATGGATTTATTAAGTTTGGGATATTAAATAAGGACATTTCTATAGCATTCCTTCCTCTAAATATTGATATCCTCTTTCTTTACAGGAGAAACCTCACAAGTGCAGTCTCTGCTCCAAGTCGTTCCCGACTCCTGGCGACCTCAAGTCCCATATGTATGTCCACAGCGGTTCTTGGCCATACAAATGTCACATATGCTCCAGAGGATTCTCAAAACACACTAACCTCAAGAATCATCTATTTCTGCATACTGGTGAGTATTTTGAGAAAAACAGATTGTTTAATACATTGATTGATACTTTATTTCAAACATATGAGTCGAAATCGCGTAATATATAATACTTACATAGAAAACGTTTCTTTTATCCACACGTTTCAAAAATATCGTAACAGTTTGAAACTGAATTGGTTATATCAACATTTTCTAATAGTACGAAAATTTCGAAGTAGTTCCGCACGTGAGAGATGGACTAGTTCCGCACGTGAGAGATGGACTAATAGTTTCCTTTCCACCTGGAAAATAAATATGGCAGAAAACTGTGAATAAGACGAAGCGGCGCCCAGTTTTCTATTGTTCCTCGAAATTACTTTATAGGAAAGAGATAGGTATTGGCCGCACGATCGCTTCCTCTCTTTCTAGAGAGTGGTCAAGTTTATGCGGGTATTGCTCAGTCCATTCTATTCTATGTCTGTGGTCTTTATTATGCCTATTGGTTGAGTGGTAAAGCAAGTGCCTTTGCTTTCCTTGCTGTTATCGAGTTCAGGTTCGATTCCCGACAAGGACAATTTTGGACCAAATTTGAAACCTTAACCATTTGGGCGTATTGCATATAACACAAGCCTTGAGACAATAAAATTGCTGTGTCTGGACAATTTATAATTTAAACTTATAATATTAATAATTTTATAAATATTTATACATGCATAACTAGCTGTTGCACGCGACTTCGTCCGCGTTACTTCATAAAACATAGCCTATGTTTTCGCTGATAATGTAGCTTCCCAACAGTGAAAGAATTTTTCAAATCGGTTCAGTAGTTTCGGAGCCTATTCAATGCAAACAAACAAACAAATCTTTCCTCTTTATAATATTAGTATAGACAAGGTTGAAGTGGAAAGCGATTTTATTTTATAATAATGTTGTATAGAGTACATATAGACAACTAACTTATTTATTCATTTGTTTCAGCAAAACACCAGAGAAATAATGCAAGAGATGCTACTTGAAGAAATGATGGTATTACAATTATTACTTACCAACGTAATACAAAAAAAGTATTTTGTACAGTTGACCTTACAGTCTTACAAGTTATAAAAAATGTGATATTAGATTAATTAGATTTAAGTGTTAATAATTTATTATTATTATTTTAAATTATAACAATATTGATTTACGATTTTATTTAAATATGGGTAAATTTTAATATTGAAGGTCATTGGTGAAATCAAAAATAAAAAAAAAACATTTTTACGTTAATCGTTAAAACGATTGTAATGTAAATATAATCACTTGAATATTTTAGGTTTTCTATCAGAATAATTTTACATGAGCTTTGTTTAGTTAATAAGTTATTTGATTCAAATAAAGAGCAAACCTTATTAGCTTATATCAAAGGAATATTATAATCATATAAAAATACAAGAACAATAAATTATTTAACATACTTCTGATAAATATGTTTACATAAAATTTTGTTATTGCAAAAAAGTCAATTATTTTTATTAATTGAAATATTTGATAATCAGCTTATTTTCATTTAATATAACGCATAGACTATAATATTCTGTTACATGAAACAAAAACTTATATAAGTTAAGAGTTTTAGACTACTTATACTTACCCATAAATTCCCAAGTGTCTGTTCCAGTTTTTCAGTAAATATTATAAGGATTCATATTATACAAAAAAAGATATTGTATAATATAATAATAGCAATCGAGTTGATACGAATTTATTGTATAAAATACTGCCCTCTATATTTTATATAAAATATATTCTCACAATAAAATTATGACTGAAGGAACTTTAAATTTTTATTTTTATTTTGGGGTCTTTTTATTAATTATTATGAATAGCAACATATCATTTGTCAATTAAAGTTTAGATACATTAATAAATTATCTATATATTAATTGTATGGTTAACAAAGAGACCCCCAATAGCTTACCTATACCTACATATTGCACTCGAAAAGAAACGTATCAGCATAGTTTTTATGCTGTCTCTATGTGTACTTTTGTATACTCTACGCCTACGCGTAATTATTTGTAATAATTTACATAGAACTTTATGTAAAACACTTATATTTTTATGTATTATATACTTTACGTATAGCGTAATGTATATTTTGAACTATACCGTCCATATTGTGTAAATATATTGCTCACCTAAAAACTTTTTATTAACTTATGGAAATAATATAAATAATTATTTATAAATATATTATAAAATAAGTACCTACATAATGCGAGTAAATAAATTATCTTCGTAATTAATTTTGTTGTTTTACTTTGTAATAACCATGACGAAGGAGGTTACAAATATAATAATGATATTTTGAATTATACCTACATACTTACTTACTTTCTTAGATGTACATAATATATCATGTTTGTTGAGTTGATGGTAGATGGTCACATAAGGACACAAGCAACAGTGCGCCGTCGATCCTGCATCTATAATGGCAAAATAATGAACAGGGATTTGTATTTTTTTTATTTGTGTGAGTTTTGATCCTTTAAGGAACGCAGAGTACGCTGCTAATACTATGGTAATATAAAATATCTAAACATTTTTATTGAAATTAAGACAATATACAGACAGGACAGACAAGCTGACAGTCCATTTGATGGTAGGTGGCTACCGTCGCCTACAAATAACGCCTAAGCAACGCTACAAGTGCGCTACTGACCATAGTAGGTAGCGCTGGCATCCGTGCTGTCATTTCACTGTAGTCTTATTAAAAAAAAATATAATATAAAAAAAAGGCAAACACTCTAACCACTATCGAATAAGAACACACCTATAACATAAGCAACGCCACAGGTGTTACAAGTGCTTTGCTGACATGGTAGGATAAAGCCAAGTTATTAGGATAGGATAGAGCAATGAGCTCTAAAAATGGCAATTCTGAAGAGTATTTTTGCTTGTTATATGTATGAAAAATCAAGTACTTATACTCAGACTAACTTATGTATCTTATGATACTTATGAGTTCAATTAAAAATATCAATACCGACCATGGAATGATAATGATGCTGGAGAGTAATTTTGCTTGCTGTATGTATGAGAAAGCAAATACATATACTCATACGAACATAAATGTATCTTATGATACTTATGAGTTCAATTAAAAATATCAATAAAATACCAGAAGCCAATAACTAACTTCGTTATGAGCAACATCGGATCACATTTTATAATCTTGAGACGCCCCAGCAACTTACCATCAAAATATTGCTGCTATTTTAAATATACCCGAGTTCAAAGACTGAGTAGGCGTCTCGAACACGCTATCCCCCACCTGATTTGCATAAAACAACTTCAGTTGAAAGTATTAAGTCTTAATTGTGGCTGCCGTGGAACATGGCCTGCTCTTGTGGGACGTTACATGCTCCCGAGGGCTCGATAAAGGCAATACCAACAATTCATTCCGAGGAAGCTTAGTGTTAGCCTATATCTTATTACCGTGTCTTCAACCATTTGCTTATTTTATTTTCACAATTATTTTTAATTATATTGTTTTTTTTTTTTAAATTTATTTTATGAATTTCATCCACCAATTAGATCATAAATTTGATCATGTAGGATTTTAATGATCGAACAGATCAAAATCTAAAACTTTTTTATTTTAATTTTATCTTCCAACATTTTACATATGTACCTACATATGAAAATAATACTTTTGTAAATAATTTATTAACTAAATATATATGTAAATATTGAAATATTTTGATTACACTATTAACTATATTATCTACATAACATTATTACGACATTATGAGATTTTGTTTGAAATTTCTATCAAGAAAATTTTTTGATACAAAAGACTTCAACGGCTTCCTAATGCAAGTGTTTCTTACGTAGCTAAATTAAAAATTAATAAAACTGATTATATTTTTTAATCTAATACAATAAATTTCTACATAAAACATCAATGAGTACTTACGTGTATAATAACTGTATAATTTTTATACACAGTCGTAAACCGTCTATTGAAATAATTGCATCACATTGTCAAACTATGTTGTTACTGATTTATACAGGTTGGTGTATTTATTTTATATAATTAATGTTTTTTTTTATGTAAGAGTCGACAGGCAGACTGACAGTCCACTTGATGGATGGTGGCTACAGTCGCCTGTATTAATGCAAGCCAGTGATGCAACTACGCTGCCGACATAAATAGGATGGAGGATAGATGATAAAGAGTGGACAGGAGAGGAGATGAGGAGGGAATAGACACAGGCTCTGATTGGTTACTGTCACCAAACTAATTACAAAACGCAGTGTGCAGTGCAACTACTAAATTAGTATTTTTTTTTTTATAGTGCGATCCTATATTATAGTAGAACAAATGTATAAAAGAATATACAGGTATGTTTACGAAAAACTCAATTGAATTTCTTTAGCCACTTTGTTCTTACACATATGTTTTGCTATTTTATTCTTATAAATTCCTTTTGCTCTATCACTACATATTATAAAGCAAAGTCCTCTGCCGCGTCTGTCTGTCCCTCTGTCCCTATGTATGTTTAGATCTGTAAAACTTCGCAACGGATTTTAATGAGGTTCTCACTAATGGATAGAGTGGTTCTCGATGAAGGTTTTAGTATATAATTTACAAAGTTACGCGGGCGACGTAGCGGGCAGAAGCTAGTTTATAATAAATGATAAATAGATATGAAATTGGCTATCTTATGAACACATCCTGTATATTGTTTAGTGAAAGCAGTTCAAAGACGCCGTAGTCAATCTTTAACATTATAAATCTTTACACGAAACAATTATAACGTACCAACATTGGGTGGTCGTCCGAACATTCGGACCACATAAATGATTGTTCTATTACATGATAACTAAACGATCACGACGAAATTAAACTCCTACTAAGAAAACAATTAGGGGAAAAGTAATGTCTTGTTGTCGGAATTATCGTGTGGGAGTAAATCTTTATTATTCATCGAAGAAGTAATGTATAGAGAAGTTATTTATTATTATTATGACGCCACTTTTCTTGGAAAGACACAATATGATGGTTTGGTATAATTCGATACCACATAATTTGTAATAACTCATATCGTTAAATTTTTTTATGTATAACATTTTTATGTATAATAGATAGGTACCTAAGTTTATTTATTCTTAAATGATTATATGCTTTTTCATAGTATTCACTATAATTTAGATAATTATTACGACTCTTAGACTTCAAGCTAGATTTGAAAGCTCATGTCAAGAAGAAACGAGATGAAGACGAGATGAGATATTAGACGTATGAAATTGTACTGGTTAGTAGAAAGACATTCATCTTTGTCAGTTTATAAGAAGAAATTACGTTTTAAACAAGTCTTAAAGCCAATATAGACATGTGTTATCTATATATTTGACAAAGCAACATTGTTGTGAACCAGTGATAAGTATGTGGTAAATGCGCCGTGATGTGGGCAATAGCGAAACTCAAATTATAAATTTTTGCTTTTTGAGTTGTTTTTAAGAATCTTTCGCATGAGTGTAACTGATCCACATTGTAAAATCACGCTGTAAATATTTTCCCAGAATCAAATCTACTCTCTTTCTACAGTCACTCTATTTATTTCTTCGGTCCGTATTATATCTTTGTTAGGTGACTGAACTCCTCCTACTCCATGCAATTATTGCATGCTGAAAAACCATCAGAAAAAGTCGCGATAATTCATCAAAAAAAAAGTGCATTCACAATTCAAACTGTGACTATAAAAATCTCGATTAAACCAACAATTTAGATCGGCGCGGGCGCACAATGCCATAGATCGCGCCACGGGAGCCGCTCTACCAACAACCACACATAGATCCAGTCCTACTTGTGCCCGCCTATCTCAATTGTTATTGGTCAAGAGAGGTCAAATTACAACAGTCGTTTTACCGTACCTATCAGGCTATCGGGCGCACAAAAAAATCTAATAAAGCCCAAACAAAAATAAACGAGTTGTTTGGATCAATATGGAGTGTTGTTCGGAACAAACTGCTTTGTCATAGGGCGTAATCGAGGCGAGACGGTGGCGTCTTTGTGCAGCGCCCGTCATCGGCTTTTTGTTACGTTATCTGATGAGTATTGCTCCCATTTTGCCGACAAAAAACCGTTTGGTCACACGTCCATGCGCTCGCCAGTACACTAGTTGGAAACGATAAATTATATTTTTTCTAAATGTAAACCTCTGTTATTAAGCCTACTGACAAATATGATTTAATTGTTTTAGTTCTAAGAAACTTGATAGAAGTAATGTACTAAAATATATTGCTACGTCTGATTAACTAACTACCAGTTCCGTACGGTTTCACTGGCCTTAAATTTGATTCGTTAGGCCTCTTTAGGCAATATAGTGTCATTTAATATAGCTAAGGTTAAAAATGGACTAACATATTTTCTTTCCATAGATAAACGAGATTAAATCCACAAACAACATTCATATTGAATTTTTAAAAAACATTCATACTTATTTCTCATGGCCTAGGATTATGGTATTTGGTAACTTATTTTTAAATCTTCAAGTTACCAACATTTGAGTCGGATACACTTATTACGTTTTAACGTGTGTACAATGAATGGTCAGCTCGCGCCTATAATACCACCACTTTATAATAAAATTAATACAAGTTATATGTTACTGAATTGCTAAACGGCTGGACCGTTTTTTAAGACTTTTTGAAGGTCACTGGGAATGGTTTATATTCACAATAATTTGTGCATGGTAGGTGGCACTGTGATCGTGTTTAAAACGTTTACTGAAACCACTAGTTAATAAATAAATAATTAAACGCAAACAGTTTTATTACAATATTAGCATGAGCCATTGTTTTGCTCTGTGGGTGGTGAGACAGATTGAGAACAAGTGTATTTGAATATTATATTTGAGCACACTATGAAGTATCTTGCACAGTCTTGCCATTGAAAGACATGCGATCAATTTAAATTCAATTTCATTTCTCATTTTTTTTCTTCCCATATCTTTTGCCAATTGCAGTGCTAACAACCAGCCGTGCCTAACCCACAATCAGTTGCAACAACGGCATTAACAAAGTGCTAATTAACAAACACGTTAACCGCCTGTTTGATTTAGGATCTGTCGTTTGCAGCACTCCACTCGAATCCTTAATAATCTCGATTAAAGTTACGATCGCTGCTTGAATTAATCGATAATTGTTCATAAATCATCGATGTTCGATTTGCACAAAGCGCTATCGGGGTGCGAAGAGTTAATTTATCGTGCAAGTATAATGCCATGGGTTGGCGTGCTCAACGTACATAACTTTGGAATGAGCTCCAATCCGTGTTTATGATAGTGTGCCTCGGACTGAGATCGGTAGGCGATCCTGTAATTGTGTAACTTATTTGTGTGTATAGAACACACTTTGGAACACTATTGATATATAATACAGTTTAGGGCTTGTAGTGTATGCATCTTGGATTTGTTCACTGGCAACATTACAAGCACAGTCTAAAACGTACCACGTGACGGATGCCAGCGATCCACGGGGATAAGTTAGTTGCGTGTGTGTCCGGGAGTGATGGTGAACATGTATAAGTGACTCTGATGCGTGAGCCTCGAGAGCATTGGAAAGGGCATTACAGGGCTTATGGTACTGATTTTTACTCCTGAATATGTGAATAGATTTAAAAGACATTATACTTACAAAACTTTTTATAGTTTATGTAAATCCTCTAATAATGAGAAAGTGAGTTTATTTATCTGTGATACTCAACTGATCATCACAAACTTTAGCGTTATAGATAATAATACCTAAATGATTTCAAGAGACTTATTCAAAAACTGGTGCATACAAAGAGCGTTGATATACAATAACAAATCTAAACTACCCACAAATCAGTTTGAAGTAGGCTAAGAAGGCGCGTGCCGCAACTTACGGCAAAAACAATTTCACTACAAATTTACAATGTTTGTTGTTACAATGATTATGGAGCATAACATGTTGAGTTTACAATTGAATTTCCCGTGTCTTTTTACTTTTTGAACTGGTGAAAAGCAGAGATAGTGAGCTCACGTTCGGATATTATTGTTATTTGTTTGAAGTACTGATAGTAATTATGTTTGTTGTTGAAGTGTATTTCTCTCGATATTGACTAAATTGCGTTTGTTTAAGAGTTTCAACAAAGTTTCTTTATTGTGATGAAAAACTTAACACTAACGGTTCGATCCCGGCTTCGGACGGATTTGTTTCTGTAAATTATATAATTAAGAAGGTTTTCATAATATTATGAAAACCTTCTTCCTTTAACGCTATTTCAATTAATGAAAAACGCATTAAAATCCGTTGCATCAGGCGTTCAGTGGATTTAATAATTATGTGCTAATTGTGCTGACCTGTGCAGTTAGCGTACAGTTAGGTTTTCAGTGGCGTCTTTGACCATGCAGGTAGGTAAACCTGAATCTAAAACGTGTTGGGAAGAAATATGATGAGAGATGAAGGGACAAGATGAGAGTAAAAAATTGTCATAAATTACTCACGCACTAAATTACAAATTGACCACAACATGACTTTGGTTATTGCAACCAGATGTGCAGTTATGAATGCGGTTTCAGTGAGCTCTGTCAATCTCAAGGCCTCAAATATGTTATTAAAATATAATATAATAATAAAACCTAGTATAAATCCTATTTTAAAAATAATTTTGATATATAAAAATGAGAATGCACATAAAACGCATGGAACAGACAAAAGTTACAAATAGTCCAAAAAATCTCTAGAAATTCTAAGAAACTGCTATTGATCAAAAATCAATGCTTAAATTTAATAAAATTTATGAGTCGATTCATTTTCAAAGCAGCAATAATTGGAATTTCTTGCATTGTAAATTGTAGTCACTAAGCGACTTTATCACCTTAGCACGTCGCTCGTATGTTCGCTACGCGACTAGCTCGGTGACTGACTAGGCACCGACCTTGGCACTTTGTTGCTGCCAGTCGCCTGGTTCTTTGACTAAATGAGGCTTGTAGTGTAACCATTTCATGGATCTCCGTTGCGCCTGATGACTACCTGACTTACTTTGAATGCGAGAATAACATTTAACATTTGACTACAATTTGCCTTTTTAACCGCGCTAATTACACATTATTGTAACTTATTTTTATAGTTACTTAATTTTCTAATGCAATAACAGAGCACGCACCATTTGCAATTAAACTGTCAATTGGACGAACCATTTTTTCCTCGACCAACGCTAGCAATACCGGCAGTCGATAAGTCTAATCTAACCATCGTTGTAATGTCAAACGCACAAAGGAAACGGCGACCGTTGAGGCAGGTGCTCGTTCACCTGTTGCGTCGGCGCATCGCGGCCTCACCTCCCCTCGGCCTTGCCCCACCCTCCAAGGATCCTCCAAGACGACCGTTAAGTAATTTTGTGACGTAACTCGTGATTAAATCTAGGGTGCGTTGAGTGAGACACAATGGGATTGCTTTTTTTAAATTTAAATTGTAGGTATAAGAAATTTCTAGAATGCGAAGGAATTCGGTATACCAGTTCTCTGTGCAGCCAGTTAAAAATAATATTAATTTAATTTTCTGTTATAAAATTTTCATAATTTCTTTATATTTATTCTGTTGTTTACTTCGTAGTTTGTCTCCTAAAATCAAAAGTAAAATATGTGATTCATGTATCCTACCAAGTATGACCTATGGGTGTCAAATGTGGAGTATGACGAATGCAAATATTCGTAAGCTAGAAACGTGTCAGCATAGTATGGAGCGAAGTATGGTTAACATTAAAAGAAAAGACAAAATTAAATTAAAGAGATAAGAAAGGAAAATAAAATTACCGATATAACGTACTGTAATAAAAACTAAAATGGAGTTGGGCAGGACACATGATAAGAAGTCAGAAAGACAAATGGGCTAGGGACGTAACGGAATGGTGTTCGAGACAATATAAAAGGAGGAAAGGAGGACAACGTCGAAGGTGGGAAGAACGTCGAAGATTTTAAAAAGGTAGCACGCAAAAACTGGATGGTAAAAGGTCGTGATCGCAAATTGTGGAAAGCTTTGAGAGAGGCCTATGCTGAAAAGCAAGACAATCTTTGTTGGGAACACCATTATAAATGAAATGTGAAAAGTCCCCATCGATCCCACTTGTGCAAAAAAAAAAGAGGAAGTTTGTTATTTGTTCGTATTTAATACGCTTTCTAATTCAATAATATATCGATCTAAAGCGGTTAGTGCACCTAATCGGGCTAGAATTAAATAACAACAAAAAAATTTAAAAGATCATTAAATTTTGTATAGAATCAGATTACTCGCTCAAAATGACAAATTGTAAGATGTTCTTACAAAATGACTTCGTAAAGAGAGATTCGTAATGATTAATTTTATTACATTCACTACTGACTTGCCCCGGCTTTCTACTATTGAATTAGCACTAGGCTATTTTAATAATTAAAAGCCATTTAGGCCATTTATATATTTTTTTAGTATTTTATTGATGGGTTTGCTCTTGGCCAGCAAGAAGAGGCCGAGGCCGTGGAGCGAGCTCACCCAGAAGATGCCTATTCAACTCAAACATTAAAAATATTTGTGTTATATGAGCTCGAAAACACAATCGCCGGTAGGAAGTTTCAATCCTTTGCAGTTAGTATTAAAAATTTGGTCCGTTTGGTCCGAAAAAGAGGAATTTTGACAATATGAGAATGCTAACCAGCCGTATGTCTGAATTTCCAATAAAAAGGGGAAGGCGGTAGTATATTACATGTTACTGCTTGCTACTGCTGTAGGTATGTGAATTACACCAGTTCCAATGTTACAGAAGTTATAGATCTTTTAGACAGTGTTTATTAATTTATTTATTTACCTTTACAGAATTAACTCTTTCAATAGCAGACCAAACTGAATCGAAATCCGTTGCAAATTTTATTAAGAATATCGCATTGCGTAGTATCTTATTTCCTAATACTAATTTTAGAGATGAAATCATTTAATTCGTTGCAATTTAATATTACAACGCACTATCAATGTAAGTGTTTGACGACCTACGTCTATTATTACTATAAAATAAAGTGAAAGTTTCTGAGTTTTTTTTAATACTTGTTACACAAGCTAGTGTATGTAGTGGAATTGGTGTTCGGTTGATAAAACTTAGGAGGCAGGTACACTATGTAGGTATTGGATTTACCTATATAAGTTAACTTTTTTCCCAGTAATGCATAAGATAGTACGTAATTAAAATTATAAATAGTTAATAACAAGGTTAAAATTGGCTTGTAGCAAAATCTTATTGAAAAAAAAAGACAATAAGGTACATTTAAAAAAAAATCTTTTTGACATGAGATTTTTTTTTAATAATTTAAATACTGTTTCATTATTGATAAATTGTATGCTTGAGAAACATATTATTTATTTTTTCACTTCACTAATTATATTGGACCAACCTGCATTCACCACACATCGAGCGCGGCGACTCAATAACATTTCACAAATGTAATGAACCAAAATGCAGTACAATCACAGTACAAATAAATGCAGTGGTAAATGTCCTATTTGTTATTATTTGAAATAATTACATTGTGTACCATTTGCGTACCATTCCTTTTTTAAATTTTCAATATAGAATTTTTATGTTTAGGTATGCAAATAATATGACGCGGATCGTTATACTGTCTGCTTATCTATTTGTTGGTAGGTGCTTACTATTGCCTAAAACGTTAAAAAAAAAATTGACGCCAACTATGACGACAAAGTACTCTGCCGACTGTGACAATTCCCAATTATTTGCTTTTGAAAACTCAATTTATGATAACACTGATAATAATTAAAATATTGGTTGTGGGCATTACGTACATAACGTAACGTAAACGTACTTTTCATTGAATGCCCCTTAAATGGCTGGATTGATTTCGATGATTTATTGTGTGTTTGAGTATTGGATCGGTACTCTCTGACACATTGTTACATTTTTTGTGCTCAGCCTGCCGACAGCTATTTATAAACGTATGTAAAATATCTTGCCAATGTTTGTGTAAAGACTTCTATCACTTGTGATCTGCCTTTTATACTATTACAAAGGCTAAATCCACTAATATAGATTGAAATAAGTTATGCTACTGTCGTCTATTATGTTGTTATGTATGTACAGCAATGGTAACCAAACGGTTTAGGGTCGCGGGACAGGTGCTCATCGCACGCGCCGACCGTTAGCGGTAGAAAGTACGCGACCGCGCCGGCACGCGAATGTGGTGACCAATTTTAGTGGAAAAAATAGGAAATATATAAAATTTAGAGTGTACATATCGTAACAAATTGAAGGTTTAGATGAGATGAAATTGTATATTAATACAAATATATTATACAAATACAATAAATATTTGTGTTCATTTTAAAATTTGATTGCAGTTTATATGAATTTCTATTTAAAAATATTTATATATGTGAATAAAAAAAATAAACAATTAATCATTTTAATTTCAATAATTTGCATAAATAACCGCAAAATTATTCCTTATTACCTAACTGGTAAAATATTTTTGTTCTAATGTTCTTATCTTTCATACAACCAAACTATGTTTGCACGATTTTAAAACTCCTACGAAGCCGAGCTGTTAGATGTACACATCAAAACAAGTTCACACAACCATGGCGCGATTGTTCTCTCTGTACTTACTGCAAAAGTTCGAAACCGTGGTCACCCATTTCGGTTACCGAACATACTAGTGTGATTAATGTCTAGAGGAAATTTGACGGCTGCTGTTGTTTTATCTACTTAACTGCACGCCTTCGCGTTTTTTGTGTACACTCAATACGAATGTAGAGCAGTTGTTAATGCCTTAGAGAAATTATTACAGATATACGCCGCCACTTGTTGTCTTACTTAGACTATGCACAAGTTTAGAGAAAACGCAGATAAGACAAAACAGACAAGCCTGGAATTTATATACTTATTCATAATGGTAAGAGCGATAAACGGGGAAGGTTTGTGTATATAATTTGAAGAAAAAAAATTGTAAATCAAATGAACTGACTATCGAGGCACAGAGCCATTACAAGACAAGTCTTCGATACGATAATCCGTAAGTTTGCTACAATTATCTATAGTCGCGCTAAGTATGTACCTGAAAGTTCATTAAAAAGTTGGGTTAAATCGTTAAATAGGCATTTGTTAATATTAATTTTGTAATAGGTAACCACATATTTTTGATTATATCTGGCTCTTAATCTTTGACGGAATCTTACTCCAAGTCTAGAATTAAATCGCCAGTTCGGTATCATTACAATGTGTATAGTGGGTATCTGTTACGAGTATATCGTTGTAAAATATCTGTTATAGTAGTATTTATTAATTGGATGTAATTATAATTCAATTAACCTACCTTAAATACTCCATATTAACTACATGTTCCTGGTCTCGATATTTAAATATTCGATAACAAATACATTAATTGAGTTATGTCTGTGATTGATTCCTATGTATATGGAATTAACCATACGCTCATGGTATAGATATTTTCAAAGTCGACACTAAAGTTGATCTCAGAAAATACCTAAATTGAACTCTATAGAATTGAAAATGTGGTCTATAGAATTAGTCATAGAGCAAATTAACCATAAGCTCGTGGTCTTGATATTTAGAAACTCGATAGATGACAGTGTTCAAAATTACCTAAATTGAGTTCCTGTACCTCTCGTTCAAAATGTGGTCTACAGAATTAGTCACAGAACAAATTAAATTGTACCATCTAAAAGATGTCAAGTGAGGATTCAGTGTAACGTAAAAACACGTTACTATGCCACTTACAGTTCTCGTGCCACAGGACCACAAAATTTCCGTTCGTCATCGTTCAATGAGTAAGGTTTTAGGGTTCAATTATTGCTTAATGTTCAGTGAATACATTTTTCTTCATAAATTTCTGTTCCTTTTATAAATAGGTTGATTTGTTTTTCTTGAGTTTATATGAAAATTGTAGTCATTTTTTATTGTACCCTTTTGCAGTCCTTATCATGCGACAATGACCATTTCAATACAGAAGATCACCGTAAAATAATAGCAGGTTTCAGTGATAAAAAAAAAAATCGTGGGTTCAAGAACACATTGTTAGTAACAAGGCCACTCAAGAGCTTCAGTTTCATAACAGCACGAATATAAGTAATTACAGTAGCTCAGATTTATAATTCTAACAGTCTAAGTAAGAGTAACTACCATAATATCTATATCCTTGTCATACACAACTTTCTTTATCATCAATTGATTCTAATTATGGCGGATATAATACAAGTGACTTTCTCTTTCGAGTCCGCCTGAAAGAATAGATAACAGAAATTATTTAAAAATCCATCTATACCAATAAATAAAACAGAAGTGTATCTTTGTAATGTAAAAATAACTTTTGATTAGCGTGTTCGAAATATTAAGCAACACTCAAAAGGTAAATCGCCATCTAGCGGTTTATCTTTTGGCTAGTTGACCAATGTATGACCCAAAACTAAGCCTATATCGCACGTTTTATACCCGTCCATTTTTAATGACATCATCATAAGGAAATATTCAACCGTAAAACACAGGTGAACCCGGCTAAAATACAGAACCCTCACTCGCGACCGTTGAGTTTTTTATATAAAGAAATACGTAAACAGAGCAAGGTGCGGTGGACCGAGGTAAATCTGAACACGCGACACACCGTGACGATCGGAGGGTGCTGGGCACGCTCCCTAATTACAAACAAAAAAACCCAAGAACCTCTTTTCTGTTATATCTTTCGTTTTAACAAAACTTACAATAACTATAATATAATGATGTGAAATTGTTATGTAGTGAATATTTAAAAAAAATAAGAGCGATAAAAAATTAAGAAGATTAAGGGCGTCTTTCACCAACTACAAGTAAAGTGTTGATTAGTTACTCTTAGAAATAATTTTATGTTTTATTAAATTATGCATTTGGTTTAGTGCATCCTTCGATAGGCGAATATTTTTTATTATTTTCTTTTTAATGTGGTTGGGACTTTTACCGTTCAAACAAAGGTAGGTATATCAGCTAAATTATTCCCAGTGACAGGTGACTTTAAATGACGGTTAGCCTACTTGACAGATGCTGAAAGAGGCCTTAAGACTTGGGAATGATTAAAACATTAATCTAGAGTAAAAACTGGATAGCTAAGTTGGTTGTTATCACCTCCATAAGTTTGTTGTGATATAAAAAGCATACGTGCTTTTTATTTTGAAGTGTAATACCACTTGAAATTATCACTCGTTACCTTATTATTATAATAGGTGATGTAATTCCGTACGTGAGTAAGGTATACCAGAACACATCCCTTATGCCCACGTTTTCCCTTATCCTTAGTCTATTTCTGGATCAGCACGGGAGTTGCATACATTATAGGGGACATTAGCCACACCTATCATACATTCAGTGTTGTTACATAATAAAACCATACTACATAAAATTCAAATTTTCTTTCTCTATTAACAATTACTGTAAAAATATATAGCATTCTATTGAAAACGCCATTCCCGGAAGATTAAAAAAGAAAAGAAATCCAATATGTTATGGTCGCGAAACCGGTAACCATTACCACCCTTACCATTACTAAAGAAAGGTTCCCGTCAGCTATAACAAATTAAATGTAAGTAGTCAAGGAATATGTTATATATTCATCAAATGCTGAAAATAGAATTGTAAGTATGACTGTACTCAATCAATGGTATAATTAATTGAAGTAAAAAGTCGTTTCCTATATAGGCTCTATCGTGTAAGAAATAAAAATAATATCCAATACATATCAATAGGCTACCTTATGGCCCATTGGCCATGTGTCGTGCACATGTTCTTTGTACCATAATGATACATACATATTCATATCCAAACAGGTAATTTTTACGTATAACACCTTTTGTTGTGTTTTTTTCTTTACCCTTTCACGTGGATGTCAGAATGGTAGCGAACAGTGCGTCAATTAGTGCTATTGTGAACAAAGAAAATGATGGATAGAATACATTTTTTAGCGTTTATAATAATGTTAGGACTGATGTTTTGATTAATGAAATTTTTAAATAGGTTTAATCAGATTCGTAGACATGTTGGAGTATCGACATCGTCTTAACCATGTAAGGTGATTCGCTAAAGAGGGAGCGAGTGCTCATACCAAATCACTCTCATAAATCCTTCAACCAGGATGTCTTTATCCTGCTTCTGCTACGTTTTCCCTGTATTTCCGTTAGAATACGGTAGCTTTCATACCTCATCAAGTGCGCAAAACAATGCAGCTTTCTCTCATTTATCGTTCTTAGCACTTCCATAGGATAGTTAAATAATAGTTTTCATTTGTTCATTTTCTACCTGTATGATTCCTTTTATTTCCATTATGTATCTGAAGTACAACAAGTAGGATGACAGATGACTGGAAACCATCAACCTGACCTATTAACCTGAAAAAAAAAAATTCAGATCACTTGAGTCAAATTAATGCTTTTTAACGTATGTTCTTATAATATTAATTTCAACGCAATACCATACACTGATGATCAAAGCAAGCCTTTAATATCTAGAAACACTTTAATATCTAGAGAAAATTGTTTCTGCCAAATAATAAAAACTACAAATGTTTCAAGAGCTACCAGTATGAGCTAATATACCTACACTGAAACCGTCTTCAAACAATTTTAAACTTTCTTATTCTACTCAATTGAAATCTACAATAACCATTACTTCTCTCAGTTCTTAGAAGTTTAAATGTATACAGAAATATGAATCAGTGGATACTGTAACTGTTAAAGTATCTAAAATTGCATCAGATCTTGTTGTACTGGGATATATACAGAAAAGAGGTTGCAGTCTTGTCGTAAATCGTATCTTCGTGTGAACTGGCCACGCCTTCCGAATGATATAGCTCCGGCAATCAGTAGATAATAATTATTTTATTAATATACAGCACCTTTTCGCCTATTTCCTCCAGGTGATTTAGTGTTGATTGTTAATTAATATCGTGTAAATGGTTTATGGTTTTTTCACTTCATGTTTAGGGTACTAAACTTTAAACTGGTTTGATTTTTATCGCATTAAGTACTTTAAGATTGGCATTTCTTTTTAATTAATCAATTAGTTTAACATGTTGCCGATGCCGCTTTTCTATAAACGAACAATCTTCGAGAAAAGGTGTCGACATCGTATTTAATAAACCAGATACTTCATACCGCGAGCTATGGTGTATCTACTAAAAACAACAAAACCTTTGTCACTTTGATACTATTACATATACCTAATATAATCTCCATATAATCTTCTAAAGATTCGCATTATTATTATTTATTACTAAGACCGATAAGCAGACTGAAGCACAAAATGATATAGAGACTGGTTGATGCCAAAAACGACCGTATTAAATAAATAGTTACAGAGACAGAGAAAGACATAGAGGCAGAAATGTAAAAACAATATTATCAATTCTTTCTAACGCTGGCCAAATGTGGTTTCTAATTACTGTTCAAGACATTTGCATACGTGCAAAACTGTTACGGGTTCCTAGCAAAAAAATAAAATTAAAAATTAATTCCAAATAAGGCTAATGGTAAGCTGTTAAACTGTTGCCTTATTGTATCGGTAATCACATCAAAGTTCCGATGACGTGGGCGTCACACTCTAATCCAATTCAGAACGCGTATCAACTGATCCACTACTCATCTGGTTAGCGTCATTACTGTGATCGATATCGCTAACTTTAATTACGAAATATCCGTCGCCTACGCGCTCTACCTTTAAAACGGCTTTAGTTTCATCGATGGCCAAATGATTTATGGTTTCACATTAAACTCAACGTTATAATCTATTGAATTTGTGCGTTCGAACTCTGTTAGAATTAAATTAAGTTAATTGTACACCCCATTTTTACTTTGACCACATTAGACTTTTATTAGACAAAAAAATTAATAAATATTTAGACAAAAAATTAGTAAATTAGTAATAGTACAGTAGTAATTAGTAACTGTTTCAGGAAAAAACCTGATTAATTTTTATTATAATATAAAAATTCCGTGAAAAATTATCTAACTTATGGTGAAAACCGCATCAAAATCGGATGCGTGGTTTAGGAGGAGTTAGCAGCCATAAAGACGCACGCAGTGTATTCTACTACTAAAGTTACATTACGAGTATAAATATAATAACTTTACATTTATTAATAAGGATGTGATTCGTGCACAAGAGGGAATGAATAGTAGGCTCTGCAGTCAAGTAATATAAAGACCACCATGAAATAATAGCATGTGTGCCGTTATGATTCCAAGCACAAATAAAAGTTTTTATCCTTATCCGTTAGGTAACTTTTATCGTTTTTCTCAGTGTAACTTAGGCATTCCCCTACTGCTCCTAATATTTTCAGGCGACGGTCACCACCCACCATCGTTATACCATAAACCTTCCATTGATAGTCTCTGTAAATAAAATCATACACATGATAATTGAGTTAAACTAATCCAGTGTATTTTAAATTTAAAACTAACTTAAAAGCCTTCTTTTTTGAAATAAAATTATAAAAGATTATAATCTTAGTTCAACTTATCTTCAATAGAAATTGCTTGCAATATTAATTTATATTCTATTACAAATAGAAGTGACATATCGAAAGGGCAGATGCTGAATGCCTTTGGGCACCTGCAGTGTTAGAACGTTAGCTATAAATTGTGGTTACAAAACGCCTTATGAATCTATATTGCAAAACCAAGCGTAAAATGTAAAGTGACACCTTGTTGGACGTTATGTGAGTGCGATGGTGTATAGAAAAAAAATGATACGGCGGCCTTAATCAAAATTAAAATATCCATATCAAAGTTACCCAGTTGTTAAATATACTGATACTATAATATGAAACTGTCTGTTTCTTATTTATATTTGAATTATAATAATTTAATGTCTATCTTCAATATTGCAAGTAACATTTATTTGATATTTTTTCTGGATTTTTTTTATGTTAAGGTCGACAGACAGGCTGACGGTCCACTTGGTGCTAGTTGACTACAGGTACTGCAAATGCGCTACCGACCATAGTATGGTTAAAGACTGGTATTCTTTACTCCTTTATCCACAACATCTCACATGCTTTTATTTAACCGTGGTATTCTGCAAGGGGCTTGTTACAATCGCAAGACCCATATAAATGCGAAACGCAGTGCGCCCTGCCACTTATCACTTAATTTGAACCCCTAGAAAGATATAAACCATTTTTTCAATAAAACTTAACGAATTTGCAAAATCTAGATTATACTAATGCATTATTTTATATTAATTGCAAAACTAAAATTAAGCAAAAAAATAGTACTACACAAATAAACTAAAAATATTCCTAAGAATACAAAATAACAAAAAACTAAAGTCGTGCAACAATCGATATACCAAATCTAATTAATTGATTAAGACAACTAAATATCTATTATTAATTATTAAAAATGAACGTTATTTGAGTGTTTTGATGTATTGAATTGATATATAATTTGATGTTCGATTTATCATAGAACATCGATACACTCAATTAATTTTAAAAGCGAATCAAAGTAGTGTCTTTCTCTAAGAAACTTGGCAAGACTTTTTCGCTGTAGATTCCGCTAATTACTAATTATAAGAATACTTTTAATACAACAATTCTCAAACTTTTTGCAGAGAAAAATTGTGTTTTTTAAAGAAGAAAAATAATTTAGTGGTCCCAAAAAATCTTGTGCTTTCTTAGTTTATAAGACTAATTATAAATTTTTGATTTGAATGTATAGCTTTGCACACAAGTAAAATAAACTCTAAAATAAATAATAATATTTTTTTGTGTTAAAGCTGATGATCCATTTAAGTAGCAAACCAAAACTAAAAGGAACCATTCTAGTGCGGTATATATTCGTTAGGACAAAGGATAAAGGACAACATAAGAAAAGTTTATAGGACTTTGGAATCTTAATTCAGTGTTACTAGTTACTGCTCTTGTTGGTTTTTATACTTATTCACAGCACTTCTTGCATGTTGGTGGAATCTTTTCTATATATCGAACTTGTAGCAGATTATAAATTAAACTCATAAATATCATGTGCACATTACGTATATTTTCTTTTCTTCATTACTATAATTTTAATAACAATCATTATAAAAAATACATTACTAGAAAATCAAATATGCCTCAACCCTCTAACAAAAAACTGACTTCAATGAATTTTCCTTGTCAACTAAAATTCTCTTCGACTCGTCTAAATTCAAACTCTAGTTTTAAATGTAATTTCTTTTTAATATCATTACCTACATTTCAGCCAGCACCATTGAAGTTCAAACCTTTAACAACTGCCACCAATCGGACTGCTGGTTTATGATTGATACGGTGTGCCCTCCCACTGTACTAATAAAATTAAACATGTAACAATACTGATAACTTATAAAAATGTTATATTTATAGTTGGTCTTATTTTACCAAAACACAGCTGTGTTGGAAGACCTATGAATGAAATTTATAGAATGATCTAATAATTGTTAGGTTGACACCGCATACTCCTATCTCATAGGTAGTACGTAGTAGTGTACTATAATATATAATAACATTTCAGCAATAGAATTGAATTTATTTTTCCATATGGACAGGCGTGGTAGCCACAATAACGTAGCTCACCTGCCACTCTGTTGGGAAATGGTACAAAATTTAAGCGTCACGACAAAACTTGCTTTTGGAACTTTAATTATTTTGTTTAAAATAAAAATAAAACTACAGAAAATGAAATGAAATGGTTGGAAATGAAAGAATGAATCTTTATTTTGTAACCTTTTTTAGAAAGCTGGTTATTAATTTAAACTTAAAAAGGCATTAACTTTTAAAGAATAAGAATATGAAAGGCTGAAACACCTAAAAAATGATGCGTGGCCGCTCACGGGATTCCTGAGTCGCCACATTAGAATGTGAGGCGAATACTCACCACGAGATGAGTCCCAAGCAGACGTAGCGGTGAGTGGGGATCCGAGGAAATGGCCTCGCTGTGATCTTGGACCCACACATCTCCGCTGATGGTGGAACCGGGGGGGTTTTAGTGAGTATTCCCGGTGATAAGCCACTTCAGCGGGCGAGTCCCACACTCCCCCTCGTCGACTGTCCCCGTAGACGAGGGATAGTGCGTAAATGTCATTTCCCCTCCTAAAAAAAAAAAAAAAAAAGGCATAATTATTCTGATTTAAGAAAAATATGATTATTGACTTAATAATCCATTATCATAAGCATGAGATAACTCGTTCATAAGAGCAACATCCAATATAAACTAATATCTCTTCTTTCTAATATAATTCTTTCAGACTTTATATATGTTTCTCATTCACATATCAAACCTTAACTGCTACATTTACCAGATGAAAGGAATTTACTATATGGGACTGAATTATGAGGGGAAAAGAGATATGTTTGAAGAAGTTCTGAAGAAGAAGAAGTTGATGAGTTACTAAGTAGTATTTATTAAATATTTTTATATGTAATACAAACTGGTGCCCGCGACTTCGTCTGCGTTGAAAAAGCAATATATCGCCTGACATCGTTATTGCTATTATACTTAGCCAGGAGTTAGTTTCCTTAATTTTAGATAATCTCTCGGGAGCAGTACTTTTTTCTGGATGAAAGGTACCCTATGTCCTTTCTGGTGTCCCAGACAACGTGTATGCAAAATTTCATGGTGATCGGTTCAGTAGTTTTTTCGTGAAAGAGTTACAAACATGCATACATACATCTATACAAACTTTCGCATTTATAATATTAGTAGGATTCCGCTTCCTTTCTTAATTTGAGTCAAGCAACCAGCCCGCAGGCAGACAACACCTGAGCTGATCTATAGTTACAACGGTACTGCGGGCCAAATTGTTACTCGCAATAGTGTTTTAGATCAATAATACACATGTATAAAACACGTGGTACATTTTAACGGATCATTATATACCTAGATACATACTTATTATGACTTTATAACAACTAGAATTATGGCAATTGTATTTGGTCATTATAAAAATAGTAATATACTAAAACATTGCAATACTTATGAAATTCATATCCGACGAAAATTTCATATTTCTTATCACAGATTTGTGAGGTAAATATAAATAACGTTATAATAACCATAAATAAGGCCGCCTTTCTGGTGACTAAGTCACCGTCCTTGTGTCAAGCCACCCCTGTTCACATTATATTCCCCTTTTTTGTTTTATAACCCGTAATTATTAGCATTCGCATTATTATTTTTTATTATGTTATATTATATTAGGCCAAGCAAAAATCACTGTTCTATTCAAATTTAGTCAAAGTATTTTTTTTTATTTATATATTTAGATTTAATATTTAAATGTATGTTTTTATTAAAAACATAACTATGTATGTGCTGTCGTAAATTGTTCTAAATTTTTATGAGCGGGTTTATCACTGAATATTAGTAATAAACACTTACATGAATTCGCCTTAGGCTGTTACGGTAGATCGGCAATTTGAAACAGAGATACCGATTTTTTTTATTATTCCCAATGAATAGTTATTAGAAGTAGATGAAAGGCAGATAGATTAAGAGTAAGGTGTGTGCGCACGCGCCGCTTTACGCTTGGTTTTGGGCATTAGAATTAAAGTGGAATGTTTTACTGCCAGATTTTATCTAGTAAGTATATGTATATTTGATTTTTCGTAAATTACTACTTCACAGCTGTATTTATATAACCAATCCTTTCATTTTATAAAGTGATTTAAATGTTATATCATAAAAAATGTATGAGGTTACATAATGTATGTACATAATGTATTATGATAGTATTTTCGTAATATCTTTTTAAATGTTTAATTTAATTTCTTAATAAATCTTATATATCTAAATAAAATTAATAGTAAATAAAATTAGTAGTAGTATTAAAAAAGGTTGCTGTAAAGTATCAAGTCTAATGCTGTCTAACTTTCAATTATCTCAAGCATTTTTATTATTTAAAATAATCTATATCTATACCATATTACATAATAAAGTCGTTGTACGCCTCTGTATGTTTCTTCGCTATCCATTTTCTGAGCCACCAAACGGAAATACAGTTTTCGGAAAGATGTATAAATGAGGAAGGTTTATGTATATAATTTTAAGAAATAAATGAATCGTGCGAAAACGGATACTTTGATAATGCGTTAATAATAATATTTAATGTTTGTTACGTATATATTACTATATTCAATTACTCAGCGTGCAAATGCCAATATGTACCTATTGTTAATTTTTCATTATTTTATTGATTTACACCTTTGGCATTCTTATCTATTTGTTTGGTTTATATATAATACAAATTCATATTATAAATAAATAGGTACGGCTTGTAGATTAATTAATACATTAAAATTATTTCTACTTTCTGTCAAAATTTAAAGATTTTTGCATCTATTCACATTCTCATAAACCAATTCATTTTAAATTTTTGCCTTTAACTAAGCACGACCACAACATTAAGTTACTTAATTCTAAGTATAAATGAAAATACTTATACTTAAAACTAATAAGATATGTTTTTGGATGGATAAATTTTGGAAAAAAACATCACCTACGAATAAAACGTTGTTACCCTAAGGAGAGGTATTACTTTGATAAAATTATTGTTTCACTACCAAATAAAGATTAATAGCATAAATAAAAAACCTGCACATCTCAATTTGGTCATAACTCAAAGTAGATGAAATCTTCTTAGAAATTTTGATCGGCATTTTTTTAATTCGAGCCATCATAACGTGGCCATACGAACATTAACAAATTACTGCCTAAAGCTTTTTGGATTGACCGGATATGGTAACTTTAGTGATATATAAATCGAAATCAACTCTTGAACAGAAGAACGTAAGGTCTAAACTCGGTCGCAATGAAGTTTGATTTGCATTGAACACGTCAATGATTAAAATTAAGTCAGTTTCCGTCTGTAACAACTATAGGTATTTTAGCCTGAAGCTAATATAAATGTCTATCGATGTAAACGTACGTTATCAGCACCTAAAACTTGCATACCGTCTTAATAAAGAATTATTGGAAGATTTAAAATAGGTATACAATGAAAACATCAATTTAGTAAGACTTTTTGTGCGTAATCAGTAATGCAAGAAGTGAGAGTAAAAATAGTTTTATGTACTTGGTTTAATATCGGTAAGAAAGTTGACATTACGGCATTATTCTTGTTCGCCGGACCTACAGCCTCAGAATCAATTTAGCTTTGCCTAGTGTTCAAAAAAAGCTTACCAGTCCATGTTATAAAATACTTATCGATAATATCTACATTAACATTGTAAAGCACCTATACAAAATAGATCGACAGATATTTTGGCAAATATTACTTTTATTTTTTAAGCTACTTTTAGTCAATATTAAAATATATTTAAATAATGCAAGTGTATCTACCATGGTTAATTTTGTTTGTTAATGTAATTCCATCAAAGACATCTCAATCAACTGACCTAATTAAAGATATAATATGAAAGCCTAAAAACTATTTTTACGACTTAAGTCGTTATAGCCGTAAGCTACTGTTCGTCATTCGTCAATAATTATTATGTTTAATTAGAGTTGGTTGTTTTGTTTCGAGTTTAAAATTTACCATAAACGAGATGCATTCGTCAGTTCGGTTTGCGTTTGATTAGTTTTACTGCTAGTGTTCATAAAGTTGAGGCCATGAAACGAGCGGCTTTAATAAGCTTTAGGTTGTTGGGCAACTCCAACCATTTTGTGAGTCAGTATTTTTAAATTATTTTTTACTAAAATATTGTTAAAATTAACAGCTCTTTACTTATCCTTAGTTCTCCAAAGGTTGGCAATGCTACCCCTATAGTGATAGTGTTTTGTAATTATTGTCTATGTGATGGCCACCGTCAAGTAAACAGTTGGCCTGCTAGCCTACTTTTCTGTGATAATTGCTCTATTGGAGTGAAACTATACAAAGTGTTAGGAACAACAATGTAAACTTTTCAGTGAGTCATAGCTGAGGTCATTTGGAACCATTATGACGAAAATCGTCTGAACAAAAATCTAACGGTTTTGAAATATTTAAATTTTTCTATATATTTTTTTATTTTACCCCAAAAATTGACTATTGAGTATTAATAACTTTTTTGCTAATTAAGATATCAGTCTAAAACGTGTGTATATTGATAAAAATTATTAAAATAAAAAATAGAGCTTTTGAGTTATAAAAACGCTTTTAATTGCTTAAGCAGTTAATTTGACAATGAATAAGCTATTCATTCGCATCTGAATGAACTTTCAAGATACAATAATCCATGAACTAAAATAATCGTCTTACTGTGTATACCTACTGTAGTTTAGTGGCCCCATTTCAGCTGGCCCACGCAACAAGCGAGCACCCGTATTTATTGAGCTAATTGGTTGTAAATCGAAGGCAGATTGTTTCAAAATGGCCGACAACGATTTTGTGTAGTAAAACTCATAAACCTCCCTACGTGTACGTTGTCGGTTAATGGCTTCATGATAAGGTTCCTTTTATGGTCTAATTGGAGTTTCTTAGAAGCTTTTTTTGTCTTCATCATTATTAATTTAAACGCCAATTAGATGAATAAAGATTTTATTGATCCAAATACTCTTTAATGTGTATTAGAGTCACATAATTAATTATTTTAAATATTCCACTTAGAGACCAAAAAATAAGCATAAGTATAGTTACTGTTATATTTACACTTTTACTAAATTGGATAACATTGTATAGAATAAAATTGTTGACTCATAAACGTAGCACCATAATTTAGGATATATATAACCATAGGATATATAAATTGCACCCCGGGCGAAGCCGGGAGCGGGTCACCAGTATATTATAAATAAATATATATATATCTATAATAAAAAATATATTATAAATAATATATATATATATATATACAGATGTTAAACAATAAATATTTCAGCGATCATTGATCTGCTTCTTTAACTGAAGATTTTTATTATTATTATTTGTAGGTATCTTATTTAAACAATGCTACGCGTAATTGTATAAACTATGATAACATATTGATGTTGTTAATATCTTGTATTTTTTCAGTCTCATCTTTCATATTACTATCAATCTGACCTGAATTCATCGAAAAAAGTCAATCTTTTACAACAATTTTGTGTTGCACGGGATAATTTCCCATCGGACAAGGATACAGCCAATCGTCAGCGCATTATTACATCATTAACATAATGCATCCAAATCTCTCGGGTGTACGTTATGAATAATGCGCCGATTTATATGGATGAGACGCTTGCTATATCCTCAAATTGTGTTGTGATCCCAATCGTTACCGGCTAATATGGCCTATTATTGGAAACAATCTTTTAAAACTATATTACAATAAGCAATTAGTGTTTGTTTTGCCACAATTGAAAACACCATGAATATAAATCGAAAATCGTTGTGTATAGCTACTAAAGTGATTATGCTTGCCTAATAACATCTAATAATTTATGAGAAAATTTATAAATTGAAATTCGTTTGGATGTAGGTATTAATTCTTCTTGATCATTATGGCTTATCACCAGGACATATTTTTCCACTAGATCTTATGTATATTATGCAGATTGGAAAAGCCACAGACCATCTGGAAAAGCATTTATGCACATAATAAAGTTATGCACATCCCAGGTGATCTTTACCTACTAGAAAACCAGCCTTGACATGTGATTGGATCCTTTCTGAGGGGACTTTGGAATCGACACGCGTCCACTCCCGCGTCACTCGGTATTTCGCTATATTGTTCGATTTCTATGCATTTCATTTCATTTCATTTCATTCTTCAGCTTGTGTCTCTCCATAGCGAAAATTCAACTGATATACTAATCTAAATGGCATAACATCGAGACACATTTGTATCCATAACGCAAATCCGTACGAATATTTTTAAATCGTCTTCTCAAAGTTTCACAAAAGTAATCTATCTTGGAGCGGATAATCAGAACAGTTAATGAATGAAGGACTTTACCAGGACTGGTTCCCGATACAGGATATTACTCCACTGTAATTATTGGTGTGGAATCATTATGGCATTACGTGACAGGCTCATGGTGGCAATCAGGATTAAATTGTGATGTGGGGGCTTCCGCCTGTGGGTAATTGGCTGAGTAATGTGGGTAATAAGCGTTTCTAGATCTGCAGTTGTAAAAATATCTTCCCTAGCGATTCATAGTTGTTGCTTAGCATTAACTGAAGCTGAGGCAAATTAGAGCCTCGAGTCGTTTTTAGTTGCATCTTCCTAACCAAAGTATTTTAATGATATTAGTATATCTTAACTTTTATTTCTATTTCATTTGTTAAATATTTTCTATGATTTAATGAATTAATAATAGAACAATTAGTAGTTAATATCGCTTTTTAAAATTCATAAATTGACGATATTTTTCGTCAATTACCAACCGACAAACCATACTATCCACCTGGTTGTTTAGGATGCAGTACCATAACCACCAACAGTCCAGTCCTGTATTTATTCGTCATTATTGATCCCATCAAGACAGGCAGCACTTTTAGAACTCTTGTAGCGTTGCATATGTTTATATATAACTAATCTGACCTTTACACAGGACTATCTATGATATGTACCTTAGATCTTAATATAGGTATTTTAGTTCGCTTTGGGACATTTTTAGTAGGTATTCTATTAAAATGAGTAGACGTATGATTGCCCCTTTTTTTTTAAAAAAACCGTAATAATTAGTGCAAAGCCTAGTAAAATAGATCACAACAATTTTAATAATAACCTCTTGTCATTAGTTACATTACGAATTAGTTGCATTGCATATATTTAGATATAGCAGCCTCGGTTAAAAACAGTAAGTATGTGAATCATAGTTCCCACATTTTGTGTCTGAAAAAGTAATTTCGAGAGCAATTTTGTCCACTTTTACAGAAAGAAAATTATATAAATAATGACAATCTATTTCATGAAATAATTACGAAAATGAAAGGTACACAGTTGGCGTGAGATGTATGGAATGAAATGTTTAATGACAAAAGTATTGTGAACTTAGTGGCTTAAGTGGAGCGATTTTTAACAAAAAAAAACTTTTTTAAAAAAATCCATCAACTATAGAGAAACATATTGTCTTAAGCAAGAATAACATAATTACTAAATGATAAGGCTTATAAAGGCATAGCTAAATGTTCCTTGATCTCCTATGTTTTTCCTATGTTTTGGATAAATTTCGCGCTATTTCGCGCCGTGGGTGATGACGTAAAGTTATCTCTCAGTAAAGAGATAAATAAAGTTATTTTTATTGTCTATACGTCTCTCAACTGCCTCTACTTGAGAAGGTATGGCCTAAAGTCTAACACGTCAGCTCTTATATTAAAAGAACTTGAACATTGCTAAGTCATGTAAAATACAAAACTTTCCTTACAAATAACTGCCTAAAAATGTCACTGAATCCTCACCTTATTAAAGCTATATTTAAAGTTATATACCTTTAGAGCCGTGCGTGATGCAGATGAGACAAATAGAACAGATGTTGATGAATGTTGATTGCTATTATTTTCCAAAAAAGTCACACCGGGCATTCGCTGCTGATGAACTTAATAATGAGTTCCGTATAAAACAAGACATCTTCTCATTATTGACATTAAATTTAGTTTAACGCTATAGGTATTTTTGCCGTTTGATTAAAATTCATTAATGCTTTTTTTATTACTACTTACTTATTACAAAGTCTCATAGAAAGTTCAACATCCAATTTCATAAAATCAGAAATTATCTGAATCTCTACTATTTCTACTATACCCAAAATTTCTACTATTTTCATGGAAAATGTTTTGCAAATTAAGCTAACTATTAAGTTTATTAAATTAACTAGATCTGTTTTCCCGCGATTATCCAAGTCCCTTTTCCTCAAGTGTTTAAACTTTTATTACATATTTATTGTCAGGCTTTGAAATTTTAATTTTAATTTTTACATGATTCCTCAGGAACAGTACTTTTTTTCTCGATGAATGATATCTTATGTCCTATTCCTGACAACATGTATGCAAAATTTTGTGACGATAGGTTATGTAGGACGATCTCACTTCTGCATTTTAATAATTATTAGTTAGGATACTGTGTGTGTTAAATTGTTGACAATGTTACTTAAATTATATGAAAATAAAATATATTTTCAGATATCGCTGCGGAACTCTAAAGCATGCGACGTGCAATGAAACAAAGTGTGATTACCATAATTTTATCGCCCCACGTGTCCGAGGACTTGAATAAAAACTGGTAGCAATCACGGTACACCGCCAGTACAACCGAGGAAAAAAGTGCTAATTATATATAATTTATTATTTACTATGAAATATAGAAATCAAGTTAATTGCTTTTTTAAATAATAATACTTTGGCACAATTTATGCTTTTGACTTTTTGGGACTTAACACAGGTCTTTTTGCACATTTGAGGTAAAAACGGGATAATTATGTTGGAACACATCGCAGTCGGCTTATAAGTAAATGCGATTGTAAAAACGATGGTTTCTCTCCAAATGCGCTTGCACAATAAATAATTTTTATATTTAATTTAATGAAATCCACGCTCTTTATCTAAGAACCAACAATTTCTGTTTGATATGAAAAGTAATTTTATCAACAAAATTGACCATCGTTTTCGCTTTGCAGCACAAAAGCACAAGTGGTAGGTATTACGTCAAAGATTTATTATCATTACTAGCTGGCGCCCGCGACTTCATCCGACTTCATCTGTCGTGGACTGAAAAAGGTAGCCTATCTTGTGTCCCTTACGTCTAAATGTTTATCTACCAAGTTACATGCAAACCAGTAAATTCGTTTAAGAGTTATGAAGGAACAAAGACACATACAATACATACACTTACAGATTTATTTTATTAGTATTGATTACATTTTTGAAGTCAATTTACTTTCTTGATGATTATGTACCTAATCTAGTGTTTTAAAGCTCAAAGGTCAATGATGTTCTATCTATGGCAGCAGACAGATAATGCAAATGATATGCTAACTTGGCTTGGCACCATATGCTCATTAAGCGGATATATCAATATTGACAGGTCGTCGCCGCCCAATGTTGTAATTAAACCACTATTGCCATTATAGTCCTGTCACCTGTCAGATTTAGGTACAATAATTATAGTTCAGGGTTTATTTTAAGTGAAATATATTTAATTCATATCAAAGATATTTATTGAAAATATTTTTAAATTTTTCAATATTTTTTTATTAATTTTAGCAACTTAAAATTTATAGTTAGTCTAGAGATCTGTAGATAACATCCCAAAGTTACACAAAGAAAAGTAATTTTTATGTCATAAAGTTGCCTAAATACATAAATATTAAGGCGCTTAACTCTAGGCTAACTTGGGCATTTAATTTTTTATAACATTGACATGCAGTCGGAGCCAAGACTGGTAAGTAATATTTAATAATATGTACAAGTTAGAATAAATCACTAGGTTCTAGAATCATGTTTCATTCATTACTAAAATGTGTAACACATAAACAACTTGCCCACTGTATATTATACATAGCAGTCAAATCAACCCTGTTATAAACCGCCATTCATTGTTTCAATCGGACAAGTACGGCTACGGACCCAACAACGATGCGCGAAAGAGACACTCCAATACGCAGAAGGACATCTCTCTCTAGCACGTGGATAATCGCAAACAATATTGCCTAATAAAGATACTCGGGTTTATTCTGAAACAAACTGGTTCGCAGATCGTATGCATATCTTAAGATATATTTACCTTTTGAAATTCAAAATTTATCATAGAAACACAAAACATGTGCTATATTATTTATTTGAATTTAATGAATTAGCTGATTGATGCTCTATGTTTAAAAATGCATTCTTAATTCAAAAGAGCCAATCTCAATTCAGTGGGTTCAGTACAATCAAGCACTAAATCTGATTTAAACTGTATTTAAACACTGGTATTTAAACAACGACATTGGATACATTGAATGAACACTTACATTGGATAATTATGTAGGGAATGTTATTTATACCTATATATATTTTTACAACAACCGTATAAACAAAGGTATATCAGCTAAATTATTTCCGGTGACAGGTGACTTTTAATGACGGTTAGCCTACTTGACTGATGGTGAAAGAGGACTTAAGGCTAATGGTCTACGTGATGGTATGTACCCATTGCAAACTTTAAAGAACTGTAACTAACACTTTAAAGGGGTAGTAATGCGAATACCGGCGCCAATTAAACTGTAAAAAGAAAGTGAGAACAGTAAGTAGTATGAGCATTTACATAATAATATCTTACTCACGCACTAAAACACAAAATACAAAAAATTTCTATTATAACATTGTGATTATTTGTAAGGAAATGGTTACTAACGCCAGGCGAACCATCTTTTTTATAAATCCGTGAGACATTGTGCCCAGCCGCTGTCAAAATTTCTGTTTTAATATCAAGTGTTAATATTCTTAATCAAAATAAGGCAAATTATTGCAGAATATAACCGCTCCTATAATGGGACGTCGCTGGAAGCACCTACCGATGCAGCTTCTGATACGGTCTCTGCCTGAGGCTCGTCATTAACGCGAGTTCGATACCGGCTCCCAGTTATTACCCTTGAGGTGACCATGATTTGCTTACATATTTTATTTTTATTTTTTAATGATTCCATAAACGACCGATAATTTGAAACGATATTATATGCGTGGTACAGTTTAGTTTATTCTATGATGACAGACTTTATAGGTCGTCTGTCAATTTTTCGAGCAGTCTTTTTCTTGGTGTAATTCATTCTACTTTACTTTTGAAAGGTTTTCTCATTAAATGTCATTGCAGTTATAACATTTATGATAAGTTTATTATAGTAATATGCACCTTCACCGTGGTTTGTGTTAATTAACGACTGTAGCCAACGACCATCAAGTGAATCAGCCTGACGAGCTTGCATAAATAAACTTGATATTATTATATATGTAATATTACAAATATTACACTTTCAATTATTTTATCTAAACAGGTTATAATATAAAATCTCTGTCCGTCTCTGTGCGAGTATGTTTCTCAGTTATAACTTTTTCTTCTAAACCACTCAACGGATTTTTAAGTGGAGGTTTGTGTATAATTATTGGCAGAAAAAAATTGCCTCCCTGCAAAGCGGAGTGCGGGTCACTAGTATTAGTATTAAACGAAAAGGACCTGTCCTATACTGAAAAATTACGAAAGTAACGAAGTAGAACAAAGTAACGAAAGTAATTACGAAAATAATAATATAATATAAATATATATTATTATTCTTATAAATATATATTATATATATATTATATTATATATATATTATTATTAGTAAGTTCACTCTAAAGAGTGGCAAATATTTCATGGTGACCCTACACGTGCATTATGTACAAGGAGTCATGAACAAAAAATGCTTGTTGTTTTCTTGATTACCTCACAACTCATATTTGTATGAGAGATGAAAATGTTAATTTCACCCGATGTATTCATGACTTGTGTGCATGTTTTTTGACTTCTTGAAACTATAGATTATTTACTCCTTTTGGTGAAGTTTTGTTGTCAATTTTGTTTCACAAATATTACAACGGGTGCAATGTGCAATAGTTCTTAATATTATCATTAAATAGAAAAAAGTACATTGCAGCACATGTAGAATGGACCGTCAGCCAGTCTACCAGATTTATATCCTAAGCTTGTCAAGCATGGTATGAAGTTTGTAACAGGTTAACTTAAGTGTAGACTCTGTAGACCAACCCCACACGCGCGCTAAGTGTTGCCCGCTGACTGCCGCTACTCACATAGCATCAAATTAAATCGTAGCGCGTTGAGCGTAAAGTAATCGTGCGTCACTCGTTCAATAGAAGTGGTTTAGTACGTATGATACGGGCATATCTTCAATTATCGTGCCTTACTTAAATACACGGTAACCGAGACCGACTGCTTGACAAAGAATAGTGTCACAATCAGATATGGAATTAGGTAAAATTTACTCATTTTTAACCCTACGTTTTATTTCCAAAATAATGTGTTCTTATTACTTACGACCTTATAAATTAATGAAAATGATTTTTATTTGTTATTTCAAAAACACTGTTGTAAAAGCAAATATTATTAAAGATTAATAATGGTCTTATTGAAAAAAAAAAAAGTCGCATTACCTCCGACCATGCAACTTCATTGCACCTTATTTTTGTGTTATAATACAACAGATACCTACTTACATGAAGTTGTAATTGAAAATCTGAAGCAATATTTTTTTTGTGTAAGGGCTAGTATTTTTCACTTTAATTTTATTTTTATTTAAAACTGTAGCAGACAGACAGACGCGTAATAATGGAGATGTTAAAGTCAAATACGAAGGAAGTGATGATAATTATTATTAATATCAAGTTCAAAAATTTGTAATATTAAAGCTCTTTTTAAAAAAGACCCAATTTCCTACAGAAGCCCTAAAACATTAAAATGTAAAAATAAAAATTATTTCATTATTGATTTAATTATAGAGAGTTTCTGCAATAGTGACTTATCTTTATGAAAACTTTTTACGGTCGCTGCCTGTCTACCGTCTATGATCAAACGATCACAAAGTGATAGCCGATCAGTGATCACAGCTATCACAGATCGCAGTGACGGCTTAAAAAGACATATCCTGTGTTGCTGTCTAATTTACAGCTCCACTTTAAGAACAGTGTCCGACTTGTAACACGTGTACAATTTTTTCTTTTGTTATGATTGTGCTTATGAATGGGATTCAAATTTTAATAATGGAGTTAAGTATAGTGTCTATATATTGCATAAATATTATTTTTGATTTATTATAATAATGTATTATAATATTTTATTATTTACTTAAGTATGAAACATCGATGTAAGTAAATAACTTACATAATTATGAAAGTAGACATAATATTGATGTACTCTTATTTGCATTATAGTGCAAATTATTCGGTATTTTTTTTTAATTATTATTATTAACTGTACAATACGGCACTAGCGACATATACAAGACTAGCGGGTCATACGGCACTGTTTCGTTAGGCTACGAATAAATACTTGTGGGTTCAAAGGGTCCGAAGCAGTGGGCAAGTCGCCGAAACTTTCTGCTTTTCGGGCATCTGGATTAATTTTTTATAAGGTTCCTGAGTTATCCTCTAAAAATATACAAAATTCGTCACAGCGATAACGATGGCAGATAATATTTTCTCAGTTGTTATATTTTTACCGCGGACGAAGTCGCTGGCATTAGCTAGTTTATAATTACTTATTTAGAGATGCTTTATACTGCGCGATACTTATTTTGCTATATTTTGATCAACTGTAATATAAAACCCCACTTGTCTTTGGATAAATAATTTATAGATACCTAAGTATCAAGTTCTTAAATTTTATCAATTGTAATTTTCCTGGATCAGGGATTCCAATACGTTTTGTTATTTATTTTCATTAAACGCGACTCCACGCTTATAATAAATATCTACACTGGCAATTATCTAGAAAAGATTATTCTAAATCAATTCGAAATCTTCAACAACAGGTTGTTGTATTTTAAAAAAAATCATAATATTAGAGCAACCAGTTTTGAGTGAGATTGGGGCTCGCTCGGACGGTAGCTCTTAAGATTATAGTAATTTCTTCAGCACGATGTATGTACACTAGTTATACGCAGCACATTACGTTCCTATCGATTTCATTAGATTAACCTTGTATTTATTAAATCTAGTGATGGATACCGGATGGGATCTAACGGCTTTTGGTTTTTCTTTTTTATATCTCTACGCCAACGCCAATTACGGACATTGAAGACCAATTTGTTACTTTATTGTGGGTAATACTTATAAAAGAAGTAATAGACTAAATTTTCAAATAATTTTACTGGACCCAGATAAGTAATTAAGTACTGTTTGGTAGCAGAGTTAGAACAGCTAAGAATATTGAATGCAGAGGCGAAGACGTCGCGTCATATTTGTCATTCGTACGAATTATATGTTACAACGTTACAAAGTTAAAAAGTTGTTTTCGTGACACTTGTTATGTACAGTAAACACAGTTTTATGTAATTATGAATCCCACCGTGATTAGGTAAATAAATATGTAAACAAAAAAAATAGCATCATTCGTCGCGTTAGACGAAACACTGTAGACAGATTTCAGGATATTTGTTGATCCATTTAGAAAAATTACATATATTCTGACTGTTTTTATAGCAAAGGTTTAATTAAATTAATGTACTTTTCATCATAAAATGTATGTAGGGAACTGCAAAAATAGTATAGTTAGTGTTCAAATCAAACCATCAAGACAACGTTTTTTTAGTCAAGAAGCAATCTTAAGGATTCAGTAAAAAGCAATTTTAGATTTGGATCGAAAAACCATAAAACGTGCCAGAGACGATATGATAGCTACGTTGTTGTCTTGTTTCTACGCCATGAGTTTTTGCTAGTGATGTGAACCTTAGTTTATTGGTTTTTCAAAGCGATAGAATTGAAAGCATTTATTCGACATGAGTTCTATCCATTCACCATAAATGCGAAAATAACTCAATTTAACTCTACTACAGAGTCACTTTATAACATTTATTTATTTACATTACAAATGCCCGTACATGTGGCTCGTAAGTATGGATTTATGAGTTCTTAAAATGCTAATCTTTCTGATTCTGTCGCGTTTTCATTGCGTTTTCACATATAAACCCTCATATCTAAGTAGGTACTAGATTTTACTGGATTGTTATTTTAACTCGAACTCGGGAAGGAGAGAAGACAAATTTTTAACTTTTCGTTTAATTTTACACAAAAACCAGAGAAACTTATGAAATAATTGGATTTTTTTTTATATAGTAATTAAAATTATAAAAAAAGTTTGTTTCTATGTGGGATGTAATCTTCTAAACTGCTCATCCAATTTTAAAAGTTCTTTGCTATTGCAGAAGTTATATTGCTTTACATAATATTTTGTCAGGCGGTACCTACCTGTTATTTTTGACGACACGTTTGGTCTAGTGGCTAGTAACCCTAGCTGTTAACCAAACGGTCGCGGGTTCGAATCCCGCTAGGGGCAAATGTTTATGTGTTAACATTTACCTTTGCACTTGAGTCATGGATGTTTTGTATTTATAATAAATGTATTTATAATTTATATGTATTTACAAAAAAAAATAAAGTATTGTATGTAGTATATCAACTGTATGGTATCCATAATACAAGCATTAAATTGCTTACTTTGGAACTAGATGGTGCTGTGTGGAATGTGTAAATTTATTTATATATTAATGTCTTAACTTTTAACGCGGACGAACTCTTGAGGACCAGCTAGTTAGTTGTCTTTATATTTAGGGTAATCAATAATTTTATTGCAAGCTCTTGAAATTTTCAAATAACTTATGAAGGTATGATAACAACTATAACGGGAAAGAAGTTACTTTATTTATCGTATGATTGCGATGCACGGAACTAGGTGTAGGTAGACGCTGATTAGCAATCATTGATTGCACAGAGTATCTATAATTAATTAAAATAAACATTATATTTAAAAAGTCCTTATAGTAATAAATAGTAACGGTTATTTGAACGTTACTAAGGCGCCAGATTCAATTACGATACGGACCGACAGCATGTTTCGAAGCGGATCGAATAGACCGGGAGCCGGTCATTACAATAATAATTGTATCACGATCGATTAATTTATAAACTAGCTCCATTCCATTCATACGTCTTTTGGAAATAACGATTTATAGGTGAATGCTATTGGGGACAACTCGGATGATTTAATTCGAATTGAGTTGCTTAGCACCAACTGTCTTGTTAACTATTTTACGATAGCCCGCGGTGACAACGAGTTACCACTAGTTCTATAAGATACAGACAGACACAATCATGATTTACGGTTACCTATCATTCAAAAATAAGGTCTACTTACATAATTATTAAACCAATCGAAAACTGCATTGGTAATTTTGAGGTGAAAAATAATTAAAATACTTAAATAAAAAACGTAAGTATAAAAAATATGAAAATGGATTGATAATTTTAAATAAGTATTAAAAATATAAAAATCGATTGATAAAATAATTTCGAAAAAGGGGGTCGAATTTTTATTTATATAAAAGTAAAAGTAAGAGAAGACTTTGACTTTCAAAATAATCCTATATGCTACCAAAAACGGTTAAAAAATCAACATTAACTGTACCTGGATCTAAATCGGCCAAAAAGTATTAGCACTAAATGAAATGCAACCGGTTTTGGATCTCAGGCTGTCTTGCATTTAAGTATATATACAGAAAATTTATTTTGTATGTTTGTTAATTAATTATTGATAAATTGTTATCATTAAATGATAATAAACTATTGTTATTATTTTTAAAGTAAATTATTTATTTTCTCAATACCTAACTGTAAAAAATAGACAGAGGAACGCAGCTATTTTATTACTATTTTATTATTTTATGCTAGCTAGACAGTCAATCTATATAGACATCTAGATATCGATAGAAAATAGATAAAGATAAAGATAAAGATAATAGCTTATACATATATAATTTGTAAATATATATTATAACTTAGTTTTAGATTTAGAATAGATAAGAGATTGCATTTTCCATAAACTAAATGAATAAACTTTTAATGTTTTTTCCTATATATTATTTATATATACCTCACAAATGCGAAAAAAAATATAAGACATTTAACGTGAAATTTACTTTATTCAAAAAATTTCTTCTTTACTTATAGAAGCGAGTATCGGTCGGTTGGAGTGCTAGTCTGTGTACGAGGATTCCAAATTCTTTTGTGTTTTGCCGCCCGACTGAACAGTAGCAGCATACATTGAATACAATACAACACTTATTTATAGTCAAAACTGTCGTCGCCATAGCGTCCCGACTCCTCTTGTTAGGGAGTTTGCTTACTGGGTGAACTATCTCACATATTATACCGGTTAAGTTAGGGCTAAGTAGAATCTTTTAAAGTTTTGTTGGTTTTAATATGATGACATATCTCTTAGTTGACATTATACATCGGGAATCCCAGAGCTGGAAAAAGGGCTCAAGCTAGGATATAATAATAATATAATTTGTAATTACTAATAATTATTATAAATTCTATTAACTAATAAAATTTTAAGGTTTAAACCTTAACACGTCGAAAAAACACAATCTAGCGTAGTTACAACGACTTCATCATCATCAATATCTACCCAAGGCGTCCACTGTTTGACATACTTATAGGCCATTTAATGGACCAGATTATATCTGGTCCGAAATATATCCATAAATTTTCTAAATAAACTCAAAAGAATCAGTTAAAAATTTTAAGCGTCTAATCTCAACGAAAAACTATTTCAAGAGTGATTGAGTATGTGATAATGACATGTTTAAGTAACAAAACATCATAATAACATAATATCTTTAGATTAAGTTTAATGAGTAGTACCTAATAATGTTATACTTTAAGTACAAGAAATGATCGTTTTGATATTATACCTAACTACAAATGTTACAATATCAAATCATTCCTGTTTATGAAATACCCCATTTTTTTCCAATAGTTTCAATAATTACAATGTTCAATGTTCCAGCGCTAGGTAGGTATGTTCCGAATGTTCCAATAGGTGGCCTAAATCGAGCAGTGGACGTCCTATAGCTTAGATGATGAACTATCGTCGCTATTAACACCAGCAATGCCATAGATAGATGGTATAGTTTTGACTGCGGAAAAATCTTTATCTTTGTAACTTAAATATATAATACTTTGTTAATCTATACCTACTAATATTATAAAGCTGAAGAGTTTGTTTGTTTGTTTGTTTGAACGAGCTAATCTCAGGAACTACTGGTTCGAATTGAAAAATTCTTTTTGTGTTGGATAGATCATTTATCGAGGAAGGCTTTAGGCTATATAACATCACGTTACGACTAATAGGAGCGAAGAAACAGTCGAAAATGTGGAAAAAAAAACGGGGAAAATTATTCATCTTTGAGGGCTTCCGTTGCGTGCGCTGCGAAAACCGTTCGAGATACCCAAACGATTCCCAAAATAACTATTCCACGCGGACGAAGTCGCGAGCACCAGCTAGTAATGACATAAAAATCAAAGATCAGGATATTTATCGGATTGTGTAAACGATCCTTTGACTGCAAATCAAGCCGCTCCTTTTGTGGTCCACAAGATCAGAGGAATAGCAGCGCCCTTAGGTTTTTATAAAAAAAGTTCGCAATAACGGTGTTCGAGATTGCAAGGTCAGTGGGAACTAACAGTTTGTTTTGTTTTTCGAAATTGACCTTCGGGGCTCGGTAGTCAATTATATTTGAAAATGGAAGCACATCGGTACGAGAATAGACTTTTATTATACAGCTGAAGGTAAACGTGCTGATTTGTAACTGGTCGTTAGGAAATCTAAGAAATTTCCTCGTCATTATGTCTCTAAAATTATACCCGCCACTAACAACCTGCCAGTATTCTGGAGATATTTTACATTTACATTTTGTTTTAATTAACTATTAACAAATGGAAGAACATATAATAATTATAGTCAAATATTGCAACTCTAGGTATACTCTTTACATATACACCGTCGTTAATAACGGCACATGTGCTGTTGGGCAGTCATTCATAGTATAATATTATGTAATATTTTATTATATGCTTTCCAAGCATTTAATTATATTATTTATTAATTATTATGCATTATAATAATTAATAAATACCGAGCAAACCATCAAAACTTGTCTCTTTAGAGATCACACATACTTTTTTTTTTAACGTTGGGAAATCCTCTTGGATACCCGGCAAGATCACACATACCTACTTACTATGCCGCGTCTTCACTTCTGAAACTATTTGTTACTTTGCGTAATACAGTAGGTCCGCTATTTTTCATCCGTAGTAATCAAAGACTAATAAGTATAATTGGGAGTATAGTACACGGCGTAGCCCACAAAAAATGGTAGTAGTAAAAGTGAGCTCCACTCCACTCGAGCCGAAGTGGACGAATTCGCACATAGTCGCTCGCTAGTCGTAAGCTAGTCAATATCGTTGTGTAGTATACATTGATGCGTTAATACAGAAGACTTTTAACTAGTTTCTTTTTACAAAAGCAATATTCATTTGGAATTGCGTGTCAATCTCTCAGTAAGTTCGTAAGTATGATTTTAATACTACCACAGATTTCGGGGCTTTTTGCTTGCTACGCCGCATCTATAGTTTAGATCAATGGTAGTAATATTATAAATGCGAAAATTTGTATGGATGGATGGATGTAGGATGTTTGTAACTCTTTCACGCAAAAACTACTGAACCGATCACCATGAAATTTTGCATACACGTTGTCTGAGACACCAGAAAGGACATAGGGTACTTTTCATCCAGAACGCGGACGAAGTCGCAGTCACCAGCTAGTATGTTTATATAAAGGATATATTATAATCTACATATTTCCACATAGTATACAAGTTCCAAATAATGAAAAATTTCTAGAAAATAAAAAGTAAAAGGCCGTCGCCGCTAATAAGCTACACTCTGCTTTGAAAAAATGATTTGTTGCCGATAGGGAATTGATTGACATAAGTTGTAATTTTATAATTGGTGTACCGATGCGCATGACCGATAAACGAACGGTGCTCGCGCTCTACGAGTAGGTACGTGGCTTATTTTATACAGCTTATCTACCGAAATGAGATCTCAATACAGATCACATGTAGATTAGGCGACTTATCGAAACTGATTTAGCATAGTTTAAGACATTTCATTAATTAAAATCGTTCATTATACCGACATACTTACACAAATATATATATATATTGATTTATACTGATCATTAAATTTATTACATTTAGCTCTTACCTTAACAGAACATTAGCACGTATAGCAGTTTTTCAATTTTTAAGTGTCTTAACACCAAGGCCGCGAATCCTAATCGAGATTTTTTGTTTCGTAATAACTTATTTGATAACAAGTGCAAATCTTATCTAATAAGTTAATAAATTAAATTATGTTATATGATTTAATAATTACATAAATTGAGTATATTCAACTCTGAAAATAAAGTACACATCATTTTTAAGTAGATAATATTATAATTATTTATTGAATCGACAATTTGGAAAAATTTAAATTAAACTTCAGGCGAAGCGGAGAGTCTGGATAGTTTGTTTGCTATATTCCAAAAATCTTAACCGACAAATATACCTATGTTTAAGTATACTAAAATTACATAAAATCATGTATAGGATAATTTATTTTTGGTCGACCAGAAACGCCTCTTAAAAATCCATCACAAACCATAATGTTCCTGTACCATTTCAATTCCTAATTCGACCACATTTGATGACCGTAACGACCCGACGTAGCATAAAGCAAAAGAAATATAATCCTAGACTTATAATTTGACATCGCCGACGATGGCAGTTTTTTAAAGGACCCGAACTTTTATGAAGGATAAAAAACTCGTTAGCTTGCTATTATCCTTAATAAACGAGAGTATATGGCCAGCCATAATGATGTGGTCATTAATGTAATGCTTAGGGTCCCTCGAGCGATCTTGTGCGTCTTCGTGTCGCCAACAATATTATGACAGAGGATAGCTCTGTTTATGATGGCTTATATTAGAAGATCTATTATAATAGCCTCAGAAACATCACAGGTTATGAATGTATCTGTTATTATATTTATTTCGTAAATGGAAAACATTATAGTGCAATTTATATCACTAACTAGCGATCCGACTTCTCGACGAGAATTTATATGATTTATTTTTATTTATATCAATTTAGTTTTATAAAAATAATTGATAAGATAATGATAAGAAATGATGATATAAAAATATAAAAGATAATATAATAAGGAAACCCTTATTTTTCATTTCAAGATCAAAATTTTAATGGAAATTGTTAATTGAAAAAAAAAAGGAACTATATAAAATGAATTTCTTTCTACCCCCATTCAGTATTAAAGTGTCTGCACGGCGCATTTAAAATCAATAACGCTTTCAAGAAGATCACTTTCTCGAGCACAGTGAGAGATCGATCAATGATCTATAGATCTTTTGTTACACGAAATCGATCTCCACTTCGATTACGTCGCGAATGAAACGGTAACGAATGATTTTTTTGTCATTATAATATCGGAGACCGTGTGTGATTGGATTGTTTTGTTGCGTTTCAAAGGATTTCTTATTAATTCATTGATATTAAAGACATTTTTGTGTAAAATTGAAGACATAATAACCGTAAACCGTAACTAAATAGATGACAATTTAAGAAAAAAGTTTTTTTATATATTTATGTTCGGCAAACATCACCTGTATAACAGCAGGGTGGTGCAAGTAAATTTCTAACCCTGTTTTGAAAAAGCATAAAGAATGTGCATGTGGAGATAAAATGATAGGCCTAGTATTCTTTACACGCACCGAATACTTGTGACTATACAAGTACTGATCCTCGATGGTATTCTGTGGCTTATAAATTATCTGTGGCTTCGATCTGTTTATTGTTTAAACATCTCAAAAACAGCTTCACTCAATTGTTTCTTGAAAAAAAATATGTCATAATAACCATGGAACGGAATTATGAAAGGAATCAGTTTTTTTTTGTTGAGACTAAAAGAGGAAGATATTATAGTAAATTTTTTATATTGTAAAAAAGGGGGATTTCATATCTTATTAAATTGACGCTTATCTAACCTAACCAGATATGTACGTACTGTACGGAGCGCCTTTATCAGATGTACTATTGAGTTTTAATATCTCAGTGGCTTCGGGCGACAAAGTGCAACCGCATTGCTATGCGTGCTACTGCACTCCATATGATTGCAGATCTGCAAGCTGGAGGGCATGCATTTGTACTGATTAATATGTTGTGGTACGAAGACGCTACTGTGTGGTACAAAAATTAATAACATATTATAAATACAATCATTATAATATACAAATATTATAATGATTGTACAGTTCTTTTAGGTTTGACTTTAAAATTACAAATACCTAAGCATTTAGCAAGCATTTATTTTTGTAAACACACGATAAAAATGGATATAAAATACAAATTGTAGTTTAATTATATTAAATCAGCCAGCAACCCCCATCTTACATTTATTGTTTAACCTTTATAAAACATACACCTACGGGGTCGAAGTTTTCACGATTTTGCTCTACTATTGAAAAAATATTATAAAATCTTCTTAGTTTTAGAATTCTTAGACACCAAAATTTGTGGCATGATTTAGTAGTTAGTACTTATTTATTATAATATAAGGTCATAGGGATATTTAAATAAACAAAATAAGTTTTAAATAACATTATTTATTATATGAGTTTTTCCATCCCTTACTTGAAATCTGTATACTAACTATCGCACCTCGCCTCGGTAATATAATATCACGTGAACCTACTATTAGGTCAGCGAATTTATAGGTAGGTATATATAGGTAATCTATTCTAATATAATACAGCTTAAGTGTTTATTTGTTTGTTGGATTTTAAAAAAAAATGCTTTTGATAGCTCATTATAGAGGAAGGCTAAGTATATGGGATATAATTTATAAATATACTTTCACTTCGTAAAAAATACATATTATAACTTTTGTAAGAAAATTAAAAATATATTGTTCCATGTTACACGCCAAAGTGTACAGGGAATATGCGTTTGTTTCTTATTAATATGTCCCAGCATAGAACTATTATTTATTCTGTGGTCCCAGTGAGTCGTCTGGTAAACTATTGGATGTAAGATAGAGCAAATAATGATTATTGTTACCTACGATGCTGCTGCGCCGTAGAGATTGTACTTATATTATATATTTTTGGCTTGTATACCTAGTACCTACTTCATTACTAGCGCGACCTTAAAAACCTTAAAGTTGGAGTTTTTTTTTTAAATGCGTTATAAAATGTACCAAGCTATGTTCCAAATTACAGCTTTTTACATTTCAGTTTTGGCTGTGTGCTAAAGCCCAGTCAAATTAGAAAAATCGGGGCAAATAATCCGTGTAGTTTTGAAAAATGGAACAATCATACCTTACAGTATCCAGATGAACATATTACTAAAAGTCCTCGAGGGTGGGGGTTGCGCTGATATTTGAAGGTACCTTTTTTCAGGTTTTTGCTCATACCGCGAGTAGTAGGAAATCTTACAGACCTTCTCAATGTAATATTATTATATATATATTTTTAATCTACTTATATAATGAAATTTATAAATTACCTACTACCTATCATTTTAAATAATTATTATAGTTGTTATTTGTACTATATATTATTATATTATTTAAAAATACCTCAAATTACAGCATTACTAACAGACCTGTACTTGCAGAGCCATCTAGATAATGTTTATTAAACTAAAACCTTGTTGCGGCTAAAGCGCCATCTATGATTGAATAAGTTAACTATTAATTGCTTCTAAGGTTTTGGGTTTAATGATTAACTTAGTTTATGTAAGGAATCAGAGATGGCGCTATTATATTTTGTTCATATGAGTTCAAAATAAATGATTGACACATCCATCAGACTACCAACATTTCTTGAACCCAGGGGTTTTAAATCAGTCAAACTTCTAGAGCATATAGAGCATAAAGTACACAAATAAAGTGTAAAATAGTAAAAATTAGGTAATTTCAATTGGGGTGGTAATTACGGGGTGATTTATTTTTGCCATAACTCACTTAATTTTGAGAGGTCTTTTATACTTATATTATAAGGTTTTTTTTTTCAATTCAGACATTTATAGTCGAATTCCCCGTCCACAGTCTAATTCATACTCGCACTTAAAATAGCACCACTCTAATATAAAAGTGTTTTTAAAAATTAAATACGTAGTTTCTCGCATATGGACTTCCGCAATTTAATAATAAACATAAAAAATGAGTAGTCATGTAGTGTAGGTATTCATTTAGTAGACATATCATAATAATCAATGTGTAGAGTTGGTAGAATGGCTAAGGTACTGTTTGAAAGGTTCCTTCGTCCAGCATTAAATTTGTTTCATACTAAAAACAAACTTACTTACTTAAACTAAGGAAACCTGTTGTTGAGAAAATAAAAAACGGATTTTCCTCAGTTGCTATAATAATTAAAAAATCTCCTTAAAATATAAAAGACGTTGTTTTTTGTTAAACTTTTTTTTATCGTAGAGGAATGTGTTATGCCGGACTCCTAGCGGCTTGGATGCAACGACTTTCTAGCGCGGCCTTTTAGGTGGGCGGTGTTGCAGGAACGTTGTGACATGACATCCGCGACAAACGCAATGGTACTATTATATAATTATTTAACCTCTTTTAAAAAGATCTAGACTTAAGCCAAGCTGGCCCTATCAGGAAATGAATCCTGCGATTGCCTTAACGCTGTCTCAGGGATCCCGGTCTAGGCTTCGATAACCAGCTGTGTCAACTTTTGAAATTAATTTTTCATGGTTTCCTCTAGGTGGCGCCGGATCTGGCAAGTAGTGGCAAGGCACACTTTCGCAGTCATTTGGCAGCATGTCTAGCTGCAGTGCAGTAACGATCCACTTACAGAAGACTACAGACGTGAAATAACAGCATGTTGTGCTCGGTGCGTGAGAAAGTGATGCCAGAGCCTATTTTCCTATCCCTTCTTAATCCCTTATCCTTAATCCTACTACCGTCGGTAGCCCACTTGCAGCACCTGTAGCGTTGCTTCTGTTATAGACAACGATAGCCACCTACCATCACCCGTCAGCCCTCACCCGGTTAATCTTTTATTTGAATCACGAAGAGTTTGAACTGCGTCAAGTGAAGAAAATGTGGAATAAATTATTAATAAATGTAAATAAGAAAGAAAGAAAGACATTTATTCACTGCACGAAGGACATTAACATAAAACATTAATATAACATTTAGATAAATGTTATCTAAATGTTATAATATACCACAAGTAATAAGTATACACTTTTACCGTTGCCTTTACCAGATAATAATTATTATTGGAACTTTTAATTTTCTTTATCTTTGCGTTTAACTACAAAGAAATAACTCGCAAATTTCCGCTTATGTATTCAGCAAGTTAGGCAGTAAAACGATTTATTCACATGGCAATTTTATAGCCTATTGACAGGCACACAACAATCATAAATCACTTTCACCATAGAAAACTTATACATTTACATTTAATTTACATACATTTATATATTTTTTATTTAAACTGTAAATTATGAATTTGCAACGAAACCAATCGTCATTCAAGTTCATTGCTGATACTGCAATATTGTGCACGAAACCTGCTTCCATTAACTCGGGTAAGATATTCGCTAAAATTTGTGTCCCGTTATGACCCCTCTCGTGCGCAGCGTCAATGAAAACCTACAGTATTCGCTGCAACTCGGCTCTGAGCGAACGCGACATGTTCTTTGAAAGTTTCCTCTTAAATCTTACGGTGGTGATCGTACTGATCGTCGCTTTAATATTCGATTATGTCACAAAATTTTTCAGTTACTGGTACATCCGTCATGTGCAGTACAAAACGCCTATTCCTTTCTTTGGCAGTGACTACCACAGAGTCTTTGGATTGAGAAGCACAACTCAAGAAATAAACAAGCTGTCATCTCAGAATCCAGGCGAGAAATTTATCGGATGCCTCAAAAGCAGGATACCTGATTTAATTGTCAAAGACATAGATGCAGTGCACAAGATCCTGTTAACGGATTTTGCAAATTTCCCTTCCAGAGGCCTCGATCTCGACAAGTCTCGTGATATTTGTTTGCGAAACAATTTGTTTTATGCAGAGGGAGAAAATTGGACTCTAATGCGTGAGGGCTTTGAGTCGATACTGAAAAGCTTAAGTCCGCCCAGTGTAGACATACGTGACTGTTTACAAGGAACCAACGGTGAGACAAACGTTCAATGTTTATTGACAAACGTATTGGATGCTGTTTTCAAGAATTTACTCACTGCGAGCAATGACGAGGAAGCCGTTCTAATCCGAATCAGATCGGGTATACAAACACGTAATTTAATGAATAGATTCAAAAGTTACATTAAGAATATTTTTCCATCTCTCTACAAATCATTTGGTTTAATGACTCTACCAGGAGAACCGTCTAAAAAGGCTTTGCATGTACTAAAGAAATCCAAGTTAATGAACGACGTTAGAAAAATACAATTCATTTTACAGACACAAAAAGAGGAGAAAAATGATAAGAAGAAAGAATCCTACGACTCCAATGTCAACTTTATTTTTTCCGTCCTTACATCATTTGTAAGTGAAGGGTACATTCCATGTCATAATTTACTTACCTCACTTCTTTATGAACTCGCAATGAATACAGAAGTACAAAAGAAGTTAAGAAATTCGAACACGTCAGACAAATATATGGATCAAGTCATAGATGAGACTTTAAGATTACATCCACCGTATTCTGTTATTACGAGGAAATGTGTTAAAAGTTACAAATTTCAGGAAGATTTCCTTATTGATCACGGGGTCACTGTGAACGTTCCCGTTGAACTAATACATATGGACAACAGTCATTATGTAGATGCTGGTGTATTTAATCCACAACGATTTAGTTGTGGAGAAAATTTTAAAGATAAGCACGCGTTTCTCCCTTTCGGTGCAGGTCCACGAAAATGCGTTGGTGAGTTCATTAAAAATATTTGTAACTAGCTTTTGCCTGCGACTTCGTCCAATTTTTTAATTGGATCAGGCGTTCAATTTTTTAATTTTATTTTAAGATGATCCCTCGAAAACTGTATTTTTTTCTAAATGAAAGGTGCCCTACGTCCTTTTCTGTACACCTGCCAGCGCGTGTGAAATATTTTATGATGATCAATTGATGAGTGGTTAAAGTTTAAAAGCGTATCAAACAAACAAACTTAAATAGGAGTTAAAATTAATAATTTAAACTAACTATAACATTAATTCAGTTAAAATATTTAATATAGTTAATCAATCGAAGAAATGTGTTAGTTATCCTCACTCTTAGGTTATCTTTATCCTTATATGTAGTTTAATTTAGGGTGATTCTTATGTTGGGAACTGCACGGTAGTCTTAGGGGACTACTGCCCGCCGTGAGGATTCCCCGTGATAGCCGGCGTACCTCCACTTCCGTATATTTTTGGTGATATTCTTTTAATGATTACATAATACACAAAGTCCATTGCACTCGTTCGGGTCAGTTCTTTTATTTACACATTTACCATATTCATAACCTTAGAAGCTTTTATAGGTTTCGGTGCCGAAACCAGAATCATCATAGTCACGCGATTATCGCGTTAGTCTGTGGCGTTAGTAGTACTACTCGTACTTATATCTAACATGAGCGTATTCGTAGGTAAATGTTAGTACCTACTATAATTTATTAATTTATTCATTTTATGCCCTTCAGATTCATAAATCAGAGAAAATTAAATTTATCGAATTGCAATTTAATACACAACAATACATAAAACTATTCTAATAATCATTACCTGATAATATTTTATCCTCGTAGCGGTAAGATCGACAGGAACGAAGATAATATAGGCAAAAAACTGAAGTAACTTTTTTCACCGTTTCTTGGCTGTCAAAAGTTATGCCCACCCCTGGACTCATGGGACTTTTCAGAGGTTATTTTGGAAGCTAACATGTACGTGTATACAAATTTTCAGCTTGGTTGGAGTTTTTCCGAAGTCATGCCCATTTTTCGTCTAAAGTTACTGGATTATATACTTATTTTGACACGTTAGAACAACGTAAGAAGGATTAATATTTTTTTTGTTTTTGTTTCAGGAGAGGAGTTGTCGCGTCAAGTATTTCGTACAGTTACGTCTGCAATAGTGAAATCGTTCGAAATTGAACCAACAGTTAAAACACCATCACAGTTAACAATGGTTGACTATAATTTCGGAAGAGTTATTGACAGAGATATCTGGTTGAGATTTACGCCTGTGTGTCCTTAAAAAGGCATTGATTTTTTCATACTACTATTAGAAATAAGGGAAGGTTTTTTTCATAAGAAGTGTATGACCATAATAATATTAAGTGTTAAATAGATCACATCACTTAAGTGTAAGTATTTTAGAAACTCAAAATTTCTGAATAGAAAATTTTAAAGCTTACAATTTCATTTTAAATGTAAATTATTCCATAAAATGTTAAATATTAGCATATTTTAACCTCTCAATTAAATATTGATTGCTTACTCTTCTTTCTTTATATGTTTAAATAATGGTGTTGAGCTCAAGATACTTAGGCTGGGTTGCACCATCTTACTTTAACTATAACCAACGTCGCAACTTCAGTTAATTCGCACTAATTTTCGGCCGAAAATGAGTTTTAGGCCGAAAATGAGTTGCACCAGTTAACCAGCTATGATTATTTGTTAACTGGTGCAACTCATTTTCGGCCTAACCGTTATTTTAACTCAAGTTGCGGCGTTGGTTATAGTTAAAGTTAGATGGTGCAACCCAGCCTTAGTAAATAATTTCGATTAGTATTGAAAAATATCGTCCCAAAATAAACTTCATTAATATCTATGTATCAGTCTATGTTGTCTATAGAGTATATGACTAAGATATTTATGAAAAATCACTTCAATTTAATAAACGAAATGTAGAGATAAGCGCAGAACTGATGTTTTAATGTAAATTTAGTTAGTTTTTTCAATAAAAATATATAACAAGTGTTTATTGTTTTATTATTAGAGGTATCTATTTAATTACTAGCTGTTTCCTACGGCTTCGGTCGCGCCATCCGTGTATCCCCAAGATAAATAAAATAAAGTTTGGAGCATGTAGAGTATATTAATTTTAATTACGTACGCAATAATACATATCAATCCATAACAATAAATATTATTGACAAACTTTTTATTTATATAAACATAACGTTACATTTTATGTTCAAATTCAAATTCAAATAATTTATTTTCTCTTAAGACTACGATTTGAGGAAAAACTCCGGTCTCCACACTAGGCAAGCCTGTATTGTGGGGTCCCGTACTGTAAATTACAATTTAAGACAAAGAACTTACCTTAGTTATTCTTCTTCTGGTTGTGAAACAAACTCCAATGTAATCAATTATAATGTCTGTATTAACACAACATATAATATATATCTATATATGTTTGTGTAATATATGTATAGGTGTGAAATACTAAACGCCTTAAAAAATCAATACGCGTGACGATGATCGAGGGGATCGCAAACGGATGATAGGACTCTTTGGAGGGTCTTATGCAGGAAATATTTTCCATACCCATCCCAGCTTGATAATGGACACTGACAGGAAACGGACGAAAATGTAGTGACACCATGATTTTAGGGATAAAAGTAGTAACATGTAAAAATAAGCGTAGTTACATTTAACTTGCTTTTTACATATTCGCGTAAATTATTGGGTCGGTTTTGACATAGCATAATATGAAGATTTATTCTGACATTTTTTAAAAATGTAAATGTATTTTATATTTTTTTTTTAATATAACTGTTTAATAAGTTTTTAACAAAGTTTGATAAGAATCAATGACATTAATAAAATGTATAAGTACTTAACTTATGTTTCACTTATTTAAAAAAATTAACATCCTGTTACTCATATTTTAATTTTTTTATTTCAATACCCTTGTATAAAAACATAATATACTTTTATACGGAAATTGTTATTGAAACACTCATTTCCTGTTTTTGATTTATTTACCTTGTTAAGTTGTTTTATTTATTGTGAAACTTACCATTAAAATTTACTAAGAAAATTCGTAACGACTGAAGTACAAGAAATGTCTTTTTTATTCTCAACTGGTTCGCAAGGAATAATAAAAAAAAAATCTACATAAATTCTAAATGGTGGTGGCATTAAACAAACACGTACTGATTTATGGCGTCCTCCACACTCTACGGCCCACTTTTACCGACATTCTGTTTTAGATATATGACTGATGGGCACACTACATACAACGGAATCGTCGATATTTTCGCAAACAAAGCACCTCTGTTTATATAGAAACTAGCTTTTGCCTGGGGCTTTACTTTTGTCTAATATTTTCAACTTATTTTGTGCATAAAAGCTTAGCAAGCACCAAGTAGCCTGCGCCTTTATCCTATTTCGAGTCTTGAGAGACAGCGTACTTGCAACCCTACTTCCTGCCTATTAAATGGACCTTCAACTTATAATGCGCACTGCCAGGGTTTGGAACTCCCTGCCGGCGTCTGTATTTCCGAGCACATATAACCCTAATCTTTTGAAGGTTCGAGTGAATAGGCATCTTCTGGGTAAACTCGCTCCATCTTAGGCCTCATCCTTGCCACATGGCTGGTTGTTGGCCAAGAGCAAACCCATCTCTTATAAAAAAAAAAAAAAATCCTGCTGCTCTTTTGTAAAAAAAAAATGTCAGTCGTTGGACTGCACGTCAGAATGCAGTTCAATGATTTTATCCCATCTCAAGATTTGTTCTTTTCTTAAATTAAGTAATATCTGAAAATATGGTTTTTTCCATATTTTCAGATATGGATTTTCCCCAGATTTTCCAGATTTTCCCATCTCAAAAATGCTCAACGCGCCTAAAGAAGTTTTCACTTCAAAAAACATAGATTTCATTATGTACTTATTTTGAAATCAGTGACATTCGTTTTATATGTAAAGGTATAGACGATAACAAATCTTATAAAACGCCATTAATGCAACAGGCTTATTTATTCCCGTGTTACAGGAAAGAGTACATATGCTTCGAAAATTACGTTCGAATTTAATAATTCATGCCTGCGCGTGTAGCTAATAAAAGTTTCAAGATGGCGAATTGGCGCGGTGTTGAGAACGACGCGCCTAATCAAATATTTTTATGATCGACGCCCTTTTACGAGCAGCCTGTTTGCTGGAAGGTAGGGAACAAACCACAGGCGACGAGCGGTTTAATCCTGCGGTATTAGGTTTTTTTAATTATTATTTTATTTTATTTTCAGAATAGAATACAATATGCTGCGCTAGTTAGGAAAGAGGAAACAATCTTTTGACAAAAATCGATGACACGTACTTGCAATATCACTTTTACCATATAAACGTATTAACATGCATAATATATCATGCAGAATAGAAATAGAATATAGGCGTGTTGAAATGCATAATTTAGCCCCGTTGAATGTAAAACGCTATTCGCTTGAAAATTAATAACGTTACTGACATTGAAGCGTAATTTTGCTCTCAATGTGGACACCGAATGTTCATTTGTGTACTTAATTCCGATCAGCATAATACATGTATATAGAGTATTTTTATATTTATAGATATACACATCTTAACTTTAGACAGTTATTACCTTTTTTTTTTTTTTTTTTTTTTTTTTTGACGAGGAGTAATCCGCTTACAGATTCCCTACCGCTGGCTAGACGGTAGGGATATGTGGGGGTCGCCCAGCACCTGATCATAGCGGCACTGGGAATACCCACTAAAACTCCCCGGTGCCTCCTTGCCCTGTGAACGGAGTGAACCGGGTTCTGCCGAGGCACCAAACTCCGATCCACTCCAGGGCAGCCTAGCCGACCGGCTAGGCTGACGCCAACGGAGGATTGCCCGGAGACACCCAGACAATCCCCAGACGGTGGGACCTAGTGCAGGCACACATAGCTGGCCAGCTATGTGCGCAGGTCCCCTGGGACATTCAAAGACGGGCTTGGTATGCCCGCCTTCTCCTGCCCAGCCGCCTACGTCTGAGGGAAGCGAGACCGGCCTCTTCCTCTCGCTCCCTCTCAGCTGCCTCCTTCTGCGACATTACATATCCGCAGAAGGCGGCAACTGCTTTCCAGGTAGCCACACTGCCAAGCATGGCTTCGACCATGTTTGGCAGTGTGACGTCCACTCCACCCAGCGCCACTTCTAACTCGTGACGCTGGGGACTCCAGGCCGGGCACACCTGGAGCGTGTGCTCGGCCGTATCGTCGGGGTCGCCGCAGTGGTGGCACCGCGGCGACTCCTCCCTTTTTATGCGGTGCAGATAATGACCGAAGCACCCGTGTCCGGTCATCATCTGCACCATGTGGAAGGTGAGGCAGCCTTTTTGGCGCCTCACCCATTCCTCCAACACCGGACGGATCGCCAGGATCGTCCGGTGACCGGCGGTGGGGTTGAGTAGTGCCTCACTCCAATCTTCAATGGCCCTCTCATGGGCCTCTGCACGGACCCGTTGCACGTCCTCGGCAACGGGTCTTTCTCCGAGGGCCCTAGCGGCGACCCGATGCCGATGCACCTGGGACAGAACCAGGGCATCGACATCCCACGGAAGCGTGCCCGCTAGCACGCAGGCAGCCCCGTGGCTGACCGTGCGATAAGCCCGCACGGCCCGGGTCGCCATGACCCTCTGTGGCCTCCGTAAGAGGGCCCGGGTGCGGGGAGTGAGGCACTCCGCCCAGACCGGGGCTCCGTAGAGTGCCATCGACCTTACCACACCATGGTAAAGCCGACGGCACGCTGAGTTGGGTCCTCCCTGGTTAGGGAGGAGCCGTCCGAGTGCGGCTGCGGTCTTAATCAGCCGTGGAACGAGGAGCTTAAAATGCTCCTCAAAGTTCCAGCGGGGGTCCAGAGTTAGGCCGAGATACTTGAAATGCATCTCGACCGGAATCCGGACCCCCTCCACTCGGACTCGGAGCCCCGGCGGGATCCTGCGGCGTGGGGGATGGAAACCCATGGCCCTAGTTTTGTCTAGGGCCACCTCCAATCCGAGCAGACGGATGCGCCGGACGACCAACGAGGTGCCGACCGACGCAAGCCGTTCTGCTTTCTCCCACGTCTTTGCTCTTGCCGCGACCAGCGTGTCGTCGGCAAAGCAGACAATCTCCATTTTGGGTAGGAGATTGCCTCGCAGGACCCAATTAAACCCCAAATTCCAAAGAAGGGGGCCAAGAACGGCCCCCTGCGGTACGCCGACCGCCACTGTTCGACGCAGAACTTTCCCGTCTGCGCCCTCGTACAGCACTACCCGTTCGGAGAGGTAGTCGTTGACGAGGGCGCAGAGGTAGGACGGCACTCGGTGGAACCGAAGTGCCGCCCTGATACATTCGTGAGGGAGGCTGTTGAAGGCGTTGCGGATGTCGAGCGACACCGCAACAACAGCCTCCCCTCTGCCCGTGGCCTCCTCAGTCCACCGCTTGAGGAGGCTCACCGCGTCAACGGTAGACCGACCGGTGCGGAAGCCGAACTGGTGATCATCCAGGTTCGGCCCCTCCGTTTCCAGATGCTCGACGATCCGACGAGCCATAATCCTTTCCATGGCTTTGCCGGAATCGTCGAGCAGAACCACCGGTCGGTACCCCGCCGGCGAGTCGGCGGGGCGGCCCTCCTTGCGGAGAAGGCAGAGTCGCCCCACCTTCCACCTCGCCGGGAACTTTTTCCGGGCGATGCATGCGTCAATGACCGCCCGGAATCTCTCCTCTAAAGGCCCTAGCGCGATTGCTAGGGCCTTGGCCGGGACTCCGTCTGGTCCCGGGGCCGTCTTCTTGCCCCGGAGTCGCTCCCTCACCGCCTCAAACTCCACATCTGAGACGGGAGGACCCTCCACCTCGAGCTCCGGAAGTGGTTCCGGAGGCTCCATGCGGGGGGGCTCGAATCGGCCAGGGGTCGGAAACAGGGACCCCATGACCTTTTCCAGCAACTCCGGGCCAAGGTTGGCTGTAGAGGGGGAGCTCGACGCGAATTTCCCCCTCACAACCCTATACGGACGGCCCCAGGGGTCGGCGTCCAGGAGGGCCAGGAAGCGCTCGTGAGCCTCTTCTTTGGCCCTGCAGATTCCCTTCTGCAGGGCCTTGTGAGCCTCCCTGTACGCCTGACGAAGGAGGACCTCTTCGTCAGGCGTCCTCCTGGTACGCCTCCTCCGGCAACGTAATAGGGCGCGCCTGGCCGCCAAGCACGTGGTGCGCAGGAGAGCTATCTCCTGCGCCCACCAATAGACCTTCTTCCATTTGGGAGGAGGGCGCCACAGCGGCATGGCAGCATTGCAGACGGCCCGCAGGTCGTCCGCAAAATGGTCTGCCATGCCGTCGGGATCACCTGCGAGGTGAGGGGGGAGAGACGACCACTCCCTCACCATCGCAGCCTCCTCCGCCACATCCGGGCGGAGCTTGGCGAGTGCCCACCTGGGGAAGGCGACACCCGCCGTATGATCCCGACGCTGTGGCGCGCTGGGGGCCAGCGTGGAGACCTCATATCGGACATACAGATGGTCCGACAGGGTCTCCACTTCTTCCTCGACCCGCCAGTTACGGGTTTGGGCAGCAAGGGCGGCAGTGGCGAAGGAAACGTCCACAATGGACGTACCTTGCCACCGTACGCACGTGGGAGAGGTACCGCGGTTGAGTACCTGGAGCCCCAGGCCCAGCGCCCAGGACTCCAGAATACCCCCCCTCACGTCCGTACGGGGGGACCCCCACGCCGAGGACTTGGCGTTGAGGTCTCCCGCCACCAAAACTGGGAGTGGGGCCGCACGCCTCACCACCCCCTCCACCGCAGCCAGGAAGAACTCGAAGTCCGCCCGGCTGCGGTTTGGGGAGAAGTAGGTCGACACGACCACCATTCTCCCCCAATTTGCTGCCACGAAACCCGCACCTCTCTCCCTGAGAGAAAGGGGAGGAGCCTCACCACCAGGCCTCACTGCTATAGCAGCGGAGCCGTCCAGGTCCCCTAGCCAGTTGGCATTATGGGGGACCGTATATGGCTCCGCTACCACCGCCAGGTGTATCTCCCACTCCGCCATGGACTGACACAGTAGATCCTGTGCCCCAGCGGAGTGGTTGATATTAACCTGGAGGAACTTAGCAGTGGGCCTACTGGACATTAACGGTGTCCATTGGCTCCTCCCTGGTAGTGCCTGAGGCCCCGGCTACGGCTGTCGGCTTAACGGCCATAAAACGGCCCTTTACAGCTGGGGGGGAGCAATTCATTCCCCCCATGCGGTGATTGGCCGGGAGCCCGGCGTCCGCACATACTGCACACCTATATGCCGCCTCGCACTCAAATGCGGAGTGCCCGTCGGTCCCGCAGCGGTAGCAGAGACCGCTGCGATCCTTCTTAGACGGGCATCTGACGACCGGATGTCCAAGCCCCATGCACTTGAAACAGCGCATGGGACGCTGTTCCAACAGTTGGATGGAGGCAGAACTCCATCCAACCGTTAATCTTCCACCGGTCGCCAGTTTTTTGGCGGCTTCAACGGGGCACGTTGCGAACGCCGAGCCCACCCCTCTGGCTCCAGGGTGGACCTTCCCCACCCTGAAGTGCTCAGGAGGACAGCCCGTGCTCAAGGCCAGAGCCGACTGCACCTCTTCGGCCGACACCGAATCATCGAGCCCGTTGATCCGGATGTCGACCGTTTTTATTGGGCGCGTTACTTTAGCAACGTCGCCCAAGACAGCTCTAATTTGGGCCGCCAACTTGTCAGCCTGCACGGGCGTGGTCTCCTTCGGGAGCTCCATAATGCGGGCTCCAGTCACGCCCGTGCGAAATTGGGCCGGGCCGATGCCCAAAGCGTCCAGCGAGACAGAGGCCTTGGTCTTATCCAAGGCCTTTTTGTAAGTGGCCCCCTTCTCGATGGCCTCGGGATTGAGGGCCACGACGACCGCCAGCTTTTTGTGCTCCTTAGGGAGCTTATTTACCATCACGTTTCCCGTTTTCGGAGCTGGAGCGGCAGGGACACGCTTTTTCCGCCTGACCACTTCAGACCAATTCTCAACAGTCTTAGTGGGCTCAACCTGTGGCTCAGGGGCCTTGGGGATGGGCTTGGCCGTCTTAACGATCCTTGCCTTTTTGGGCAGATTGGCCGGGGGGGCAAGGGTTGTCCCCGTCTCTCCTTGGGAGGCTGCTGCCCTCTCTTTGCGTTTCTTATCCGCCTCGAGAGGGGGACGAAGTTGGCGCGCCGGAAGCAACCTCCCATCCACCTCGAGGCTGTCTAAGTGGGCGTTGACGACCCCCCCAACATGGGCCGTCAACTCCGTCTGGAGGGCCGATAGGGCCTCCATAAATTCGGCCCTTGATAGCGGCTGGGAGTCAGCCTCTGTCGCAGGCGATACGACGACCGCTTCGGGCAAGGCCCTCTCCGGTGGGGGCCTTTCAGAAAAGGCCCTTCGCAGCGCCGTGACTTCTTGAATCAGCGCGTCTATCTGGCCGCGTAGGCGTTTATTATCCGCCCGAAGTCGCCTATTCTCATCAGACGACTTCCGGGTCGCCACCGCCTCAACCACTCCGAGGATGGAGTGGGTGGCCTCCTTGATAGCCTTCTGAGAGGTGCCCTTGAGGTTGCCCGACTTGCGGACAACCTCAAGTATTGCTGACGCACTGGCTTCGGCCTTCTGCGTCAGCTCCTCTACCGAGCCAGCCGAAGACTTTGCTGACCGGTAGGTTCTCACCGACCTGTCGGAGTCGGTGTCCGACACCTCCCGCAGCTCGCGACGAGCTCGCGACATTCCTGTGTCGTGGCCGAGCGATTTGCCGCCTCGACCCTTTCCACCCTTTTTAAGTTTGAGAGGAACCGAAGGTTCCGCAAGCTCCTCCATTTCCTCCGACCCAGACTCGGGGTCAAAAAACTTGCTGGAGGACCTAGAGTCCTCCGACACTTCCTTCATTGCGGACCGCTTGCGGGTCGCCGAACGGGTTAGAACTTTTGAATATAGGTGCCTTGTTGCACCCATCTTCTCCATCGGGCTTGGCCCGCTTGTCTCAGCGGAGTCCGACATGGGCCACGATATGGCCCTGCCGACCTCCGAACTCGTTGGTGAGTCCACCCCTACAAGAGGGGGGACAAAACAACGAAGGTATCACACCAATCAACAAAGAATAACAATTTTCTTAAAATTAATCAACAAAAACAACAATATCAACTGAACAACAAGGGATACCAACAACCGGTTTGGACTGGGTGAAAGAGCTTCCGAAGAGGCTTCTTTCAACCCAATACCGCGACGCGAACCGGCTGTTAGCACCAAAGTTATCAGTGAAAACAACAAATTTTCCTAAAAAACTAACAACAAAAACAGTAATAAAAACTTAACAACAAGGAATTTAAAGAAAATTTCTAGACTGGCTGAAAGAGCTCACAAGGAGGCAACTTCCAGCCTAAGACCGCGACAAGATCCGGCTACGGGAACCGGGACTTATCGCGGTTTTTTATCTAAAAATTTTCCAAGAGAAAAAACAAAAACAACAAAAACAACAGTAACAACAACGAAAAACAACAACTGCTGTGTGCAGATCGAAGGAGCCTTGAAAAAGGCTTCAATCGATATGCGCAACAACGAAATGCACCAACTAATAACAAAGTTATTCACGATTGAAAATACGGAAATTTTGGAAAATTTCGGCCGACAGTTATTACCTACCAATAACCTGGTTTATTCCAATAACCCGGAAAAAACAACATTAGGTACCTACTCATTGTAATGATTAGATTCTACATCAGATAATGAATACAATATAAGTACTTCATTTTACCTAGAACCTAGAACTAAGTACTTTACCTGGAATACAGTACCTACTTTAGGGCCCGTAGTGTCCCTTACACTGCCGGGTATACAAGATGATTTCCCAACGTTAGGAAAAAAGTTGACGTTATTTTCAGGCGCCGTATAGATTGATACTCTTTCACATTTATATGCGAAAACTACAGCGACATTACAACGACTAGCTGGTGCCCGCGACTTCGTCCGCGTTCTGGATGAAAGGTACCCTATGTACTTTCTGGTATCTCAGAAAACGTGTATGCAAAATTTCATGGTGATCGGTTCAGTAGTTTTAGCGTGAAAGAGTTACAAACATCCATACAAACAAACTTTCGCATTTATAATATTTCAGCAAGAGCGTAAGTACTATTTTTATAACGTAGCGAGATTTAATAAAGAGAAATGAAATTTTAATATTTTAAAGATATTAAATATCACCCGCGGGATAATAAACTTAAGCGAGATTATTTTACCTTAAATTATAATACTTAAAACGTTATTAATTAAAATTTAAATGGGAGTTGATTATTAAGTTGTGCTCAAATATTATACCATCGGTCGACTTTTGAGCTTACGTAATAATTTAATTATTGAAATTACCTTCGTTAGTAAATTAATATTTTACTTCGAAATCATTTTTCTTTAGCAAAAAGATATTATTTTCCAAGTCTTGTTAATGTTTAGTTTAATGTTCACACAAAATCCTGTTTAAGCACAAATTTGGTACAGTAATTATAAAAAGAAAATATAACAGGACTTTCCTGAGCGTTTATAGTCCTTTTGAAATATACGAGTAATAGGACATAGGACAGGCAGAGCCTAGTATGGGGGACAGAAATATGATAAAATAAATATTGTTCTGTTATTCTGAAATAAACTTGTTTATTAGTTTATATCATAGTTTAACCTTAAAAGCGACAATTGAAGTCTTTTCTTGAACCCAATTAATAAATAAATATTTTTATTTTTGATTTTTTGATTTTGAACACACAGAGACTCCTAACAACTAAACGTTTTTAAGAGTGATGTAAAAAAAAATAGAATGGGTTTCGGGAAACCGCACGGACCGCTTCATACTCGTATAGGTACAAACAAAGATAGCAACATCCAAAAACAAACATACGATATATCACGCACTGTGTGCAAAGTATATCCCTCAGTTTTCGCAGGTATCACGTAGCCTGCTCGTGTTACTAAGTGCATTTCGTTCCAAATATTTGCCTATGAGAACCTTTTTTTATAATTTAAAGTGTTGCCTGTGTGAGAACCTTTTTTATAATTTAACTGCTGCTGCTGCCCGCGACTTCTCCCGCGTAACTTTGTAAATTATATACTAAAACCTTCCTCAAGAACCACTCTATTCATTAGTGAAAACCGCATTAAAATCCGTTGAGTAGTTTTAAAGATCTAAGAATAAATAGGGAAAGTCATACAGACAGACAGACAGACGCGGCGGAGGACTTTGTTTTATAATATGTAGTGATGATGGTGAAATGTTAACCTTTTAGGTATGTTTTGCTTTCAAAGGAAATAAACAACACATTAATTGTGAAAACAACTAAATAATTTTATATTGCTGTTTTTTATTTTATTTTCCCACGCGAAAAAAAAAGAAGAAAAATACAAAAACCAATATATATATATATATATATATATATATTCAGCTTTTCAAGGGCATGAAAAGTTCTTATGTACACAAAATCTGAAAAATCTTACACTTAGGTAATTTTTGATCACATCAATATTTATTACTTTTTTTATTCAAACTTTAATTAAAGTTTGACTACAATAATACAACAATTAATGAGTATAGTAATAGAGAATTCGCACTAAATCATCGAAGATTACTCTAACAATGTGCGCCATTTGAGACTAACTCCTCGGTATGTGTTAATGCTCAAATGAACTACTACGAAGTCGTAAATCTTGTTTAAACTATTTTAGTTGGCGGTTGACAAGGAACGTTGTGTTACTATCTTCGCATTTCTAGTACCTAATAGCGACAGCATAAATGGAAATTATATACAAACTTAATAGTCGGTATTCATCTTAATTTTACTTAACTTTGCTATTTATTTATTTATTTTATAAATGTCAAGGCAGCGCTTGGCCGCGATCTCACTTGATGTAAGTTGCAGATGCGGCCGAAGGTGGACCACGCTTACCTAGTAGATAGTCATTGTAATAGATGCCCATTTACCCTACGTTTGAAGAGACCCCGAGCACAGCATACTTATTTCCTACGAAATAAGTATGCTGTGCCGAGGTTGTAATTTTGGGGAAACACAATTTTTTTTTTGTAATTTTATATTAATTTATCGATGTGTAAGTTAATAATTTTATGAGACTACTACAAATTCAAATCGTAGTTAAATTTATGCTTCAATTCGACTTTCAAGACTTCAAGAAATAATTACATTTTTTTTATAAATTTGAATATAATAAATCTGTATAAAACAAACACCGAATTAAAATAGTTAAATTACACTGTAACTTATACAAGTTTAGATCAAGTATAGACTATAGTGCGCTGAAAATGAAATAATACTTATTATGTCTTATAATTACATAATTAATCATTAAACGCCATTAATCATTATAAGCCAAATGAAAATATTTTAGACAATTTAAAAATAGCTAACTCAGTGAACTCAAATTAAAACTGACTTAACAAAACTGCTTACAAACTCAGAAGTTTGTAATCCCAAGTTATAAGTTTATTTTCTCAATCATTATCTTCTCCTCGGTCAATGCCCCTTGGGTTAAGTCAGGAATAAGTTAGATGAGTGGAAGTCTGTAAAGATTTATGGGTCCGCAAAGCAGTTGCTTTTAAAGTTGAGAGGATGTTGCTAACTTTAATGCCACGAATAACCTGCTACCTTTCCCATAGGTTCCAGGAGCACACATTAATTACTAGCTAAAGCTAAACCCGCGACTCGGTCCACGCCCCTTTTTGTTAGGTGTTCAAACATTTATTCATTCTGTATTGCTCATATTTTTTTGGCAGGGTTGAATTTTAAATTTAATTTAGATTTAGACGATCTCTCGGAAACAGCACTTTTTATCGAGATGAAAGGTATCCTGTGCCCTTTTCTGTATCCTTGGTAACATGTTTGCAAAATTTTATGATTATTGTATCTAATTTTTTGCTTTAAATAATATACATATTTTAAGCAAACTTATGAAGTATACAGCTAATTTATTTGTTAATAAATAATAATAAATATAAATAATAAATATATTCACACATTGCACACAGCACCATCTAGTTCCGAATCAGTGTTCCGAAGTAAGCAACTTAATGCTTGTATTATGGATACCAGACGGTTCATATACTACATACATTACTTTTTTTGCAAATACATACATAATATTATAAATACAAAACATCCATGACTCAGGTACAAAGGTAAATGTTAACACATAAACGTTTGCCCCTAGCGGGATTCGAACCCGCAACCGCTTGGTTAACAGCTAGGGTTTAACAGCCGCTTGGTTAACACTAGACCAAACGTGTCGTCATATAAATTAAGATATTATTCAAATCAATATATAATAAAGATATTTCCAAACATAGCAACATATTGCTAAGGTACTCTATAATAACCTGACGTGTGATATTTAAGACTCAATTGTCATTTTCGATTTGGTAGCACAGCAACAACGCGTGTTCATCGAACCATGTCTATTTAAGAAGACACTTACTTTGTTCCATTTGAACACACTTTAGATTCGATACGCTTTGACATTATATCTGACGAACCTCGATAATATTATCTGAGATTAGTAAGTGAAGTGGGCGAAACTAAATATTAATTTACAATATACTTAATCCTGTAGTATATTGTAAAAAATAGTAAAAATAGTTATCTAACTTGTGTAGTAACTACTAGACGTTAGAAGCATAAGGTCTGAAGTGCAATTCTACTGAAAATCTCATAGTATAAAATAAAGATTTTATACTATGATTTTCAGTAGACTTTTCGTTTCGACTTTTCGTTTCCCGCCATCTGTCCCACTGTATGTACGCTTAGCCCTTCGTTATATTTTTATAAAAGCTGAAAGTTTCTCTACGCATGTTCTCAACACAGGTAAGAACGATCGGAGACTATGAAGTTTGGACCATGGTTACTCTTTCAGGTAACCGTCCGCTGGAACGAAAAATAGGAATTAGCGCTCTATTCCAATCCAGCGGTTGACACTGGAAGCTCTCTGGAATAAATCGCATTTTCAGCGCCAATCCAGAGCTGGACTGCAATGCTTTTAGATTTATTTACCTACTGGAACAATATAAAACGGTCGTAGAGATTGCAGGTAGCTCTTAGCGTCGATTACGACTTGTGCCCAATGTGGTTTTAATATGCTTCTGGTTCAAGGCAATAATTTTTAGGCAACTAAGTCCAGATCGGACACTTTCGCGTATGTGTAAGACATACCTTTTTTGAGGAATAAGACATACCTACCTACCTATATTATACACAACGACAAATACATCTGACGTCGAGTCGAGACTTAATATGAACTTTGAAAAAATCTATATTTCTTTTTTATAGCGTTTCATGATATTTAAATACAAATAAAAATAAACACATACTTAAATGATTCAAGTAATTAGTGTATAGAGTCGTTCACAAATTCGTGAAATAAAGTTACAGCATAAAATATTGCCTGTTCATATATCAGAATATTTTCGGAGTAAAATTCAATAGTTTTCAGGGAATAAATATTTAAAGGTTTTTTAACGGGTCTCAATGCAAGTGCAAGTATTATGAAATTTAGTAAGTTAAAGTCACCATTTTAGAATACATATATACAATTATACATACATAAATTATCGAAGTTTTTAAACATCTTCTCCTGATACAAGTATTCTTATACTTAATAGGAAGTCCCCTACACCCTTTTTGTACCTAGGCTTAATTTTAAATTATTTTGTATTTTTGTATTTTGTATTTGTATCTTTAAAATTTATTAGTTTTCGGTTAGAATCTCTCTCCTTAGATTATTGCTTGCAGTAAAGTAAATAGGTATATATTTGCACTCGTAACAAATACAAATGTCAGGTTCGCAAATATTGGAATATGAATACTCAAGTACTATGTCCACTCCTTGGCTCATTTTACATTGAGGTTATGCAATGCACTATGCACTAAAACGTCTTTATGTATGTAGGTTCAAACAGGCTAAACAGCTCATTGAAACGAAGCCCTTTAATTTTAAAATTTTGTTTTATACAACCAAGTACAAAAACACACTTAACGACCTTACTATTATTTTGTACTTTCACATTTTGTTTTTATATGGTTGTAAGTAATGAAGAATAAATACAAGAAGACGTATCTACTATAAAAAAACATTCCGTAAACACTTTAATGATAATAAAAATCGTGGCATCAATACAGAAGCAGCTAGGTCACGCAACTCACGCACCACTCAAGCACGCATCACATACGCACAATTTCTATTGTATGACTTTCTAAAAGCTTAAGATACTAGTAGTGACTAGTAAATTACACAATATAGTTTTTTAAGTGCATTTGATAATGGACATTTAATTTATTTTTAACTAGCGACTTCGTCCGCGCAACTTTATAAAATATAATCACCTATGTTACTCGCTGATAATATAGCTTTCCAACAGTAAAAGAATTTTTCAAATCTTTCATTTCGATTTCAATTTTAGTTCAATTCAATCGTTTTAATTCAACTCAAACGATTAATCAAATCTTTCCTCTTTGTAAAATTAGTACCTATAGATATATTTAAAAAAACATAATTATAGGTATTTTAAAAACTAAAAATATAATTCCTGCAATAACTATTTTAAATATTTAACGAGAGAAACCATCATTGAAAAATTTGAGTTTTGTTTGATCAGGACATGCTGACGGTGTTAATTTTATTGGTGGTAGGCCACGGTAGCGGCTTATCATGCACAAGCAACGCCACAGGACAAGTAAAGTGCCGACCTTAAAGATTAGGGAGAGAATAGGAACAGGGCTTGGTCTCCTATACTCACTGATTAATTTTTAAATCTTATAAAGTAACGATGTAACGGCTAACGAAGTAACGGCTAACGACGGACGAATGTTCCTAATAAGGAAATAAATCCATTTCTAGAATTACACAGAACATAAATTTAATTATCATTTGGGTTATCAAAGAAAAATCTTAACTTAATCTTAACATGATCTTATTTTAATCTTGAATTCATCTTTTACTTTTTAAGGAAATCATGTTATAAATGATGTTTATAAAAAACAAGCTACCTATTATAATAAAGTATCTTCTTCAATGGCCATATATTAACTTTCATTCTTCCATGGAACTAGTTTGTATGAAAACAAACTTTATCGTCATATTAATAAAGATTTATTTGCGCGTTGGACTCGAAGAAGTTTCCTCATTTACTCATTGCTAAGTTCTATTCGTAAGCAATATAGTTAAGTGGCTCAACTGCATTATCGTTAACTACTTTCCTGATATTTGTTTCTATTGGTGTTTCTCCGACGGTGTTAGGTGAAACGACTTTATACTTTCCCAGTAATGTTTCAGCGTTAGACACTGCGCTTGGCATTAATGTATTTGTCTTTGTTTCCTCTTTTCAGACTCTATTATTAATTGTTCTAAAATTATTAGAAAACTTTAGGATTTGAAGTTCAATTAAGTTCTACATCAAATTTCTTACGAAAATATCATTTCACGAATTTCCTCGTGTAAATGGGTGGTTTCTGTCACAGGACCGATAATTTAATTAATATATTATAAATTAGTTTTTAAGTTAGAATAAGAATATTTATTTAAACATGCAAATTTAAAACAATGTTTAATTGTTTTATAAATTATAATTTATAAAATACAAATGTATTAAATAATAAAAAGTAAAAAATAAATATTTTAAAAAGAGTTCTGAACAATAGTGACAAATTATATCATATAAAATATGCAAAAATTATATATAAAAATAAATATAAATAATACATTAAAAATGGGAAAAGTAGTGAATTCGATAGTAGTAAATGGGAGCAACATTGTGTTCTCCAATCGTTGAGATAGTTGGCTATGTACCGGTTACATCGTACTCGATGTGGCTTAGGGATTCGAATACAAATTGGTTTTGTTATAAAACTGCGACTCGTGTGCATTCTGTATTCCTCGGAGTGCTCTTTAGTGTGCACGCCCTATTGGCTTCGACTCCTCTTTGGGAATTGTTTAATGTTTGCTATGAGTGTTTTGTTTGGGTTCCGATGACTTCCTACCTTTAATCTCTTATCGATTTTGTTTTAGGTCAAATGACTACGTAATGATTTTTGCTATTCGAATGTAAAATTGTCATGCTGATAAACTTAATGTTTCAATTATAGCATGAGCATAGATAAAATGTATGAGTTTACTTAATAGTACTTAAACTCATACTACTTAACAAGTAACAACAAAGTACTTAACAAGTAGTATGAGTCACTTCTTGTCTCAGTCATTATTTATTTATTTTTATTTTATTTATTTTTATTTTTGTTCTGAACAACAACCCTACAGCAAAACAAAATAATATACAATAGATATCATATTACTGCTTCATTGCCAGTTACAGGGCTCTACTGTGTAAGACGTAAAAAAAAAAAAAAAAAAAAGAGAAAATTACAGTTATATTACCTAAGCCTAACCTAATTAATAATTCTAAACAACGGGGAAGGGATGCGTGCGTATGTGTGTGGTTCCATTTAATTATCTTTAAGTGTATTCACGACGCTGCGCTTGAAAGATGTTTTGGGGAGGTGGAAAATATCTAGGTGCGTGAACTTATCGTTATAAGTTGAGGGCAATCTATGGTATACAGAGCCAAGGTCGTAATTTGTTCGTGATAGCGGAACGTGGAACAGTTTTCTCCTTCTACCACGCTTGGGCCCGGCCCGAAGCCGCAACATTTGAGATAGGAGTGCCGGACAGTTGAGCGCCCCAGAACAGATGTCGTGGAGGAGCGACATATCAGAGACTGTGCGTCTGTCCTCCAAAGTCATCAAGTCGTGACGCTTGCAAGAGTCGGCGTAGCTTAGGGAAGTGTGGTGCGAGCGGAGGTTGAGCCATCTCACGAACCTTCTTTGTATACGCTCTATTTGATTACTTTTCGTGACATACTGCGGGTTCCAAATCGGACTACCAAATTCAAGGACACTACGCACATAGGCATTGTATAATAACCTTACGCAAGACAAGTCAGTCAGATCTTTACCGACTCGGAACACGAAGCCCAGATTTCTAAAAGCTCTGCTTATCTAGGTGAAAATTAAAAGTGAGTTTTGCATCCAGTGTTATGCCAAGGTCCCTTACCACGCTATCTCTAGGAATGCATGTGTTGCCTATTTTATATGTGTGATCATGGGGCTTATGCTTCCTTGTGAAGGTGATATGCGTACACTTTGATACGTTGACATTAATTCTGTTAGCAATGTAGTACTCCTGAAGTCTGTCGAGGTCCTCCTGCAACCCAAGAGCGTCTCCGAGATTATCAATGTTGCGATAAATCTTTTTATCGTCTGCATATAAGAGAAACTTAGAGTGCATGAAGCAGCTCTTTATGTCGTAAATAAAGGCTATATACAGGAGGGGTCCCAGCAAAGATCCCTGAGGCACTCCCGAAGACACGCCCATGAAGTCGGACCTATGACCACCAAGCACCACCGCCTGCCTTCGATTAGTCAGGTAGGACTCAACCCATCTTAGCAAGTCACCGTGGATGCCTAGTTCGTTCAGCTTACGAAGCAAGATAACATGGTCCACTCGATCAAATGCCTTTTCAAAGTCGGTATAAATCACGTCCACTTGTCCGCTCTCAGCCATGCCACGAAGAACATCACCAACGAACTCAGCGAGATTGGTTGTGGTGGATCTCCCCCTAACGAATCCGTGTTGCTCCAGAGGCACGCCTTGCATAATGATCTGATAAATGTAGCCATAAACAGAACGCTCCAGAACCTTACTGTTATTAAACATTAAAATATATTAGGGCCTCTTTCACCATCTGTCAAGTAGTCTAACCGTCATTTAAAGTCACCTGTCACCGGGAATAATTTAGCTGTTAAACCTTTGTACGGTAAAAGTCTCAAACATTAAAAAGAAAATAATAAAAAGTCGCCTAGCGAAGGATGCACTAAACCGAGTGTATAATTTAATAAATAAAACAAAATTATTTCTAAAAGTAACTAACACTTTACTTGTAGTTGGTGAAAGAGGCCCTTTATGTTAATATTATTTAAGACATTTTATTACGAGCACAGAGTGCTAACTTGTAACTTTGTAATGTTACAAAAATTGCAATACTTAAAAAATATTAATAAAAAAGTTTAAATTTTAAACTACCTAATTTTCTAATATCATCGGTAAATAAGTATGAATATAGTTTAAAAAATCTATTATGCCTATTTGTCAATGTTTGTATTGTATACTGTGCAGTATTGTGTTGACCGTGACCAGGGCAACATAAAAAGTGTAGTAGCTATTTCCATCACAACCTCATTGTTAGAGTTAATCTAAAATATGATTACGGCGAACGTAAACCGCCGTTTGAAAGAGTTAACTGCTGTAACCGCGGACACAACTATGCTATTTGTAATGACCATTTATTGTATGGTTGGGATAAAAGCAATTCTTAACGTAATAATAAAACGACATTTGTTCACAATTGAAATAAATGCTTAGTATATTTCGAATGAGTTATTTTTATATTATAGGCACGAATATTTCACGAAGGCGAGTGAGTTTTGCTTGTGTTGAACGTGTACACGCACATTGCGACAGTGTGCGTGCCTGACGGAGCTGTCAGTTGTGAGCGAGCATTGTAGGATTCTATTTTTTTTATACTAACCATACCCTCTTTCGATCTCACGCACACTGTGTTGCAATATACAGACAAGTGTTTACTACAAGTAAATCCCACTCGCCTCCGTGAAATGCAAGAACTATAATGGGATACAGACAGCCTGAAGGCCCACTTGATGGTAGGTGGCTACGGTCGCATATATGCCCTGGCAACCCTGGTTATGTCTACGACCTAAAAGTGTGAAAAAACAACGAAAATACTTTCTAAATTAAATCTTATAATACAACTATAAATGTTTAGATTCTAGATTGAAAATGTGTTTGAATATCCATCAGATAGAAGACTAAATTAGAATGATTTCAACCGCTTTAATCTTCTGTGGACTGCATAACAGTAATTCTCATTTCCTTTAATAACTTTCTCACAGTGCATCGAGGTTAACTGGCCGCGTCATACGGCTGCCTTCAAACGCAAATTACCGGTGCGCCTCAAAGGGGACTACACCAAAGTGGACTGAGTTTGACGTTTCTATCGAGAAGTTGATCTGTGTTAACATAGTCATACTACTTAATCGGAACTACACTGCTGAAGTACTTTATCAACAATATACTCGTATCGATTATTAATTACTTGCTTAGCGTTCAAATTCTACTAAAAAGTTTTCTAATGGATAAGAACAATATTTGAAACGCTTATAGCAGCTCTAATAGTATCGAGAAGTTTGTACCTCCTTAAACACTTATTTTATTACCTTGGTTCCTTGATTTCTTAGGAATAAAACCTAGTTCCATTGGTAGGTGTGAAAATATTGATGTCCATTGTTTTAAGGCTTAAGGTGCTCACGGGTGGTTAAGGTTGTGCAAACAACCTAAACATATTCCTAAACAGTTTTCATACTTTTTGCTACATAGACAGCCGGTCCGTATGGACATTTTGACCCCTGCACATTCCAACCATTAAACATTTTTTCACGTTGACTACCGACTCTCGGAATGGTTAAAATTATGGTTTTACGACAAATGACACCATGTAGATAGGCACTGTCAATAATTCTTGTTAATATAATCCGCTGCCTATAAATATAAATAATACTAAGACTGAAACAGCATATAGAACACAAATAGATTTGTTTCGGGTTTGTTTGGTCATAAGCAGTAAACGACACAAAATGGTTGAACTTGCTAACAAACTTTAGGGTTGTCCTGCTTAATGTGTAATTGTGTACAACTGGATAATTTATTAACATTTAATCCTAATACCAGTTAACTAACAAAGCTTTCAAATTTTATTCATAAGAATTAAGTTACGTAATTATAAAAAAAATAGTCATTCACTATTAAACATCTAAATAATAGTTCAGGCATAGGTATTGTTGGCCTACCATGTGCCACCTGATTTCCATAAGATAAAGAAGAAAAACGCTAAAAATAAGTATAAAAATAGTAGAATATTTTGGACAACATAACGAAAAAAAAAATTGATTTTTGAAGTGCCACCAACAAGTTAACAATTGAATAAAAATGTTTATTATCTCTTTCACCAACTACAAGTAAAGTGTTGATTAGTTACTTTTCAAGTAAAGCTTATTGGCGAGTAAATGTTACGAGTATGTTGTGTTAGGCTTTCTTACCGGTGACTTTAAATGGCGGTTAGCCTACTTGACACTTTACTCAGATATGGTGAAAGAGGGCCTAAGTTTTATATGTTTAAACAAAATTAAAAGATAACTGTATAAAAACATGATTTTATTAATATTTCTTATAATTTACAAAAAATAACAATAAGCTTTATTTTTATAAAACTAGAAAACCCGTAAAAACTTAACAACAAAATTATTTATGTTTATCACAGCATTGCTTTGGTTCTAGATCAGTGCTTTCCCTTTTGATGACCCCATTCTTTGTGGTCATGGTGGCCACCCTTTTTACCATGATCATGATGATGGTGATGATGCTCTTCATGTCCATGATGACCCTTGTGTCCTTTGTGATCTTCATCGTGATGATGCTTGTCATGATGGCCATGTTTGCCATGGTGGTGCTCGTGATGTCCGTGATGATGATGACCGCCCTTCTTGTGATGTCCACCATGGTCTTCATGATGTCCATGATGATGACCATGCTTGTGATGCTTGCCTTCCTTATGATGGTCATCGTAGAAGTGATGGTCCTTGTGGAAGTGATCCTTATGGTATTTCTTGTGGTAGCCGTCGGTTTTCTCTCCTTTGTCGTGATGTTTATGGTGGCCATGTTTGCCTCCTTTGTGATGGTGTCCATGTTCATGATGATGTCCGTGATGATCATGTTCATCCCAATGCTTCTTGTGACCTCCTCCATCTTCGTGATGATGGCCCGCGTGATGATGATGCCCGTGATCACCGTGTTCACCTTTATGGTGATGATGGTGTCCTTTATGCCCTTTATGGCCTTTGTGACCGTGTTCATGGTGGTGATCATGATGATGTTCATGTCCACCGCCTTCCTCGTGATGGCTACTCTTGCCACCCTTGCCACTGGCAGCTGCCACAAGATCCTTCTCCTCCTCGCCAAGTTCCCGTGCATATACTGCCACAAGGCATAGCAGCCCGATTGCTATAACCAATCTCATCTTGAACAACGGTTGTTTTGTGATCATCTGTTAATATTTACACTATTTATAGCCAATCAGTTTCAGATGAGGAAAGTGTTTAGTAATTGTCTGCGCAACACCTCAGGGACAAATGTTTGGGACTGTTGCCGACCGCTGAAGCGTTAACAATGAATCAGTTGCAATTGAGAATGCATTTTAGTTTAACCAATAGATCATCAACTTATGTGTCTTATTTTTAATTTAAATTATATTATTCGACGGTTAATTCGATAAATTTATTACTAAGTGGTGCTCTTAAGCCAAGTAAAATTAATTACACGACATTATTACTTGGTTACTCTTACGATTCCAATACTTGTTAAACAGATTTAGTGGTAAAAGAAAAAATATGAATTTACTAAATATACTATTTGAAATTGCCAATTATAAGATTTCTTACCGATTTCTTCTTAATAGAATCAGCATTTCGAACCAATGGTAACAGTAATTACTAACCATTTGTAAATTAAAATATTTGTAAATTTAATCAATTTATATTATATATTCTTTTTTTATTTGAAGTAATAAGTAAGTAATAAGTAATAATAAGCTCCGCAGCTAATAGTATTTCTATTAGCTTTCTATTAGTGATAGAATAGTATTCTATTCTATTAGTATTTCCATTGAAGTAGCTCCGTAATTTAATAGAAGTAATTGAAGTACGGATTAATAACAACAAATCAATTCGAAATGTAATAAACTAGAAAAAAATAACTATTTGCAACTCAACTAACGTATTTCTGCTATTGATTTGTATTGTAAAGGATTCTTTTCTTACTCGTATAACATGTCATGCAATTAGCAAATGCTTTGTTATGTCTGCGCATTTCGCAAAATTTCTGCTGTAAAACCATATTCTATACGTGTTCAATTTCGTGCACTGCCCTGAATACTGGATAAAAAGAACAATTTGCATCGTCCTGTCGAAATTTAATCAAAACAACAATAGGGATTGTCCGCTGTTGGTCCCTGTCGAAAGACCTATTCTGAAGTTACGAACTCACTAGAGACTAGTTTCTACTTTGTTATAATAGCATACTTGAAGGTCTATATAAAAAAATATAATCAAGTACATAATATAATGATTATTTCATGTAAAACTAGCATATTTATATGTCGATAAAAATGTTTTGAAAAATGAGAGTAAAACCATTGTAAGTTTTAACTAATTTTTTTTAATGTAAAATTCGGCAGACATTGAGTAGTAGCAATGTAGTGGTGATAATTTGTTAAATGCTAGCAACTCGCCCCTGGCTGCTCCTCGGATGCACTTTTTCTGCAAATTATTATTTTGAATACCTTTGTGTTAAACTCGACAGATAGGCTGACCATCCAATTGATGGTGGATCTACCGTCGCCTACGCGACAAGCAACGCTACAGGTGCTTAACTTGCGCTGCCTACCAAAGTAGGATTAAGGACAGGCATTAGGAATGAATAGGAAAATCGCCTCTGGCATCCCTTACTCATACATCGAAACACAACCGCACACACATTTCACGGTTGTCTTCTGTAAAAGGGTGATTATTGCCACCTGACTGGTTGCCCAAGTGACTGCGAATGCAGTGTGCCCCTGTCACTTCTTTTCAAATCCAGACCAGAGCCAATTTAAAAAGTTCTTTTCCAAAGTTGACCTTAGCGATAATCAAACCTGAGACCCCTGAAATAGAGCATTAAGTCAAGTATCCTAACTTCTAATCCACAAACCAACTTACGAGTATATACACAAACCTTCATCGTTTAGTGAAAACCGTATCAAAATCCAATGGGTTGTTTAGAAAAACTTTGAGGAGAACCAGAACAAGACGGAAAGTGATTTAATTTTATAATGTGTACAGATATTGATCTAAATACAGATTTCTATATATATTATATGAGGGTATTTTCACGAACAACACGATTATTTTTTTCAAACAAACTAATGCACTTAGCGAGTCTCCACAAAAAAGTTATTTTTATTCAGAATAACACCGCGCACAAAGAGGCTTTTCCACAACGACCTTTCGGGGACGTCAAGGGATAGTGGAAGCTTCAAAGGGACAAACGTTTTTTTAAGTTTTTCTAACTAAATGCTTATCCGCTTATGTAGCATTCAAAAAGAGTGCTTTGTTAGACAGTAATTTTTCCTACATAAAATGGCTTGGTAAAACTCGGGATTAAGTTGGCTCTCGTCCCTTTATGTTTCATAAAAGTTTTGTTTTTGCTGCAATTAGTTGTGAGTTTGAAAGTGAAATAATTCATAGTTTTAAAATTGTTAACCGACTGCATCCAATTCTACTTAGAGCTTTAAAATTGCTACAAATTTAAATTAAAGTTATAAATTATTTTATGTTAAAATAATAATTATTAGAAAAATAATATCTTAGTGTGTAACGAAAGTAATTGATAGTATTTAATTATATTATTATAATTATATGTAAGGACGTTTGTATTTTTTATAAAAAATATTGTAGTGAGTCCTAAACAGTGCTGGCTGAAAATCAGCGCTGCAGATGCTAATAGCGTCTCAGCACAATGCTGAGCCAGTATCCGTTTAACTGCCGCGAGGACACACACATCTTTTACCTGTGTATTAATTTCTGTTTTGTTGTCTGCGACTATTATTTCTTCGTAGTTTGTTGTATACAAAAGTATTATGTTATTGCTCTAGAAGGATTATTCAGGGAGAAAACAGGGGAGGGGAATACATTTGTATGGAAAAACGCTGGTAGCGTACCCTCTTAAGTGGTTTAAAAGAAGTTAGCAGAGAAACAGACAGAAAATAACAGCGACTTGGTTTTATAATATGTATTAGATATAGAACTGTACGAATGCGGAACCGTAGTACCTATATCGCTAGTGTTATTAAAAATTTGTTCAAATTACCTTCCGCCTATGTCAAAATATCATAAGAAGTTTTATTACACTATGCATAATTTTTTAATATTTAGTAATATAAATACAATTCCTCTTACTTGTCAAAAAGCCTGGACCTATTTGAAATGTGATTGAAATATTTAAAAGGCCTACACGCAAAGACTCTTAACCTCTCAATATAAGTTTTGATTCCATTATCCCCAAGTTCAATAAAAGTGGGTAAGAGGGAGAAAAATCGTCAATTCGACGGAATTGTAAATAGAGATATGTCGTGGGTTCAAGTCGCGATTTGTCACATCTTATCTCAGGGCACTCATCCTCTCTTCCCTGATAAATCATTCGTACAATTCGTGACGGAATCGGAATACATCAGAACCACCCCTTAATATTCCCCTACTGGGGGTGAAACGAGGTGGGTGCTAAAGTTTCCTACGACACAACTTATTAGTATGAAAACGTGCCGAGAACACACGTTAGTACTTAGTTAAAACGAGAAACATAATTTGTAATTGACAACACTTCAACTGCTGAATCGCTGCTTCAACACTGAACTGCTAAAATATCGCTATATGAGTAGTGAGTGTGTAGTAGTGATAAACTAAATCGCTCGTCTAGTGGCAGCGACCGCTCTCTTAAAGACCCTCGTCTCCTAGTCCGCAACTCAACTGGCGACATTTTATCTAATACATAAGTTTCTGCTTCTCCTTCACAAATTCATATTACAATATTTACTAATCAACTAGCTGGCGCCCGCGACTTCGTCCGTGTTGAAAAATAAAAATATATATTAACTAATATAACGCTTGACCACTTGTTGCTATAACATTTTGGCCAGGCGTTTTTTTTTTTTTTAGGGATCCGAGAATAAGGCCTCGCTGGGATCTCGGACCCACACATCACCGCTTGACGCTTGTGGTGGAATCCGGACAATTCCCGCTGATAAGTCGCTTCACCAAGCGAGTCCGACATTCCCCTTCGTAGACTAGAGATAGTGCGTAAATGTCCAAAAAATGTCTTTTCTTGTATCCCTGACATCGTTGGCAATCAAAATAATTTCTCACTTTAGTAAATATTTTAGAAAATCCCTGTTGTAAATGTTACAATGTCAATAAAAAAAGTAGTTATTTGTTAAAATTTATTAACAGTTTTCAATTTAAAAGATTCAATCAATTTAAGTATCAATTTAATGTAATAATATATAACAAAGTTATTGTACAACACCCTTTATCACGATATTTCAGTTACTCGTCCGATGTTCAGTTTTTATCGCTCTCTATTATGTCAGTGGTGGATTGATTCTCTCCCATTTTGCGCCCAAACTAGAGCAATAGGTATGGAGAATCTATTGGGTGCTTTTTATGGCGTAGTTACCCACACGTCTTTTATAACAAGCCAAAAATACCGCAGTATTGTTACTGTTGTTATTAAAATTGATTGATTTAAATTGATCGATTGATTGATTTATTTAAATTGTATTTTTCGTTTACCTAATTAGATTTCAAGAAATCTGAATTATATTATGAAGAACATTTTCATAATGTGAGCAATAAACTGTAAATTTTTATTAAAATTATATATTGTAATTATATAATGTATGTATTAAAAATCCATTTGTTTAGACCTCAACTATGTTTAGACAGCAATGTGCCACTAAAATGCTATTTTATACACAGGGGTTAAAAAAGTTCAAATACAGCTAATAGCTTGTCTGTCTACCAGCTTGATTTACGATCTTTAAAATAGGTATCTGCTTCCTTTTTAAAGTTAGTAAAGTCCTAAGTGAAGTAAGTAACTTTTCAATGGGTACATAATGACTTTGTAAAAATAATACTGTGAAAATACTTTAGTAATGTTGTTTATAAAATAGCAATACCGGAGGCCAGTGAACTCGTTCACGGTAGGAAAGAACAGTTCATGTACTGTCAAAAATGCAAATATTTTGCGTCGCAAAACAATAGCAATCCGCGTTGACAGAGAGACAACGCATACGAGTATTAGTACGTTGTCTCTATTACTTTGAACTGATTTTATGTCATTGTTATATTGATAACAGAAACATTTGAAAATTATATTAATAAACTATTGACGTTTTTGTACATTAGAGCTCTTATACACTCCTTATAGATCTATGTCCAAAAATAATTTTTATTTAAATTAAATAGTTTTCAATGTTAAATTTTCTTTTTTCGTTTTTTCGTAGGTACTTTTTCGCAGGTAGGGTCAAAACTTGGGGGATCAAAGGGTTCGAAGCTGTTGACACGAACGCGACCAGTCTTCATTCCCATGCGGAAACGGTCTGTTTCCGCATGGGAATGAAGACTGGTCGCGTTTATTTTATTATCAAAACTAATCACTATGCTCCGATCCGATCCTGATTTATAAGAAGCTCCGGTGTGAATCCATCTTCACCGAACGTCTTCTCGTTCTTCATCTGTTTCAAAGCCATCGTTATCCCGTACAGATTGATGTTACAGATATTTTTGGTAGAACTTTCAACAGAATTTGTAATGAACGGCATTAACCAAATATTTCCTAAAAGTTTAAAATAAAATGAAGAAATAAATAAAAGTAATTAAAATAAAAGGAATTTGTAATTGAAGTATTAAATTTGTATTTTGTCGACCTCCTTTAAATGATTGAAATTTCATTAGCGATTTCATTAGCAGTACGTAAAACGTAATTATCGGATAGAGTCTAGCACTAATATAAGTAAGTATTTTGATTAAATAAGTGTGTAATTAGATTTGCAAAATTTCTTACAAGTATTTTAGAGATTGTTCTGATTAGAATTTTCAACACAAAATAGTATTGAATTGAACAAAATTATTTTGTAAACTAATTTTATTGCGGTTGCACAACTTTACTTTTAATTTATTTGTCAGCACATTTGTGACCGAGTCTTGTTAAGGGATTCACAAAGGCGAATGACATTGACGATTTGACCTTCACCGATATGACCTTTAGAATGTTTATATATATCATACTAATTCCGCACGAAAAACACAAACGTAATCCACACCTCAACGCAGTCACTGAGACACTGTAGCTCCATATATTTAGAGTTCCGAGGCGGCGGAAACAATTCAACAGGCCTGATAAATGTGGTTTTTTGTACTTTTCATTAAAACTACATTAAAAAAAATAAAAAAATCAATACATTTTTTTAAAATGATATTGACTTATTATTCGGTGTAGGAATCATTTGCGCGCAATAAACCGTTTTCGCAACAAATTTCAATATAAGTCAAATTCTTCTTATGTTATAACTTTTATTGTGGGATTTCTACTACTTCGATGGAAATTCTAAACAATACAATTTGTTCTTTACATGTTTAAGTATAACATATATTTTTTTCAAACCAATTGCATTGATAGTTTCTTCTAACATATTTTTTTAAAAACGCAAATATTTAGGATTGGCGTGTGTTTACACCTTAAATGATTTTTGTTGTAACGCTAGCCTTTATACGCGCATTGGCTCGTACAGAGGTTTTCAAATCTGTTCAAACCTGTGACAGAAAGGCTAATTAGATTTGACCTTGCTTGTATGTCACAAAGGCGCCATTGATTGGTTAAATTGATTCTTTGTTCGAATCTACTCATGAGCCGAAATACTTGTCGTTATATCATGGTGGTCTACGTTAAAAAGAGTCATCACCGGGCTTCTAAGGTTATGACACGGGAAAAAGTGTGCCCTACCTGGCCCTACCCTAATATGTTTGTAGTACTTACGTCGATAGAAAATTCGACGACTTATTATTAAAAAGATATTATGTAAACTTGATTGTTGGTGGCTACCGTCGCCTATATAAAGACAAACAACGCCATAGGATGTAAGTAAATTATTAAAAAAATACAAGAACAATATATTATTATTATTATATCACATGTATTAAAAAAAATTAAGATTAGATTGTGTTAAAATTGATACTTAAATCAAAATTTAAACATTTTTTTTATTTTCGTCTTATTTTACAGTATTTCCATTTTTTCTTTTATATAATTGTTGTTTTTATTAATGTTTAAATTCCTTCCTAATATTTATTTTTGTTCAAATCAATTTACATAATTATAACCTTATAATAACCTTCTGCGATTCTACTTTTGCATAAAAGTTCTTAAAATACACAGTTTTAATTACGTGACGAATTTACAGCGTTTGTAACAAAAAACTCTTTACAATAAGAACGATCTAAAAAGGTCATTGTACTGCTTAGTAATGACGAATACATACAGACGTACCTACAATACATACATAGGTACTCGTAGCATATGATTGACAATTCGCATGCTTAATTGTCTGTAAAAAATGTTTCTTTATTTATATAATAATATACAGCAAACTGTGAAATGTTACCTAAACAACAAAAAATTTTCGCCCTCGTTCATCGAGTAATCTCAAATAACAGACACAATGCAAAAGTTGGGCTGTTTTTTCTTGATAGCTGAACCCCTTTCTTCCACATCATAAAACTTTTATATAGAAGGTGACGGTCCCTAAAGCATAGTTTTCCGGGGCGTTGGGAATGATAAAAAGAAGAAAAAAAAAAACTTTTAAACTTCTAACTTGCGAATAACTTGTCAGTATTAAAGTGGAGGTACGCATTTTATATGTAGAGCTTTAAACTTGAAAAATTATACAAAAATTAACAAAAGCAGGACTAAAAAAAGGCTTAGGTATTTCCAGACGATTATTGTTTTTCAAAATATTGTATCCGTATCATGATGATCGGTACATAAGATCACTGCGGACATAACATCCTAAGTAACTCTGTTACAATCAATTAATCAAAATGTCACCCTTTATAACAAAAAAAAACTTTTCTCTACCATAATTAAAAAAAAATGTCAAAATTACAATAGACATATTCAATGAAATGCCCTGGCGTTGCAGTAATATCTACACGGTACGAGCGTAATACAGTTGACGACATTAATGGAAGCACAAAGAAAACAATAGCCCGCACTCTCGCGGCAGAATATGATTTTTTTTATAAAACTACAACTCTTTGAGAGCCACGAGACCACTTTATTAGGTTATCTTGGGCAAATGAAAATGAAAGCAACAGGCTTGTACCCTGACAGGGTTTTACGGCTGTTTTGTTTGGTTACTCTGTTTTATAGAACATTCGTTATTAGTTGTTTGATTTTTGAAGTAAAAATTTCTTTAGGCGCGTTGGGCATTTTTGTTTTTTTTTTTTTTGAAATGGGAACAAACTATTAAACTCGTTAACGTAACCGTGTAACCGGCATATATGAGTATGTACTTACATAATATTGTAAAATATTTCCTGACGATTCAAAAAATACACATGTAATTGTTCAAGTTTTCAAATAAAAAATGGTATAGGATAGTAACTATTATTTAATCTGTGGTATAGGTATTGTGTGATATTTCTTATCACTTTCTTCTCCTCTTATCCTTTTTCTTTTATACATCACAAAAAAACTATTTCTGGTAGGGATCAGATACAGCATGAAATTCAGAATACACTTAAAACTTTCAAGTAGGAGCTTCAGACAGTTCACTAAGAAGTGCACAGAGTAAATAAAAAGCGGTATAGATTTTTATGAAAAAAAAAAAAAGGATTTCAACAACAGTTACACTGTAACTTTGAAATGAAACTTGATCAATGCCATTTGATTATAATGATACCAATACAAATAATGCAACGTGTAGAAGGCTAATTCATCGTAACATAATTTTATTTATAGGTAAATTTATAGACTAGCTGACGCCCGCGACTTCGTCCGCGTGAAAAAAGTAGCTTATCCTGTGTCTCGTACGTCTAAATGTTTATCTACCAAGTTTCATGAAAATCAGTTAATTCGTTTAAGAGTTATGGAGGAACCTACATACATACATACATAAATACATACATACAATATCTACACTTACAGATTTATTATTAGTATTGATTTTATTTTTTATTATTATAATCAATTCTGCTCAGGCAGCAGAAGGCCTATGTCCAGCAGTGGACTTCTTGATACTGAGACGATGGATGATAAGAGACCGACTCTGGAATTTAATTAGAAAGGGCTAGTTAGAGAGAAAATTCAAATAATTAGCTCGATATTGGAACTTTACGAAATCAGTGTTTAGAAATTTAGTTACCATTCTGTTAAGACATATACGGTGTCCAAAGGTGTCGAAGCCTTAAGTGCACAACGAAGTCTAATACAAAATGTATCGTATGCTCGCATTGACTTTGCTTTAGAAAGTGATAGGTGATTAAAATTTACACATCAACTCCATTTAAGGAACTTGTAATATTGATAGAACGCCAATATATATGCTATTTACTGTGTAATAGAATATTATTTACAAATTAATGGGAATAAGGCAATAAATACGAGATAAGATCGTTACCCACTCGTATTTTGTTTGTTCGTTTTATACTTGGTTCATGAATCTATGCATGAAATATTAAGTTATTGAATCACAATTCGTTCAGGGATAGTTAGAACTTGGTTAGAATTACTACTGTTACTATATTCTGACGCAATACTTACGTGATAAACTTTGTGGGATAATTGGATAATTATAATAATGTGTCAAAATTATGACACCATGTAATATAAGATCTTAACATAAAATCATAGTAACATCTATTTATATTTGAAAAGTATTTTAAATCTCTACAAAACATGCTGCAATTTATACATAGGTATCTCTTTAAAAATATATATATTTATTATTTATTTTATTTAACTATTTATTTGAAGAAAACATATTCAAACAATAATACTTAAAAACATGGAAATTATTATAACATGACATAAATTTTAATTTCGTCTCTTTGTTTAAGAAAAGTTACTTTTGCATTGACTTAAGTACCTAGTGTTAGGGAGAAAATGCTTAATTAAATTAATCCTACGAATATTAGCTTACGAAATGATGTTGGTTACTTATTAAGTGAAGTTATGACCGTCTGGTTAGAGTTTTCTGTTTCAGGAATCTACAGTAAAAGCACTTGTGCGATTGTATACCTTATCACCATAATTATAATATTACCGCCGTCTTTAACATTTAAAAAAATGTTTTCAATTTCAGTAAAAACATTCATTAATTCCGTGTAATACCGCGTGCAATACGTGCAATAAGTGCAATCAAATTAAATAAACACGCCTGCACATATATATTTGCCTGTGCTTACATCAACTTTACAAAAATAAATTAAATTACAAGATACGCCCTTAACATTTTTATTACAACTTTCATTTTGATCTAGCTTTTGCCTGCGATTTCATCTGCGTTAAAAATAATTATAATGGCTGATAAGGTTACCCTGTATCCTTTTCTGTAATCCTGATATATTAGCAATAAATTATTCAGTATTTTTTTAAAATTTTTATATTTTTATATATTTTTATATGATCCCTCCTTCTCCTTTTTCTGGATAATGTTCTTTTCTGAATCCTGACAACGCGTATGCAAAATTTCATGACGATCGGTTATTAAGATCATCTTGATCCTATGTGACCTTTAGAAGCTGCCCGAAAAGAAAGGCATGCCTTTGACAATTTCAACTAAGCGCCATATGAAACCGCGAGACACAGCTAGTTACAATATAACACGTACAATTTTTTCCTGGTTTTAATATACCTAAATATATTCAGATTACTTTCCATTTTCTTTTATAATATTAAAATCGTTCTTAAATAAACCGTTACTTCATTAATAAATATTATTTGTTTTCTACTTACAATATTATAACAAATAAATTAAATATTTAAGAAGAAAATCCCACTGCCCTAAGTACAAAAAAAATGATAGAATATTTACACGACCAATAGATGGCGTTATTTTACGACATTTCTTCTAAACCAAAATAGTAAGCGAGTGACACGCCTCTAGTTCAATCTTTGCAGAGAAAAATAAAAATGTAAACATTTTTAGATGCTGCTGTAAAAGTGTAAATGCCCTTCCACTATTTTCATATTGGCCTGCGACAGCCACCCGGTTGTTATTGCAAAATTAATTGGCGAGTAATTGGCCGCGCCCGACTGGTTTACGTCTGAAGGCGTGCTATTGACTGCCAGTTAATTAGAGCCCAACTGCTGGAACAATGTGGTACAACTGGCTGAAGCTAAGACGGTGAACGACGCGTCCCGACAACTAATAACCGCTCACTTGCAATGTAGTTACTGTGAACACAGAGTTATGATTCATTAATTCAATTATTTGTAAGAGGTACCTACTATAGAAAGTATTTTTTTTTGTACGAAAGAAGGGATGTATTATGTCTATAGACATTCTGGTCAATAGACTATGCTCTGTGCCATACCATAACCCCATAGACTCTATGGGCTTACTGTATTATCTATTATATAGGTACAACCTAGGTAGAACAAACCCGAACTTCAAATGACGTCATTCGATTGCACGAATACGATTTATCACGACAAACAAGGCAAAGGCAAGAAAAAGGGTCCACTAGTTAACGTGGAACTGGAGTTAACAGCGGAACAGGATCAGGTAAACGTGCAGAATTAATCACACCTCGACGGAAGGGATCCAACACTAGTCAGCGTTTGGTCATGTGTGGCCATGAAATCGGCGAGTACATCAGATGGAAATTACAACTACTTTAAATTTTGTAACAAAATTGCGATATGAAATACGCACGAGATGTTCATGTCATCTTGCGGAGTGTGACTAACTTTAGATTAATAGACATAATAATTCCCAAAGGGATAAAACAGGAATAAGGAAATAAAACAGGAACAATGGCGAAGAGTCATAAGACAAGTATAAGATTTATAAATATATGTCCAATAAGACTACATAATAGAAATTGATTTACATAAGTAATTATATATATTTTAAATTTAGTAATTTACAAATATGTATATAAGTATAGCACCTTATAACTTTTGCACGTAGACATTATATTACATATTTACTACACGAACAAAAATTTCATTGTTAACATGAGTACGAAGAGCCGACGGCCGCTGGGCCCGGAAGGTTCTCGAGTGGAAGCCACGGACTAGCAAGCGCAGGTTCACCCACAAGGTGGACAGCCTACCTGATATTCGACGGCGAATGAAGGCTGCTTCTAGCCGGATTTGAAAATTATGGGAGTGACCTATGTCCAGCAGTGGACGTCCTACAATTGAGGTTATGATGATTATGAACCACTCACAGTGAAGTGTGGATTCCCTTATTACAAAATAAAGTATAATGTATAAAAATATTTTAATTAAGATACAGTTTTCGATACAAAACCGAAAATATTATGTAATAAATCGCTTATTTAATGGACTCAAATTAGAGCCATTCGATTCGAACCTTTTCCCAGTCAGAATAGATCCTCATTCAATTATCTAAATGAAATCTGGATCAGTTCTGTGATCTCACGATGTTAACGCAATTTGTACCAGTCTAACAAGTGGAGTCGAATTAAGAATCAAAGGTTTGGGGCATCCACATAAAGAAAATTACATTATAGGGGCGTTGCTAATTTGATAGGCGCACCAAAGGAATCATCGTAGATTACTATAATGAATTAAAAAATAAATATATTTTGGATTTACAATAAAAGCTGAGCTCAATTTCAAATTATTTATATTTACAGTCGAATAGATTCGTTTTAGTTAGATTTCCTAAATTATTTCATTTATATAAACACTGTAAAATAATATTATATGTTATTTTCATATAATATGGTATTCATAATTATAATAAAAAAATAAATTTTAATTCGAATTGAAGCGAATTGAAGCGCGAAGCTCGAAATCGAACGGGATGGCAGCGCATTGTGGAGGCCCTATGCCCCATCTAGGGGACACAGGAATATAAAGAAAGAAAGAAGAATTTCTCTCAATAACATAAATTTTCATAATAATAAATAGGAGTTTTTCAATTAGACAAAAATATTTATAATAACGCTTCAAACCGTCGATGCAGAATTGTAAATATATAAAATATTATTTTTATTGAATTTATATTATATAAGAGAAGCAACTAAGAGTTGTTACGATAGAAAAGCTATTTTAAAAATCCATCTCTGTTTGTTTCCTTTGCGACGTTACGGAGGAAGTGGAAGGCACGCGTTGCCGGAAGTCGCCGGTGTGTGCCGGATATGGCGTACAAATTCCTGATTTCCGGTCTTACAGCGCTTACGCGTGTAGATTTATAAGGGTGGTCTACACAAGATTGTGATTGTGTATTTATGTGGAGAAGTTATAAATGAAAGGAGTTTACATTACTCTATTATGTAAACCTTTTATTGACTATATGACTATATGATATTTATTGTGAGTTATAGGCATATTGCTATATTAAAGATGTTCTTAACAACTTGTTGACGAGCCCTTTGGCGTGACGTTAAGGTTAAGGTTAAAGTTAAGGTTAAGGCTAAAGTCCTGAATTTCATTCCTGGAAAGGCCAAAATTGGAAATGAACTTGTTATATTTGACTAAGTTATGGATCTGGTAAGTAGTGGTAGGGCACACGGCGTTTCGTAGTCATTTGGGTAGACCGTCTGGCGGCAGTCACCACACTCTCTTACAGAAGACCACCGTGGATAACAAATATAATAATATGAGCTTTCGATGACCGAGTAAGGGATGTCAGTGCCCATTTTCCCTGTTCCTTCTTTAGTTGCTTATATTATCCTTTATTATTATATTGTCCTCAGAGTAATTGCAGCTACACCTGTTTGGCATGTTTATGTTGTGTTATTGGCGACAGTAGCCACCAACCATAAAGTAGAACATCAGCCTATCTTTCACACTTTTAATAGAAACCGTAATGGTATACTGTCAGCACGCCATGTGTTTTAAACATGGTGTGCTGACGGAATTTCTAATTTATGAAATTAAATTACACGTTTTCAATAAATTTCATTTTGTGTTGAAAACTAATTAACTAAAATTTGTTACGTTAGTTAAATCTTTACACGAATACTGCAGTCTTCTAAAGAGAGAAAAAATAGTCATTTGGCACCGACTTTACTGCATTGATCCTCCTGAGCAAAGAGGAATGGGAATACAATGAACGTTGAGCAGTCTTAGCACACTAATTAGTCTATAGTTCGTTTATGTAGGATTAGGGAGTCAATGGGCGATTTGCGAGCACGGTTTTAAAGTTGAGAATTAAGTTACTATGGAGAAATTAATCTGTATATAACGAGCAACCAATTATAACCAGATTATCTGATAAAGAGATCGGTATTATCGTAATAAAAGAGAAAATGTAAGAAACATATTGTAAATTAAAATATCATTTAATTCTATAAGAGGTAATAAAATTATACAGTTACTTACTTAAAGATATATAAAAAATACATAAAAAACTTTGGTCGATACTTCTCTTCATAGAAATTGGTTAGGGAGTTTTCTTTATTGCTCTGTCTCAAGGGTCTTAGGTTCGAGTTCGGGCAGGGCCAACTTTTCATATGATTTTTTGTAATTGACTCTAGTCAGTATTAGACAGGTAGTGGTAAGGCACATTGTCTTTTACAGTTTTTCAGGCAGCACTAATCACACCCTGAAAAACTAAATAAGACCAACCCTAAGGAGTAAGGGGTGCTAGGGCCTCTTTCTATATGTATATTCCTAATTCTTTATCCTTAGTCCTATTATGGTCGACAGCGCAGTTGTGATGTTGCTTATGTTATAGACGACCTGGTTACCATTCGTCTATAGCATTGGAAATTTATAAAGAAAGGTTGTGGATAGAGAAAAATGCCATGGAATTCCTTATCTACATGCAAAGCACATTCTCTATGTTCAACTATATGGGAATTATTATCACTATTCAATGATTGGGTGTTGGAAGTTATTCCTTTCTATTAAGTAAAATTTTAATGTAATAACCATCAAAATTTTATGCCCACTTGTCCAACTTTAATTAAAAAAATATATTATAAAAAAGATTTAAAATATGGAGTTATTTAAAAAGAGAACATAGACACAAAAAAACTATCGCAATGCATTTTAATCGATTAAAAGTTCGATCTATTTTTTTTTTATTGTATTCGCTGTTATTGTATCTGAAGTATACGTGCTATTTCGAGTGCGTCCGTTGTGACGTTAACCAATGATAAATTGCTGCCAACTAAATCATTGCTCAGACAGATATATTTCACGCATCAAAGTGTATCTATTGCGAAACTTTAATAATGTTGCCGGAGTATTTGATTTATTACTCACTAGAATTTAGGTATTCCAAGTAACGTGTGTGTGTGTGAAACCGCAAAATTTTGCAATAAAAGTTTTGTTTACGAACAATTTCGCTCGGGGAACTGAATATGAATTGATTAAAAACGGATAGAAGAAAACTTATCGATAGAAGATTAGGTCGGTTCGAATCCAGATAAATAGTAACTATTATTTAATCTGTGTTCAGTTTGAGTGTTCTATGGCTAAATGTGCCCCGTGGCTTCGAATCCTACTAATATTATAAATGTGAAAGTTTGTTTGGATGTATGGACGTATGTATCGATGTTTGTAACTCTTTCACGAAAAACTGCTGAATGGATTTCAATGAAATTTTGCATACACGTTGTCAGGGACACCAGAAAGGACATAGGGTACCTTTCATTCAGAACGCGGACGAAGTCGCGGGCACCACCTAGTGCTTTATATTTGGATTCCCGTTGCTTGCGCGCTTGTCTTATACATCTGTGAATTTATTGGTGCTTATTGTTAAAATAAACAGCAATCTGTATTTTTTTTTAATAAAAAATAATACTTATATTAAAATTTTGTATGTACTGAAAACATTTTTTTTAATAAAAATAAATCATCCCCAACCCGAGATGTTCATTATGTTAAAATTCAAGTAATTAACAATATAAAAGGGAATTAACGTATTTTTAAATAAGCAATTGATTTTATTTTTCTAAAGAATTAATTTGTGTTTGTTATCTACTATTATTAAAATATCAAATAAAAGCATCACATTTTAAAACTAAAATGTTACAATACGGGGATTTTCGGTGGAAGTTTAAAATGCGCTTGAAAACCCGCTGTTCATTTAAAAATCTTTTCAACTCAGGTTAATTTCCAACAGAATCATGAACTAAGTGTAGAACACTCGTATAACAAAGTTAACGAACCACGAATGGGTGAACAGGAATAACCCGAAATTGTGGATTGCAACAATCGCGCGAAACGCAGTAAATTCCCACAGATAAGGGGTAATTGATGAGTTGCAGGCGGAGAATAGACAAGCGGTTTGAACGAAATTATATATAAATTGAGGCGTCTCTTCATAATGATACATTGGGATATTATACCTTTTTCCATAATATACATTTATATCAATTAATATATCAATTATTGTTATACAATAAAATCTATCAAATATTGACTTATACACAATTTATAATTCTCATATTCTTAGTTAACTCTTTTCAGTTATTGAAGTTACAAAATTAAACCCTATGAGTAGCTTCTGTAATGTGACTTTTAAACCCATTTGATTGCATAATATGTTCTTTCGACATATATATTGTTTTATACTAGCTGGTGCCCGCGACTTCGTCCGCGTTCTGGATGAAAGGTACTTTTACTATGTCCTTTTTGGTGTCCCAGACAACGTGTTTGCAATATTTCATGGTGATCGGTTCAGTAATTTTTGCGTGAAAGAGTTACAAGCATCCATACATCCATATAAACTTTCGCATTTATAATATTAGTACGGATTCTATATTAATAATGCGGAAATATCTAAGAATAAGGCATTTTAAAATGGCTTTATATCAATACATTATTAGAGAGCCCAATAAAATTCAGATTTCAGATTTTTTTCACAAGCCTTATAAATTAAGATGAAAAGTTTCATATAAAGTATACCATGGATTGGTATACTCAAAGGAGTATTTTTACTGAGTATTCTTCGTACTATCGTAAGCGCCTATTTTCTATACAATCATCTGTGATAGTAAATTTTGTTTATAATAAATTTAAGTAGAATTATTTCTGTTAATGCAAAACAATATTTTTTAATCATATATACGCCATTTATTTATTTTTAGACCGAACGTATTACAACAGTACCATTTGTATAAAGTTTTCTCGCTAAACTTTGTGCGAATTTCATTGCGATTCCGGATAAAACAGTCATGTCATAATTTCAGTGTAGAGTCGTGTATTACCACAGTGTACTACCTACCTACTTGTATATTTTATAATTCCTATGAATTAGTTGTCTTATGATTATGATTTAATTTATATTTATTTAACAAAGTATTTCATTCTCTGATGAATGTTGTTGAAAATGGACTCTTATTAAAATTAAACAATATAATAATATAATATTACTCGTATGCATAATCTGATCTGAAATGGAACGCTAAAGCAAGCAGCATTATTTAGACACAAAATAGCTTTATATTACTTTGTTGCAAGAAAAATCCGTTTAGTAAATATGTAGAACGTCGTGGCAATATCTAATGGCATGCTTAGGAATATCTGCGCCATAAAAAGTCTTTGCTCTGAGAAAACTTAAGTTACTTTAGCAGTGCTTCAGTATCTTGGGTTCAGGACTCCGACACTGTAGTAAACCTCTGGGGTATATTTTATGTAAGCAACATCACAGTAAATGGAATGAAAGCAGTAGCTTAACTATATAGTTCAATTTCAATAACTGGGAGGGAATAATGACTGTTTATAGTATTCGTTAGATGGTCCTACAGCACAATTATCTTAAAATATTTTTTTTCCAGAGGAGCTTATGCAATTTTTTTTATTTTTTATGTTAATCTCATCAGACAGGCTGACAGTCCACTTGATGGTAGGTGGCTACCGTCGTTTATTACACAAGCAACGCCACAGCTGCTGCAAATATATGCTTTGCAAAATTATATAATGCAAAAATACAAATATTCAACTAATGAAATGAAACACGAATATGTAAAATCAAAACTGTGTTCAAAGTTAAATACTAGAAGTTCATAAGCAAGCCGGGTTATCGTCCTACGTTGATACTTACATAAATTAGATCTCAAGCGTCCCGGGAAGTTTAATAAGACGCCACCTGTCGTCTAGTAGGGATTTAGTCTTAATTGCTGTTCAACATAACGGTCGCTATTGCTGAGAAGACTGTGAAACTCTTTTATTAAGCGGATATATCTTCCATTTATAAATTGGACTTGAAGTTTTATGTTGACAAATCTTTAATATACTGGCATTTAAAAATGGTTCAATGTAAGACTATATTGGCCGGCCACACATAGTGTTCAGTCTAAAAAAATCATTTTAGCCCCTGTTTCCGATCTAGATATACTACTACTTACATGTAATTATCATTAAGTACATGTGATTCCTTTCGTATGAGTATTTTCAAATATCTAAACATTTTGTTAGCTACTCATAATATTATACAAATGCGAATGTTAGTTTGTATATTTTTTACGCTTTCACATCATAACAACTCAACAGATTATTAAAAACGTTTGCATACACGTTTCCTTTTATGTACAAGATTTAATAGGTTTCATTAAACTGAGCCGAACTAATCTAAGAATTCTTTTTACACTTAGAAGTGACCCTAACATTTCATGCGACAAGATTTCCACTGCTATTGCCTGAACGACATTGTTGGCCAGCAAATTAATAACAACTAATAATGATGTCTTATAGACGTAGGAGCGCTAAAATTGCGCTTGTGTGTATTATCTCCCAACTATGTCTATACTAAGGGTTAAGGTTAAGGGATACTATCGGTTGATTTGATAAATCTTTTTTTTAATAGCCCAATACTTAACGAAGTCAAGTAAGTCAAGGAAAAAGAAAGTTTGATTTCTTTTAATAGCTTCCGGACACAGCTAGTTACAAAATGAACCATTTATAAAGCACTAATACTCGTACAAATAATCTTTAAGCAATTACACAGACGTATGACAGAATTATAATTTAACGCATTGGCTGAGCAGCACTTCGTATCCAACGAAGAAGTCGAAAATTGGATGCCTGATTGGTTTGCCTCAAAAGACGAACAATTCTATTGGCGTGGTATCCACAAATTGCCAGAAAGGTGGTCAAAATGTGTAGAAAGCAATGGCCAATATTTTGAATAAAATTTTTAAAGTAAAAAACTTTCCCATTTAAAATTAGTGTTTTATTTTCACAAAAAAACACTCACTTGATACCGGTAAACCTAATATTTATTGACAATTTTGTATAATGATAGAGTCATTAATGGGCCTAATTTTAATTGTAATTAAAAATTACAAGAACCAGATTCCTTAAGCAGCATTTTAGCTGCCAAACGGGAGCACAATCAGATAGGCCAGGTCACATGGCAGCGACAAATGCGGTCGTAACTCATGGCGGCCCGGGCGCCCTCCTGAGATTTCTTATACACCGGTTATTATCGTATACCTAAGGTACTCTTATAACTACAGTAAATACATAACTTTTTTTATTTATACGCCTAATCTTTGTTTTATTATTTTACCTAATAATAATAACGATATGTACTACGAGCTACGAGTATTATGCGTGTTAATTGAGCGCTAATAGAAGGTGTTTAATAGAAATTCTTAATTCTTTACATAATATAATATTATATATATATATTTATTTCGGATAATTTACAAGCCATATGAAAAAAGAAACTGAATTTAGAAATAAAACAATATTCTCAAAAAAAAATAATTAAGCCTTAAGTTCTATAGATTATGATCTATTTGATAAACTGGTAGTTGATATTTGATGGGCATAACACATAATATACTTTTCTCGGAGGTATACCACATTACATGTTATCTCGCGCTTAGCTCTTATAATTTAACTTATAATTCGATACCTACTTTAAAGTTTATGACAATACAATTCAAACACAATGACGAAACGCTCTTAACCCGTCAAATTAACTTTCAGAGAAAAATCCACACAGAATCTTTCTTTGTGTATTTCTTTGTAACAATTGCGCTTATTGGTATGCGACAAACGCGATCCAATCCCACTTGAGCTTAGACGATTCCTGAGCTACATTCGACTATTTTGGTGTTACGAACAACGTTTCCAATACAATTTGCTTTAAAATAAAATTCAATCAATAGTCTAAACACGCACAACGAAATTTGTACGATCGTATCGGTTCGCATTGAAAATCGCGTGCAATTGAAAAGATCAGTGTAAAAGAATCGAGCAAGAGATAGCTGCTGTTGTCTGTCTTTTATTCGCCCGATTTCTCCATGTTCGCAAGTCTGAACAAATTATCATTCAATTTGTTTTAAGGGGAGTCTCCTTATCAGGCTTTTACACCTCGCGATCAATTTAAGAACGAGGTTCAAAAGACTAAAAAAAATTATAAATTTTCCCCGCGAATTCGTCAGCGCCCCTTAGGTGGCATAACATTTATTCAACCTTTATTGCTCATATATTTTTATCAGGCTTGTTTTTTTATGCATTTCATGATTTTAAGGCGTGAAAGCGTTATGAACGAACTACTTTAAAACTTGTGCATTGGATGAATGTAGAGAGAGAGAGAGAGAACAGATGAACACATCTGTTCTCTCTCTCATCTGTTGGTATGTTGGTAATCATGTAAGAATCGTATATGTCCAACAGTGGGCACTTGTGAGATGATGACGACGATTATGAAGTTAATTGATAAATATCTTTTGATTGAAATTGTAAATACACACTTTATAGACATTAATAAAAAGAGAATGTTATTTTAGTAGTGAACTTTATAAAAACCCTAGACGTAGAAAAAATATAATAAACGTACATACATACATAACATTTTTTAATATTTACTACTAGAGTGGGTGCTTGTAGCAACGTTAGGCTCATTTTCATAATAACCTGTAATATTTTTCCAACGCTCAGTAAAATGTAGGTCTTATTTGCAATAACCCAGCTTAGGTTTAGCATAATATAAACACTCGCATATGATGAAAAGCATTACTTTATTTCAGGCTTTGGGATTTTGTAGTAGTAGTAGGTTAAAATAAAAATACTTTTCAATGTGGACAAGCAAAATGCAAAATGCAATGCAAAGACCTGCAAAATAATTGATAGAATTAATAAATTTTTACAAAAATACACCGCAAATTCACCTATCGAAGGATGCACTAAACCGAGTACATAATTTAATAAAACAAACAATTATTTCTAAAAGTAACTAAACAACACTTTATTTGTAGTTGGTGAAAATACAAGTAAAGTATTACAGGCCACACCCTGTATAATGAAGATAAATATATCTTTCTATGTAATATTTATATTTTTTGTGGTTATAATAAAATAAATTATTACTTTACAATAACATTTAAAAAAATACTCAAATTTAAACGAACACATCAAAACAAAACAGAATAACAATAAAATGTCGCACACATAACCTTGTATCAAAAATATTGAGTAGGTAGGTTACGACGGGCGGGCATCTGTTCCCTTAATTAAATTTTGAACCCCTATTTTATTTTAGTGACGTTATCTATACTGCTATGAACTTTATTATTTTCATTACTGGGTTAGGTGATTCTGACGAAACTCAAGTCCAAAATGATGTCCCATGCGTGCCTTATCTTTACTGGTGAAATAAACAGAGGTGTCGTTAAATTTGTTTCAGAAGGTTCTAAATCAAAGTGGGGTTTGAGGAAGCTAACAACTTATAATTAAAATGTCCCTTTTTCTGTTTATCTTTTCGGTTAACCTTTTTAAAGTTTAAATTTTCAAATTTCTTTACGGAATATTTTTATGTCGACTGATACTATGAAATATTAAAGTCTTATACTGTACAATGTTATTGCTTATTATTGTATCAGGATTTTTAGATGAATATTCTTTTCTGATAAAGTTTTAATAATGTTCGGTTGAGTAATTAAGGCGTGAAAACGTAACAAACAAACTCACATTTGCAATTATGTATAATATAATATTAGTTAGAATTCGATAATTATGTAATGATTAACTTATTCGATATATGCAAACATTTATTTTGTTAATTCAATTTATTTTTAATTGAAGATTTAAAAAAATCTCAAGCTTGGTAAGTTTAGTAAATTACACATAAGACAATCCTTCAAAATAAGTTAGTAAAAGAAAAAAAGGTAGGCGGACGAGGTTTTCACAAGTAATGCTTTTCGGAGTTTTTCTTGAGATTTATGTTAAAAACTTTGGCCATTTTTCATTTTTTTCCCATCCATGCCTCCTCTCTTTGTGTGAACGATTATCATTTCTTTATTTTTTTTTCTATAACAGGAAGTGAGTAAACTTGGTTAGAAGAATACTTTCGCTATTCATCATGATTGAACATTTAAAAAAAATAAAAATAAAAAAAATCTACGGAATATACGAAATATACATTTCCGTTATAATCGTCAAGGACTGAAAAACAAAATATGTATTGCAGCATCGGAAACTAATTCTCAGTCACTGGTAGTGTTTGTCTTCTCCATTTTGGTTAGAAAAGAGCCAATAGAAACATACCCAAAAGCATAAATGAATATTAATTTTTCATAATGCTCTGCAACTATTTTTGGCGATGCCAGACCAATAAAATAAAGGAATTTAATTATAAGAACTTTGACAGAATCATTCATACCAAGACGATTCCTTTTGATACTAAGAGGTCTATAGTAGGAGTTAGAGATTATATAAAATATATAACAGAGGCTGATGAAGTATCAATCAAAAATACAACCAAAAATATTAATGTTTAAAGTATATTAACACTTATATCTACGATTACAATAAATAATAAATTAATCGACTAGGTGAAACATTCGTTGTACACTTTCAACTTTTCGTAAATCGTTTTCATAAACTCGTTGTTGTTTCGTTGCTTTTTAATACAGGTACGTTGAGTGTGAAATGTCTGTTGCAATTACAACCAACAGATCCTCCCAGTTCACCACTAGCAATACATACGTTAGGTGAACGAAATTTCTCTTCAAACGTGCTCTTTTTATTAGATATTATGTATGTAGTATGTAGCGAATCAGTTTCTTTTAAAGCTTTTCTGTTACTATCAAAATGTCTTCCATTACTGTAAACATTTAAATTTCTTTTATAAACATCGTCGTCTTTCATCCATTCCTTATTGTTTGTGAATATATCCTTGTTTTTCTTGGGGATCGCTTCGACGAAATTGGCTCCTGAAATGTTTCCGCTTTCACTGCTTTTTGTTTCATTCGAGAAACGTTGTGACATCCACATGTATCTAATTACGGGTTCCTCTGGACCCCAGAGACGTGATGGCTTGAATGATGATATGATTTTCTGTAGATAAAAAATCAATATTAATTAAAATAAATTAAATAAATTTATGCCTATAACTTAGCAGTTATAGTCGTACCTAGATTAATAGAGCTAGGCTGTAGTATAGAAATGGTCTCTTGCAACTCTTACCCATGCACTGAAAGATAACAGGCGCTATCATTTTTAGTAGTTTTCTGTATTAAACTGGTTACTGCAACCAGAAACTGCCTATTTATTACCAATCACGTTGAATACCCTAAGTCTATTGGTTACTTTAAGAATGCTACAATGTTATTATAACATAGAAATATTAAAAACAAATCAAAACAGATGTAAAATATATGAGTGTAATAGACACTTAAAACTTTTTGATCAAAAAACTTGGGACATAATTTATGTCAAATGCGAAGCAAATGTTTTTTGTGATATCCCTATCAGAAACATGCATATTAAACACTGTATTAATATTATTATAAAATATAAATTATAAAATGACATATTTACCGAACATAAATTGAATTGTTCCTCTTTCGCCACAGCAACAGCAGCCATTATAATCATAATAAATAGAATAGCCCCAAAAACTCCAACTAAAGGCCACAAAGTTTCTGTCTGACTCCATGTAGTTCTCAATATTGAACGTAACCACCAGCCTGTGATTCCTAATATTATGAAAGGAGTCGTCCACCAAATGCCTGCCCACACGCAAGACAATTTTGTTCCAGTAAGGAATTCGACGTCTACTGTGAGATAACACCAACCTATGCCATAAAAATTAAGAAGTAAGTGTATTATACGTTCTAGTTATTTACGTTTTTTGTTAATTATTTTACAAAAATTAACTTGGAAACTAGACAAAATAGAAAATGAAAATTTATAAAAATATTACCATAAATAAATGCAAATCCAACTACTTCAATGGCAATAGTGAATGCAACAAGAATTGGCACTATCAAATCATCAAGTATAGTGGCAACTTCTAAACCTCGCGATAACACAGCAACTGTTAGTATAGTTCCAATTGCTGATGATGCTGTGGCAAATAGTCTCCAATGATCACCAGTCTGTCTGTGAAGCTTGTCATACACCGGGAATAATAGCGTCAGCTGTAAAATATTAATAAATATAAATTTAATATTACACTATAACGCTCGACATAATATGTAAAGAAATATAACGTCTGATATTATACATTTGCCACACAATGGATTTTTACTTTTAGATATCTGGTGCCCGCGGCATCGCCCGCGTGGAATACTTACTCTCTTTATGAAAAAGTGTTTTAAATGTTGAGTTACACATATATATTAATACAATACTAACCACTGTTATTATGCCTGAAATTAAAACGATCCCGTAAGCCAACATCGGCCATTCCTTCGTCCTGTTCTCAGTTACTGAAGACTGATATATTAAAACCAGGATAGCTATGAAACTCGTATCCCTATTGCTATCGCCTAATATTGACTGCCACATAAACATCCAGAGCCAGCCTGATAGAAGACTGGTTATAATAATAAACGTAGATGTCCTGAAAAAGAAAAACAAATATAGTGATTTCATTATCAAAAGATTCTTAAAATAAAAGCAAGTTACAATTATGGGAAAAGTATATCAAAATTAAAAAAATATCCAAGACTAAAGACCAAGCACCAAAAGTTATTTGTAAAAATTTCATTTAATAGCCGTGCTGCTAGTAATTTAAGCATTTATTCTATGAATTATTAGAAATATCATACCACCGCACATCTGATTTTCTATAAATTGTTCCTCCGGCACTTATTAAGTATCCTCCAACTGTATGAGTGCATAGCAAAGCTTGAATCAAAGCACTATGCCACATGTAGGGTTGATACAAAGGCACCCAATCTTTGCAGGAGCTCAACACTAAGTATAAGGACTCACTTTTGGACAGGAATATACAAGCAACGATAGCCATTGCTATTGTGATTGGGGTTAACATAAATAGAGTGATCTTGAGGGTTTTTCGTAGACGAAACAAACTGAAAAAAAAAAATGACATTTTTATTGATATTTCAATACTTATAACAAAAAATAATTATTTGCAATTGCAATATTGGTCATATAAAAGGTAAAACTATTATTTATAGTATTATATATATTGAAAAAATATATATTCATTTCATACCAATTAATTAGACTATACTATTTTATAATATTCACTCTTATCAAGAAAGACTCTTGTCAATTCTTAATTATTTACCTTTTCTATTGTTGTGGGCTTCGTAGAAATGAATTTTCTACTTTTTCATACATTCCAATATTATGGTCATCTAATAGAACGACTATATAAACATTCAATAGAATTTATGGCTAATCAATAGAAGTGCCAATGTAAAGAATACTTACAAAATTGGTAACAGGAACCAGTAAATAAATAGTATTATTGCTGCAACTCCTAAATATTGCGGGTGTTCTGTAACTGGCGCTAGAAATGTAGAACTAAAAAAAATTTTAATATATTTTATATTTGAATATAGTTACTATAATATAAATGTATGAGGTACTCAATCTAGATATTTATTTTTCTTACTTATTGATTTTTTTTTTAATAAATTAGAGATTCAAGAAGTATTCCTCAAAATCAAACAGTGGAAGGCACTTTGCGCCAGATCCTATTTCCTTCCTAACCCGGTATCCTTAATCCTACTGTGATTGGCAGCTTACTAACAACATTTGTGCTTGCTTATGTTATAGGCGACGGTAGCCACCTAGCAACAAGTGGAACGTCAATATCTTACTAACTTTACATAAAAAAATTAACCTGATAAAATAATTAAATCTGTTAATTAAAAATTTTTTTTAATGAATCTTAGCTCGAAATATATTCAGCAATTTTATTTTAACAGACAATGTTCTGTCCTGTCCGATTGTATTTGTCGATGTTATATTCGATATAGATATCATAAAACATAATTCAGACACAACAAATATTATATTGTTGTGAAAATATGAGGCCAAGCGATTTAGTAGTTTAGAAGTTACAATATATCATCAAGCGCAAAATAAAAATAATCATTATTATTTATTACAAAAAAGTTGGTTGTTTATCATTATCATAAAACTACCGCACTACGATAATAAGTGACGAGGAAAAACTGAACAGAAAAATTAACATGTTCGTAATAGTACGCCGTGACAGCTTGGCCATTAAAGTTGCAGTCATTCAAGGAAGTATAAAAAAGACATAAGTAGCGTACGTCAGTCAAATAATATCTGGCTTTATGCATAGTAAGCAACGAAATAGTATATCTCTAGTAAGCTTATGTACACATAAGCCCACATAATTAACATAATGTTAGCACCCTCTACTTTAGGTACGTTAATTAAACCACTTTATGTTGAGTCCAATACTTTTATTGCCCGAATACATCAGAACTACAGCTCCAACTATACGACACCGACCTCGACCTCTCTTCGCGAACGCATTCGTTCAACTGACTGATATCGTTTCAATATCATACCACCGATAGAATCTGAATGAATGAACCTCTTTTTGAAACGTCACAGAGCACTTTTCAATCAACCAGTCGACAATGACATAAATAGCAGACGCTAACAATACATGAACAATACCTACACATTATCCACAGATCAATAAAGAAATAACAGTATGTGGTTGTGATTCGATGTGTGAGTAAGGGATGCCAGAGCCCATGTCTTTATCCCTTCCCCAATACTTTATGCTTATAATCCTACTATAGCACACTTATAGCACCTGTGCCGTTGCTTGTGTTATAGGTGACGGTAGCCACCTGTCATCTAGTAGACTATCTGACGACCTTAACATAAAAAATAATAGTATTTTTATATTTAATTAATTTTATTATTGCTATTTCTTGAATAAAGTAACATTTAATTAGTAGGTATATAAATTCTTGTAAAAATTCTTTTTTATCAAATACTTACCATATTTTGTGACTCATTTAATATGTAAATGATTAAATATCTATATAGTTTATTATAAAAATGTTAAAACTCACTTAAAACATTCTGATGCGTTAATCTTATTCTCGTAACCGTGCTGTAAATAAAAAAGAAACCATTTTAATTCAAAATTTTGTAGTTTAATCTCTTTTAACAAATTATCTGAATTTAGCATCGAATTAATACATAGAATTTAGCCATATATAAAGTCATGAACCATCTGGCGGCAGTAATCACGCCCTTAAATTGAATAAACAGCCTGCGTACTTAGATGCACTTAGTGACATAAGGTTCCCCTAACTTGTATCATGTCTATTTGTTTATAATCGAAGGTGGCTATCAGCTTACTGACACGTTTTATCATAAAAAACACATACATTTGTTAATATAATAGACAATAAATTAATATTTATTAGTAAAGTGTTTAGGTTTTCCTATCTAAGTACATAATATTATGTTAGTGATAATTTTTTTAAGGAAAATCATGCATAGGTGCATACCTATGTATTCAAGCATAAGTATATTTATTATTTTCCTTATCGTTAAAATTGCGAAAATTTGTATAATAAATATAGTTACTAATATAAAAAATATACTCGTAAATTGACATTTTTTGCTGAATTCCAATTGTTAAATTTATGTAGGAAGTTTATATAGAAATTGTTTTGTTTTTTATTCACACCATCAGTCTAGGACATATCTATTAAGCCGTAATTAGGTCACAGCATCACAATTAGAAGCATTTAATTGTATGTTTCATTGTGTTTATGCCGTGTATTAATCTATCAATACTACCTAAAATAGTATAAAAATAAAACAATAAAACAATAGTATGAAATTAAAACAATTTAGAATATAATAAAAGAACTATTTTTGTAATTTACTCACATATATAAAGCTACATTATCAACGAGTAACATGAGACTATATTTTAGAAAGTTACGCGGATCAAGTTGCGGGCAACAGCTAGTGAAGTTCATACAGAATTTACACTATCAATTAGATAATTTCTTCATAAAGTTTAATACATTTCTTTTAATTCAAACCTATACTATACTATTTCTTTTATCACTTTACTTACTGGACATGAAAGGTAAAAGTTATATAGGTTCAAATCTTCAAATAAGCAACGATTTTCTGGTAGCTTGGCTCTCTATACTTAGTTATGAAATGTAGATTAAAATAGTGATATGAAGCTTACCGGTGTGATACGCAGTTTTGTGCAATCCTTCAAAGGAAACGTGCCTTTTCCAATCCATATCAAAAACTCCGTTGACAGTGAAACGTAAATAATGTAGTAAATGCAACACAGGTATGACGTCATAACTTTTAAATGGCCAACTCCTGAAAAAGATTTATTTTAAACAGTTTAAAAAGTTGATCAATCGACAGTCAAAATCTGTTGAAGTCATAAACAAGAACGTACAATCCATGTGAGCAGTTTTCGTTCTGCTAGCTATGTCCGCAATAACTTTTTCGGTATAACTTTTTTGTCTGTAAACCGATTGGAATGAAACAAACACTAAATGTTACGGGAATATTGCTACAATTCAACAGGGAAAAACGAATAAAATCGATTAAGCCGTTTAACAGAGAGATCGATTAACAGAGAGACACACAGACAAAAATTTAAAAACTCATTTTTTGTCCTCAGTAACATAAGAAAAACGTGTACGATTTTTTTTCTTTTTCTAAAATATTTAATTTAATGCTCACACACGGCTCGTTTACAATTTTATTAGGTATATGTTAAGACCTGAATAAGTTATACGAGAGCTTATATTTTTTTGCTTTAGCCTACATATTTTCATATTTTTTTTAAAATTATATATTCATAATAATAATCATAAATATACACAAGATATTCCTGATATGAAAGTGTTTTTTTATATATATTAAAGGGTAGCAGGCCGATTGACACTTCACTTGGCGGTAGGTGGTTACCCCCCCCCCCCTCACACCTTGGGTGATTCAGACGCACTGCTGACCATATATGCAGGTGAATGTGTGCTGTTGTTCTTTGATGATTACTATTTTTATCTCTATTTTCTCTATCTCTATTGTGATGTCTAGATGTCACATATCTATAGGTATCCATTTATAGGTCCAACAGAAAAAGTATTCAACAGAAATAAAGAACAGTATTTTACCTCGCAGTATTGGTACTGCTCTCCAAACACCAACAGCGTCTTGCTGACTCAGCTGCCCCACAGTCAGCTGCAGAAGAGTCACTGGTAATCCAACTGCCAGGAGCCAAAACGAGTATACCGTTAAGTAAGGAATTGCTCCATATTTGAACGCTTCCCTCGGCAACCGAACAGTGTGGAATAATGAGAGAGATATTGCAATTGTACATATTTGTGTTTTGACGAAGTCGCATAGAGTTGTTATTATCTGGAATTGAGACAATGTGTAAATTAGAATTCATTTGGCGTGATGTGATGTCGTGTGGGCATCTCCCTGATTTAGTAGTAACAATTAAATGGAGAAACTTAATCAAAAGATTACTTTCTTTTGATGATATAATTCATACCTCTCTGCTGTGTGATAGCCTCAGATTGTTTACAAGATTTGGAGAGCCTACTAGTAGCTAAAACTAGAACAAATGTATCCCTTCATTTTCATTTAGTAATAGCAATTAAGTTCCTACTATTTAGACCATAATACTTCAATAATCGTACTGACATTTACTTTTGCAAAAAAATCTTATATATTTTCAAAATAAAGCGTGATTGGTATCAGTGTTAAACTTAATACATGTTCTAAACTTAATACTATGTTTCTAATATCTATAAAGAATCAGACGTTTTAAAGCAAACCATCGAATAGAGATTTCTTTTAAATCTTGCAATGACTGCTTAAAATTATAATTATTCGAGTAATTAAAATTAACTTCCCTTTACAGTTACAAGAAACAATTAAATCTTAGCATGTATTTACGTTAAGTACAACAAAAAAATTATCACGCTTCGTGTGATGTAAATATTTCTATGAGAAATAGCCCGTGACCTATGTGAAGGGAAGTTAATGTGTATACTATGTTTTATGTAATTAGTTGTTAAGTATTTTACATATTCTGTTATAAATTTTCTGTGCTATCGTTAAGACGGGGTCAAACCTCAGAACGATCACGATAATTTTTTTAGGCACACGCTAATAACCTAAAAACCTGTGCAATATTGCACAACAAATTTTTATAACTTCTCGGAGGCAACCGATCCGAAGTTTGTTAACTTGAATGCAGATACATTATTTCTATGAACCGAATGGATATAAAATTGGATTTTTTTAAATTTAAAATTCTTAAAGTAAATAAAAAAAGAAGCCAATTAAAACTTTAGTAAGGTTTCTTTAATTTCTTACTAAAGTTACCAATATGTCCAAAAACAAAAGTAGTAGTCTAAAAACAAAGACAGTATCCAAACATTAAGAGTACCTAACACACATGTCATTGTATCGCTTTATGTGGTTTTTACAATCTAGGTACCCGTCGCAACCTGATGATTATATGAAATAGAAATATCTAATCAAGGTTTATTAGAGCGAATACAAACGAATCTGTTATTCGTATATCATGCGACAACCAAATAAGGCATAATTTAGGTACATTTTTTTATGAATAAGTAAAACCTTCAAAAGACAGAAGAAACTTTGTCTTGCAGTTACCTACATGTTGAATGATAATAAAATATTATACATTTTTGGTACTTTAAAAAAATTAGCCATACCTTTGACTATAAGTATTTATTTATAAAAAGTATTAAGTTTATATAATAATAAAACAAAATCCAATTTTGTCATAGGTTTTTTTTTATATAGAACGGCTTTTTTACCCTTCCATACAACATGTATGGTTAGTATTTTAATACAGTAACTTTAGCATTTCATTTCGGAAAAACTCCAACCAAGCTGAAAATTTGTATACACGTACCGGTTAGCTCCCCAAATAACCTCTGAAAAGTCCCATGAGTCCCAGGGGTGGACATCTTACCGCTATGAGGTATACCTACTTATCAAAAAGAAAAAAATGGAAAATTCTCTACAAAAACTACAAAACCTTTAACAAAAAAAAATCTTTGAATTTTCTATTTTTTCCATTTCGCTAAAATTTATAAATGTTTCTATCTTCTAAACATACTCGTAGCAAACCTTCATTTTGTAAAACACGTGCTTTATCACACGCAGTGCTTTAATTTAAAAGGCACCGCACTAATGTATACAATTACATTTAAAAGACAACTGGCACAATGTAAACCAAAAAATTAACACACTCATGTTTAAAATTAGAAACTTCGATGGAATAATCAAATTATTAAAATATATAAATTAAGAAATTTAATCAATGTCAAAAAGAAATCATAATGTATTCTCTTTACAGCTGGATGTAGCCCTATCCCTAGGCTCGTCTCAACGCACGGTCCTCTATTTTCGGCTTCGGGCCCTGCGTTTTGCGTTTTGACCCCCGTGCGTTTTGACCTGCTGAATAAAAGTGCCCGTTGGACCCACTTTTAAGTGTCCGTCTGACCCACAGTGGGTCAGAACAATATTTTATTCGCGTCCAACCGCTCCCTGCGAAGCGCTTTATGTCATCTGTCCATTCGAGAACTTTTCTACCCCATCGGTTATCAGTATCAGAATGTATTTAGTGAGATGTAGGTAAATATTCGCAAAACAAGCATCATAACAATTTATTTAAGTGCTATTGTCATTCTTTGGTCAACAATTAGTGTTATAAGAAGTGCATTCTACGTAGTGAAGGAATTGTAGACACAATGTGAATACCGCCATTGTTAAGTCAAGCAAAACAAACAAAACCCATACGTAAATTGTCGTTGTTTCTGTATGAACTGAATAGCATAATACTTTATAAAAAAATGGTTTTTATTCAAACTTACTTATGAAGCTTTTCAAGAGTCTAGTAAATTAGGTTTTTGGCGTTGTTCCAATAGATTGGAAAAATCGTCGTTCATTTGTCATAATTAATATTATTATAAAATATCCACATATAGGTACAAAAATAAGTAGGTATGCTATACGACATTTTGAACATAAATTAATAATACTTTGGGTTTTTGTTAAATTTCATGAAAATCACTTGATTAATATTATAAAAAAAATGACTAAAAGTTTCATCAATCATCAACTGATTGATGAAATTATTTTTTTCCATTATTTCTATACACAGATATTGTCATTAAGTATTACCTTGTAACAGCACGTTACAACGAAACTAGACAATAGATGGAAGAGGTTTCCGTTTTTGATGTCGCTTGATTACCATTTGAATAAATATTTTATAATCGATCACGAACAGTGTCGAGCTAACGAGGAATCGATTGTATCGCGTGCAATACACATTTCACTATCAATCTATTGTAGTTTCCATTTCTTTATATATATAATAAATATATTTCTTCCAACTAACAGGAAGACATAATTTCAATTATTTACAAATATAGCACATATCACAAATGTAATAATAATTTAGCACCATTTCAAAATTCAATTTAGTGGACCAAATATGGTCTTATTAAATTTTGTTTTTGTTTATGGAGATATTGGTAGAAACGAAAATATTTCAGAATTATTTATTTTTATTTTTACTTTATTTTTCTGTGACCCCACTGTATTAAGTATGTTTAATTTTGATCTGATTTTGATTCACTAAAATATTCTAATTGTTCTAATACTCTTTAACTCTTTGAGTATGCAGTATAATTGACGTATTGAAAAACTGTGCCTCGATAATTTTTATTTATGCCTAATCCTAATCCTATTAAAATCATCCTATTATTGTGTTTTAATCCTGTTGTATTTCAGGTCGAGGTTTCAGGGCGTATTGCATCCATTCATTATTGATCGTCAAAGCATTTTATACTCTCATTGCTTTTTTTACGATTTTGTATAATTTTAGAAAAAGATGAGTGTATTTTGCAGTTCTGTTCAATGATAATAATTTAGATTACCCAAATAAAGAATTCTCGCATACATAAGAATTTAGGATTTCTCGAATAGGATCCGTGATTGTTGCTTTAAGATCCAACTCTGCTAAGAGATTTTTGTAGTCAGAAGACCGCTGACAATCCTGTAGGTTGTCTATATTTATGTCACCAGCCATGATTAGGCAAGTGTTGTTGCCCGCATTAGGTACTGACAATTTTCTCTAATGAGCCAAGAAAGCAGTCAAGATTTCGCACGGAAGGGTATATCCCCAGTAGCAGTGTGTTGTCAAGGCCAAAAATGACCGCGAGACAGTTGGCATCATTAAAATCTGGCTCCGACACAGTGACGTTTAAGGTGGCTTTAATATAAACTACAACACCACCTGATTGATTTATCACTTTTCTGGTGCTGTAGACCGTGTAAGATTTCAAGATTTTTGAATCTTCAAGATTTCAATCTTCAAGATACGATTTCAAATAATTATATGCCTCCACCCGCAAAAGAGGGAGAAACATTCCAAAATAATTTTGCAAAACATGCAACTAGTATGAAACCTACTAGTATTATTTATTTAACATTATTTTCATTGCACCGACAATTAAAAACAAAATAACAGTGTTATATAACAGTGTTATTGTATTCAGTAATTGTATCGACTCGTAGAGTGCAGAAATTCAACTATCATTGTTCAAATCCTCAATCTGTTACGCTCTGTCAAACCCGTGTTTTTGTATAGTAGGCTGGTCTCAACATAATCTACATTAATGTTTATTCCAACTAAATTGAGGCGGTAATGGAGGAAGCCTATGACCAGAAGGAGGCTAGCAAGGACTGTGATGTTGACAAATTGCGTTTTATCAACTAAGGAGGTCCTATCTTCGACTGACATAGTATCGCTAACCAGATACGGATCTGGTTTCAACCTTGCCACCTGACCTTCATTGGTTCTTTATTAGGCCTTCTTTAGACTTAAAGTCTTCATTAGGACTTAAGATATTAAATATTAGTTTTCATGTTTGACGGAGGTCGTATTCATCATATAAAATACCTACCTAGCTTACATAAAAAGTGTTTTCGTGTAGTAATTAAAGGTTTTAGTTACATAACAACATTGTTTGTTGACATTCTGATATTGCAGATCTATAACATGGTTTGTAATGATAAACCGGTTAGGTTTTCAAGGAAATAGTTCATGTTATTTCGTCTCTTACAGATTATGGACATAAAAATTATATACCATCAGCAACAAGGTCGAGGTGTACATAAATTATCATGTTTATAGTAAGTGCACTCATTACCCAGGGATTGCTAGCAGTTCTTCCTTCATAGTCTCCGTTTTTAACACAAGGGAACGCACCACGCGGTTTTATCACCACTGCCATATAAATCTAATTTACGTTCAACTGTGAATTTGTTAAAATAGGAGACGGTTGCGCGCATGCGCCTTGCACGTAACACTGAACAACTAATAAATGACAAGGAAGGTGTGCGGACTGAGATTAGTGTTGGGCAGAGGTTCGTTGACGTTACGAGTATCGATGCGCGCGTCGACACTAATTCTTTTAACTGCATGAACTAGCTACGAGTGTGTGTACTGTTTTATAAAATGTTAACATGATTTTTTTAAATATATTAAAATTTCCGGAAGAAACCTATCGTAGATATTATACTTATATTGAAATGAACTTTAAAATAAAATGTAGTGTCAATTTCAAACATAACATGAAAAATTTCTTTATTACAACAACGAATAAGTTGAATTTTTTATAATAACTAATTAAAAGAGTCAAGGCGCACAGCTCCCAAATTGATAAGAATATTGTAATGATGGTGTATAACAAAGGACATTATCTCATATTAAAATTAATAATACTCAAATATTACAGTAATAATAACAGTTTTAAGAAAATAGATAAAAATGTATTTGCATTAAAGGAATTAAACATTTTAAAATTTTCTTATATCTTTGAAAATCAATAGAAGGAATTTTAATTATTACTTTTAAAAGTAAAAAAGTAAAGTAAAAACTGGTTACCAAAAGAGGTGTTAATGAAGACGATAAGTATCCATTTCGTCGACGGTGTCCCATCACTAAAGACGCAAGCGCACGCTACGCTAGACCGCGTACAGCACTACTCGGTTATGGAAATTAACGTTGGTCGAGTAAAAAGTAAAAATAAAAAGAGGAGATAATTATTATCGCTGTGGGCAGTGACCAGCACTGAATAAGATTTATTTTATTATTATTTTGACCACGAAAAGGGTCTACTTAAAACTTTCTATGTCATCAATTAATTTCACTACCCACATTTTAAATGTAAAATCTTAAATAAAGATATAAAATATATATGAATATATATGAACATATATTTTATTACTAGCTGACCCGGCAAACGTTGTTTTGCGAAAAAATAAAAAATAATACCCTTAACATAGGGGTACTACCCCTACCCGATAAGGATACAAAATTTCATCAAAGTCGGTCCAGCCGTTTCGGAGGAGTTTGGCAACAAACACCGCGACACGAGAATTTTATATATTAGATTACCTTTCTTATTGATATTTGAAGTTATAAAATACGAATTATAAATTAATGACCATATAATGTCTAAAAATTATCCCATGAAAATTATTACCATGATAAAATTGTTCTAGTTGTTTATTAATACAGGACATGGCCTGTTCAGCTGCTTAGACGTGAATTTTACAAAATTATTCTTAACAATGATTAAACAATTTTTTTTTAATATAATTTTTATAGTAAATCTCATTACCTCGTTGTGCCCTCTTCACAAAATCAGATTTTGCTATAAAATGTACCGTGTCTAACTCTGCACGATATAATTGCTGAGTGTTAGTTACTTCAAGAACAAATTAAAAGGAAGGAATCTCAAGAATTCTTTAACTAGTTAATTGGAATGGGTACAGTTATGTTAACTATTACTTTTAAGTACAATAAACAAGTTTGATATTTTCATTGAAATAATAAACCGTAAACAGTTCTGGCATCATCTAAGTACTAACTAGGCCTGTGAATAATAAAAATCAAATATAAAAGCATTTGTTATTTTTAAAAATATTCATAACCTGTCAGCGATAGATTTGAAACTTTTTTGCAAGTGAAGAAACAGACAATAATCTTACTTGAGCAGATTGTTATGGCCCATAATGTTTTCGATCGTCAGACTTTTATAATATGTCCTCAAGAAATGATAACTTGACCCTCCAACTACTATTTCTAATCAATATAACCAATCAATAATATAATCAATTATAATTATTTATTAATTATAATTATAAATTATATAATAATATAATCAATATTTGAGCATTATTTCTAATCAATATCTGAAATTACACAATACTACAAAAACTAAAAAGATTACTACGACCAAAAAAAAAACACTATAAACATTAACTTTGCTGTCAATTTCCACTTAGGTACACAACTTTTCACTTAAAAAAAAAAACATGCGGATAACATAATTTTATGAAATTTGAGTTTTATTACGAACGCTTATGATATAAATTCAATTAAACACTACACTTTCATAGTTTCGTTCTAACGCGACAACCTGTGACTATTCGCTGCGTGAGTCATTAATAAAACATTATAACATGGTGTAATAAAACGTAAATCATCTGTACAAACAAATGACGGTACCGGACCATATATTTAAAAGGTATCGAGCAATGTTAACAGAGTAAAGCGTGTACAAAGGAATTATGAAAATTTTAAACCGTTTTCAACATGATATTCAGTTAAATGCTAAACAATTTCGTAGTCAATCCTCTTAAATAAAAGATTGTTTTCTAATTTTTAGCTTAAAGGGGACATAACAAAGTTATTTCGATCTAGTCTCCTTAATAAAGCATTTAAAACATTAATAAAAGTTAGTCATGATTTTCATTATAGAATTTAACAATTTAACATAGTAGAACGAATGGCAGTCTTTGGTAATGTTATACTTATGTGTTAAATAAAAAAGGAACATTTAGGTCTAATTTTATAGACCTATATTTATTTCTATTTCTATTTCTAAGACCTATATTTAAAATTATGTTACACTTTGTATAACTGTGAAGTTGCATCGCTAATAATTTAGTTTCCAACAACGAGTTCTCTAATTTCCTGAATTCGCAAACTTCGGATGTGTTACAAAGATTTAATGTACAGACGTCCAACTTTTAAACTGTTCCATTTATCTGTTCGACAAGGGAAAATTACATTCATATAACTTTAGTTTCATAATTAAGGTTTAGAAGATAGTTCAAAATTAAGGCTTCGCTGGGCCTGTTTTCGTAAATAATGGATAAAATACGAAGATTGTATGGTTGTTGAAATACTAACTTATTTATGACTAGCTGGCGCCCGCGACTTCGCCCGCGTGAAAATAGTAGCCTATCCGTACGTCTAAATGTTTATCTATCAAGTTTCATGAAAATCAATTAATTCGTTTAAGAGTTATAGAGGAACATACATACATATATACAATATTATACTTACACTTAAAGATTTATTATTAGTCTTTATTAATTGATAGTGTATGGAATAGTTGGGTCCACGTACATATAGCCTATGTACTAAATTAATAGCTGTATACTTTAATCCTGGTAATACGTTTCTTTCGCAAATAATGGATAAAATTCGAAGTCTGTATGGTTGTTGAAATATGGACTTATATGATTGTGTATCAAACAGTGTTAAGTATGTACATGTGGTATATGTACTGGATTAAATCGTATAGTTTTAATCTTGGTAGTACGTTTGTCTCGGATAAGAGTTCACTTGAAGTTTGTTGCACAAGCTATAGAAATACAATTACTATGCTATAGAAAACTCGAGAATTAATTTCAAATTTTTTGTACTAACATAAAAAAACATTCAACACCTTATCATTAAGTACATGGGAGAAAAGGAAAACATGGTAAACACTTTTAAATCGATCCAAACGATGTCCAGGGAGAGAGAAGTTACTCCACCACCTGAATACAAATACCCTACCTCAACATTGATCTACAAGACCTCCCAATCCAATCGAAAACTTTCCTACGGGGGATAACCCTTGGATTTAATCCATTGGTAATACGAAAATTGATGTAAAAGGCTCCACCGCACCGCGCTACACGACGTTCCGTGGTCCATACAAAGTACACAGCCTCGAAAAGATTTTCAGATTTTCTGGCAGAATCACGGCGGTGAACGTGACCGTTGAAAAATGGCACGTGTTGTGTGCCGCGAAGGTTTAAAATCAATTGTAACCGGCGATTATTGGAAGCAATTCCGTTCAGAAAGAACTATGCTACGTGATCGGTGTGCTGAATAAATGGCGCGCGTGTGAGGGACTAAAAAGTGGATGGGACGGAGAATTTATTGACAGGTTATTTACCTTTTCATAAAAAGTAAAATCCCTTAAGATTGAATAGGTATTTATATTAAATACATAATATTTTGGCGCTAATAATCCCAGGTAGTATTTAATTTTTTCTTAAATAAATTGTATAAGCTTGTTCTGAATTCTTTTTTTCAGTACTCAATAAAATTGAAGCCTGAATATTCAAGAAACTCAGTAAAATGGGAGTTCTTCTGACTAAACGACATGCAGGGTTAGAATCCTGGGCTGTGTCTTCAAATGTTTTCATGTGTGTATTTTGGTGTGTATACTAGCGTAGTGATCATCATGCTTATGTTCTGTGATAAATAATATATTATTTTATGTATTTTTTTGTATGCACATACAATATATTTTTTTAAATAACTATATTACAATATTATATTTTCAATAACTAATACTCAAAAATTATTTAATGGTTGAAGTTTTATTTTGTTGTAAATAATTATAGTCACCTCAGAAAGAAATAATAATATTCAAATAATTTACGTAATTTTTCAGGAAATGTTCAGGAAGGTTGGAAATCATGTCTCACGATGTTTGAAAATATGAATACATTCTCACTGACTTTATTTATGACACAACACACAACCATATAATTTTTGTTTGATAAACAAAGACAAGTCGATTGACGGTCTATTTTATGACCAGTCATGACGTCACAAGTGGTGTGTGCTGCGCTGCAAGGCTGCTGGCTTTGACACGAAGAAATATGAGCCAAGGTGACGATATGGATCTAGTATTCCTTACTAACTAAAAAGATCTAACGGGCTCATAGTTTATGACTGCGTAACTTCAGTCTTGCCGCTACAAATCCATTAGATATAAAAAGTGCAACATATATGTATAGACTCGCCTCAAATAGCTCGTATATAGCACGTGATAACATCTCACGTTAGTGGTACGTATTGTCTCTAATCCCATTGTACGGTACTTCGGAATTGTTCTTAGGAGAATTAATAGAAGTTGCCTCCAACGAGCTTGCGCCCCGGAGCCCTATTGTGGCCTGATTTATCGGAGAAGAACAATGATAAATCAAATAGAAATTGCTCCAGCACGTTCCTTAAGAATAACTTTGTAGAGAAATAGAGGTGTATAGATCCGGGTGCAATGTTAGTTGCGCTTATCGAACACTTTACTTCCATTTGAATTATTTTTGTTTTCTTAAATAAAACTTTAATTTAAGCCTTGTAATTACTTCGGTACTAAGTGGTTGTTACATAATAACAATATCCAATTTAAACAATGCAGCTGCATTTACCTGTTGGCTACCCATCAATAAATCACAGTGCGAGGTCTATGTGGAACATTGATTGATCGAGTCCCGCGTTCAATCTGCTAATAGCTCTATCCCTCGACACAACAGAAACTGTGTGGATATACCTCAAAACGTTATTACCGAAAAATATTTATAGGATTAAAGTCATAAATACTTATATATCTTAAAATTAGCACGCAGAAACACTCTTAAGAAAGGATAGACCATGTAATTGGCAATGATGGTAACTAATAATTGGTTGCGCCGTGATCGAATAGTTGGCTGTCAAGTACCTTTCTTTCTTTCACGTATACCCACCTTCCTAATAATTATGGCCCTCACATTTTTCCTCTTTACCCTCTTATCAAAATAATGCACTACTACCGATGACCGCCGCGTGAGAGGTCGAAGAGAAGAAAAAGGAACGCGCTCGCGCTTGAGCTGTTTTTCCAAGTATATATGGGTTTATCCCTAATCCGCGCCTTAACTCGTTCTCGGAAGTGAAGTGATTCATCCGCACCTTATCGCTGAACATTTAAATACATGTGAACAGTGTCTGCCAGTTGGACATTCAGAGATTCCTGCAGCAGAGCGCACCAGAGCACCGGTATAAGGTATGTGCATTTCCTTCTGCTTCTAATCCTGTCCTTCAGACGGTCATATTGTTCGCTTACAGCCGCAACCAGATATACAGTCCACTAAACCGCTAATTCAGGGATTCATGGCGTGATTCTGTCGCAATCCCGCCGCAACGAAATTTAGATTTCGTCCACCCCTTTAGGGGTTTCACCGCGCCTCCAATAATAGTTATTTCAGGCTGATCAGTAATGAGGTTGTTACTGTCGACTGACAAGCAGTTCAATTTGTGACTACCTAAGCAAATGTGCCTCAAAATTATAAAATTATGCCTTTAGTAGCAACAATAAATAAATTCCACAGTGTCAAGCTGGTACGAGAATAATGTATAATAATATTAATGTCACTATATATAACGGGGACAGATGGAAGATTTAGGGAATAACTATTTACTCTGAAGAACTTAGGCTTAGACTATGTATATAAAGATTTTTGAGCTGTTTTTTTTAAAAGTATTTAGGGCCTCTTTCACCAACTACAAGTAAAGTGTTGATTAGTTACTTTTAGAAATAATTTTATGTTTTATTAAATTATGCACTCGGTTTTGTGCATCCTTCGATAGGCGAATATTTTTTATTATTTTCTTTTTAATGTATGGAACTTTTACCGTACAAATAAAGGTAGGTATATCAGCTAAATTATTCCCGGTGATAGGTGACTTTAAATGACGGTTATCATACTTGACAGATGGTGAAAGATGACCTTAATGTATTATTCTGTACACATTTTAAAGGGGTTGGTCTTTGACTGTCTAGAACACAATCTGACAGAGGATGATTCCTCTCACAGAATACCATAATATCATAATACCATAATGATGGTACCTACGTCAGAGCCCTAAGTCAAACAATCGGTAAACTTAAAGATAATGAAAGAGTGATGTGAATATTCACAAAAATGATATGAACAACAAAATAAAGATTTTTTTTTTTCTAAATACTATAAGGTTGGTCAACTCATTTTGTATTGGTCAAAGGCTCGACCTCGATCAAATAGAGACGGGGGACTAGATTGACAGAATTCTTTCTAGCATTAACCTGTACAGAGAAAGGTTTGAATGGTGATTCGACGCTACTGTTATTTATCTAAGGGTCCATCTGTTAATGCTATTTTTGATAATAGTGTGACATACATTCACATATAAAAATGATTATAGAGACAAATTTATAAGAAAATATATCAAAAAGTGATGTTATCAAAAGGTATACTTTATTATATCTATACTAATATATAAAGCTGAAGAGTTTGTTTGTTTGTTTGAACGCGTTAATCTCAGGAAGAACTGGTTCGAATTGAAAAATTCTTTTTGTGTTAGATAGTTCATTTATCCAGGAAGGCTTCAGGCTATATAACATTTTGAACGAGGACGAAGTCGCGGGCACCAGCTAGTTTTCGAATAAAATTTATAGTAGTTAGGTACACTAGTTTCAGCATATACCGAGCCTTATCCAGATACCATCATTTATCTTTGAAAAATACACTACTACTTGCTTTACTTGTTACTTGCCGTTATGATCTAGCATCAAGTGAATGTCTTAGACAAGAAAAAAAAACATTATAAAAAATATGTTATTACTTCCTTTACTATTTTTTTTTCTTTTGTATGTTACAAGTCAGAGCTAACATTGGAGATTGTTAAAGTTTTTGAAGATATTTGGTTGAAAATAGCGAACACTTGAACTATTTTGACTGATACTTTTTATACCGCTTTTAAGTAATTATTGTATTTTTATTTTAGTAAAGATATTTACTTAAGGGATTCACAAAGGCGAATGACGATTTGACCTTCACCGATATGACCTTTAGAATGTTTATATATATCATACTAATTCCACACGAAAAACACAAACGTAATCCACACCTCAACGCAGTCACTGAGACACTGTAGCTCCATATATTTAGAGTTCCGAAGCGGCGGAAACAATTCAACAGGCCTGATAAATGTGGTTTTTTGTACTTTTCATTAAAAACTACATTAAAAAATAAATAAAGAAATCAATACATTTTTTTTAAATGATATTGACTTATTATTCGGTGTAGGAATCATTTGCGCGCAATAAACCGTTTTCGCAACAATTTTCAATATAAGTCAAATTCTTCTTATGTTCTAACTTTTATTGTGGGGTTTCTACTACTTCGATGGAAATTCAAAACAATACAATTTGTTCTTCACATGTTTAAGTATAACATATATTTTTTTCAAACCAATTGCATTGACAGTTTCTTGTAACATATTTTTTTAAAAATGCAATTTTTTAGGATTGGCGTGTGTTTACACCTTAAGTCAAACGAGAATTATAAAGTTTTTATAGTTTTCATACAATTCATCTAGTAATAAGTCTCTAAGCGTAACTGCGCATCGATGCTCAAATCCCTTCTTAGGATTTGTTTCATCTGTTAGTAAGTGTCAATAAAATAATTGCTATAAAAGAAAATGTTATACATTTAACTACAAAATATTTTTTTTATATTTTTTTTTCATGCATGCAATGATGTTTTAGTGAGCTGAATGTTTGCCTGCTGATACGGATGAGGTTTGCATTATAAGGGCTTGCACTGCTGAGTAGGTTATATTTATATGTGTAAAGTAGAAAAAAGTTATAATACTTGTTCAAAAAGTCAAAACTGTCCTAGAAAACTAGAGATCTTTGATTATTATTTTTTTTTTAGTTAAAAAAATATCACGAAAGGAAAATTTAATATGATGAAAATGTCAATCCACAATGATGTTACGATGCAAACTAAATAAGTTGTAGATGTCAGCACCTCGAGTAAGCCAGCTTAAAGCGTCGGTTCACACGTTAAGATACCTCGCATTATGAGACAAAAAGCTGTCGTGTGTGAGGGGCTTATCTTGGCCGAACATTCGCACCCCCTCGTGTGTCACCCCCCTTATTGTTCATTTAGAAGAGACAATTTGGGCGCTGTCTTTAGCTTTACGTGGCGACTTTCAAATGATCACTTATGATCTGCAAATTTAATAAAGTAGGTACATGCAAAGTTGTTCTCTTATGTATAAAACTGCTATCTGAAACCTGTCTAAATAAAACATTATATTATACTAATTAGTATTTTTCTTGATCTGTGCATACATAAAAAGTTTCTTTCGGGGTTTCATCTCTGGGTCGTCATCTTGGCTTTTTTTTTTCGATACCCTGGTAAATTTAAATTTATAATGACGATCATAAGAGTTTCTTGTAGAAACCCAATTGATAAATAAATATTTTGATTTTAATTATGATTTTTTAGCATTAGAAAAAAATATTTGAAAACAATACACCAAAAGAAAATATTAAACAGTCTTCATTCCTTAATTATTATTTAATTATTACTTACAAACTTCTAAACTAATTTAATATGTAAATTATTTTCCATGAGAAAATTTGACCTTTTCATTTTTCGAACAAATAGATACACTTCCATCTTTAGTTCCCTAATTTCAATTATGTTAATAAATCATTCAGTCGCTATTAATAATTCTACAAATAATTCAACTTGACATTTGGAAGTTAAACGTAATTACCTTTAGTAGTACATGTCAGATGTCGGATTTTCATTAATTATTTCTTAAACCCAATTGTGTTAATAATAAAACGACAATAGACGAGACGAACACAGCATATTAATTTGAATTGAAAACTGAATACTTATCAACCATTATTTACTACTAGCGACCCGCTCCCGGCTTCTACCGCGTCCGATCGCTAACAAATTTCACTGAACTTCACAGAATATTTCACAGAATTGGACTAATCTGAAGATTGTCTGAAAGTTTCATCAAAATCGGTTCGGCTGTTTTGGAGTCCATAGGACATACACACACATCGCCTTATAAACGAAAAAGCATTGTGTTTTGCAGGAAAATGCATTCGTACGAAGCCTGGGGTGACTAGCTAGTATAGACACAAATTAAATAATAGTTACTATAGAGTAAATACTGTGTATATTGACAAGTGACATGAAAACATTACTTCAACATTTACCTGTACTGTAAGTTACATAAAGAACGTTCATTAATTTGTAGGTAAACCGTTTGCGAATCCAATCCATGGAGTAAATTACATTGAAATAACTCTAGGTAAGTCACGTCCAATTTCGTTTACCGGTCGCAATCAAAAGTCAAGACGACTTAATAACAGGAGACCACGAAATTCTATAATTTCTCCTCAGTGTTTGTTAGAAAGCTTGTTAAGAGAGCACGGTACCGGGTTGGGGTGTAAATTTCACAAACTACCCCCCTAAATGTTGGGTCATAAACTCTGAAACTGTAATCGAATATTTGAATTTAAAATGTAAATTTCAAATTACCATCACAATATATTTAGGACACACTGTGTCTCGCAGTCATTTGGACAGTAACAACCCCCTTACAGAAAATCCCAGTAAATTAACAGCATCTGAGCAGTTATGTTGCACTGAGTGAGAAAGGTGAGAGTCCATTTCCCCTATCTCTTCCCTACCCCTTATACTTAATTCTGCTCTGGTCCACAGCGCACTGTTATTTAATCTGTGCTGTGGCGTGGTGTGGTGTGTATTATATGGGACGGTAGCCACTCACAATAAGTAGACTGTCAGCCTGTCTGACAGCTTTTACAAAAAAAATACTGAAGTAAATCTAAAAGTAAAGAAATACGCAGTTCTATCACAGCATACTTGAAATAAGTATGCTATGGTTCTATGAGGATTATTTTTGTCTCATCATTACTATGTATACTGATGTTATACCTACTACCTATAGCCTAGCTTATTAACAAGCCTATTTTTACATGTATAGGGTAATCGCTGTACCTACTTATTTGATTTATACTTAGATTATTTGAAAGGTTTATTACAGATTTATATATTACGTATTATAACACCACCAAAAGTGCGAACCAAGAGAGGAGGCGCGTTGATCTAAATTAACATTATATTTTATATTTTTTATAAACAAAGTCAACACAGTCATACACGAGTAGGATTACTCCTGTATGTGTTGAGTAATTAATAGTTCCTAGAATTAATCGAATTAAAAACTGAGTTTTTTCTTATTTCCCTTATTTACTCCTTGAGTTGTTTCGACTTTCGTTCATTGGTAAAGTTTGACGAATTTTTCTACGTTCGTGTAAATCGCGATTCTAGTGACCCCACTGTCCTTTAAGCGCTGTCTAATAAATTAGCCCCATGCTATTGTGTGGGCTCACTCGCTGGCAGACTTATTTAAGTTGGTGTTGTGCCATACGACACCTGGAATTCGGTGGTCTTTGTAGTCTACTTTAGAATCTTTCATTTGCTCTCATTTCAAATACCAAATAGTTATGAATATAAATATAAATATATATATTAGGTATATCTTCTGAATATAAGCCTGGAGAAACACTACACTTCCGATAAGTGGCTCGACAAATTATTATATTTATTTTATTTTATTATTTTATTGATATAATATACAAACTTAAATACAGCTTATTACAGTGTTCACTAGCATGAATACGGATGTGGTGAAATATTTACATAGCAAAAGCAGAACTTTTAATTACTCCCTATAAAGTTCCGAAGTTGTATTTTAACCCTTTGGCTGCGTCGATTAAAATCACATGGGGTAAAGTTTTGTTTGTTCCTTGAAATCTGCCAAACGTGCCTTGTGAAGAGATCAAATAGCAAAGATCGAGCTCGAAGTTTACATCATTAATAAAATTATTATTATGTTATGTTATTATTCGCTATGTTTATGTGGTGACAAACTTTTCATTTTTTTTTGTTAAACTTACTTAATTATATAAAATTCGTTAACAGTCGTTAACAGTACTCGTATAAAAAAATTAAAAAAGTTTTTTTTACAATTTTTAATTTTTTTATACTGTACATAGAATAATTTTATACCTTCTTTTTTATACACTACATCTTTTTGTGTGGTGTGTAAATATTGTAAAATTCTTTTTATCTTTATTGTAAGTAATTCTTTTTTTAATATTACATATGTATATATTTACATGTAACCTACCTAAAACTAAAAACCTTAAAATAATAATAATATAATACTTAACTAAAAAAAATTATAAGTAATAAATTATAAGTTTTGGAAAGAAAAACTCTACAATAATTAGGCACAAGTCACGTGACTTAGCTGAAAAAATATTGTATTAGTATAAGCAGATATTTAGTTAGCTTAACTTGTGAAATTCAAAAAATTCACGGAACAAAACAGACAGTCTTTCTTCATTCCAAACTTTACATATGCACAACCAAATGAACCGGTAGAAAAACTACTATAAAACCCCCGGCCACTAAATTTAAACTTATTCCCGTGGAAAAAGGGAATGTTACATTTATTATAGCTATAAATTTAAAGAACATTATTTACACAAAGCCCAGGAGACGTTAAAGGCCATTTTCGAAAGGCGGGTGAGGGGGTCGCAGATCTGTTGCTGGAATGAATTTATGTATTGGGTGGACTGTAATGAACTTGTACCGGTTGTACGTAACTGTGTCGGAGAAAAAAAAAACGATTTTACAAATCGCCATTCTATTGAATCAAAATTTATGGTACGTTGGCATCATAAAAATGTATGCAAAATCATGATGGATTTTTTGCATCATTTTTATAAATATCTGCATACTTTACAAGACCTCTCTTGGTGGATATGAAGAATTACAGTCAAATTTCAGTACAGTCAAGGTTTGTCAATCTATTTACGGAGCAAGTCATATGATTTGATAGGTTATGTATTCATTTTTTCCGTTAATAGATATATTACTGAATAGCAATCATTAATGAGCTCGGGTAAATGTTCATAGTCAGCCTCGATAACATTGAATTCTGTCATTAAAACTCGTCAATAGGCGATATATTAATTACTAGTGCTGCTCACGATCTCATCAATAGAATCAATATCAATAGAATGATCTCTGTCAATGGGAATGCAAAGATGAAACATGCTTTGATGTCCGCTATGTTAGTAAATGTCCCTTACTGATAAGGCCTTATTATTTGAACTGATCTCTCTACTATATCTCACAGTACAATTAGAATATACTCGTATATAATCTAATTATTTATTAATACCCTAAACCAGACTTGTGATAATGTAGAAAAAAAATCATCTGTCTTTTTTATCAAATAAAAAATTAATTATGTTAAACACCACAAAAGACTTATATTGTTCGCGATTTTATTTGTGTCTGGCTATTTTTGGAAGGATTTCTGCAAAGAATTCGACCCTTAGAAGAACCAAGAAATAATAAGATTATTTTTGAAAATATAATAAAATACAGTAATATTACTTAAAGTAGTATGTCAATCATTGTCTAGATAATACTGAATCTAATATAATAATATTTAATATAACTAATTATTAATTATTAAAGATAAATATTAATATCTCATAACTGAACCATTTAAACGCCGGTCTTATTGTCACTTAAAAATTCAGAGATTCTTTAATACCTATCTGTTCGATAGGTATTTTTGTTTTGATTAGACTTTTAACGTTTTTAGAGGTTGCACTCATTATTCTGGAAAGTTTACTATAGAATATATGAGAAAGTTTCATAATATGTATGATACTTATAGATAGGTAAGCTACTCTCTTAGTATAACGAAACGTCTTTCCCCTAATTTGAATATCAGCAACATTAGGTCCATTTATTATAATAACTATTGCCGCTAAATCACTTTTACTGTAGCATGTATCAAGTTGAAATTACTTAACAATATTAAGAGTGACTTACGACTTTTGAATGGAGTTTCTGTGTCCTCCATTATCATTATTTAGAGGTTTTTCTTAAAGACCCAGAGGCTGTACTAAAAATGCTTTTAAGTAACAAGAAAAGCATTGAATAGTCACATAATTGTAGATTAGTGGTATATTCTTCTTCTTCTTCTTCTTCGGTCTCACTCTTGACAGAGTGGTCGTGGTCATCATTCCAGGTGTTGGTAGCAAGCTTAACAACACGCCGCCATTCCTCTCTGATGGCCGCCTTCCTCGTGCATTCCTGTTCCTGTTTCTGTCCTGCATTAAGTTCTTACTCTCTTCATATTAAATTCAGACTGAAGACAGTAATCAGTCTTTTACCATTTTGAAATAATATCCTTGTATCAGCCTTGGTAGGTATATCATAAATGACGATCGTACTTGAATGTGTCTGGTTTATTATATTCCTAGATGAAAAAAAAATCTAGATTTAAAAAGTAAACCGTCAGTCAATTTGATATAATATAAAAATCACGTGACCAAATTCGTTAAAGCGTTATAAGTTTAGGTAAGATTTCAGCACAATTGCAGAACCTGTGGCGTTGCTAGTGTACTACAGTTACTCTGTGCTACAGGCGACGGTGAAAACCTACTATCAAGTGTCCGCCAGCCTGTGTGACGACTTTTATATATATATATATATACAATCCCCACTAATATTTTACATGTGAATGTGAGTTTGTTTGTTCGTTACGCTTCACGCAAAAACTACTGAACCGATCACCATGAAATTTTACATACACGTTGTCTGGGACACCAAAAACACACCAAAAAGAACATAGGGTACCTTTTATCCAAAACGCGGACGAATTCGCGGGCACCGGCTAGTATACAATACAATATAGATGTCTGTTGCTTAGTTTATAATTTTTTTTGTTTATAATTTTTCTTTTTGACTTTGTATACTTTGGGCGACATAACTCATGTTGAGTTGCAAATGAGGTGTGCGAAATCTAGATACCTACTCGTTAGTTAACAATTAGTTAATACCTAACAACACACTTAATTTACATTTAACATACATTATTTGGTTATATTCGCTGCTCGTTACAATGTAAATGTCTATTTTGTCACTAATCAAAGGATTGTTCGCGTGCGTTCGTAACTAATGTTACGTAGTCGTCATCAAATGAAACGAAAACATATAATTCTGGCTACTTTAAAAAAATTTACACCTTTTATTTTAAAGTATTAAGAAAAAAAATTTTTTCCTAATAAAAATGACCTTATCACATGTTAAAGAATAAGTGTAACATATTTTTAAAAAATCAACAGATTAGGTACTATTATAATTCATTTTAGCCTAGTTAATTAAATACATATATTTCTATTTCAACGAAGTTAGTAGTTTACAAAATAAAGCTCTCTTCTGAAAGCCGCGTTACACTTGAAATGAGTATTTCTTATGTCACGTAACCGACCAGTTGAATGAAAGGAAAGGAAATCATTTCACGAAGTCTTGAAAACCTTTTCGTGGCAACGTGTTCTAGGAAAACTTAGTTGAACCATCCGGAAGTATAAACTAGATTGAGTATCTGGGCTGCATACCGAGAAATCTAGTACTTAAAGTCTGGTAAATGTCAATAACTATCGACCCGCTCCCCCCATAACGCGCGGTAATTTTTTATTAATAAAAATCTTCTATGTTGATGCCTGTTTCCATATGTGAAAACCGAATTAGAATCGGTCTATCCATTCTCGACTTTATGAAGCACACACAAACTAACATTTTTTTACATATTAAAGAAAGATCTTTCTCCTATCTTCTCCTATCACGGTAGCCGTAGCCTAAAATGTTACCGTTTGTGATAGAAAATAATTGTTTTATTTCGTAAATGATATTACAAAAAAAATATATAAAAAAATATACATTATTTATAGTAGGTAAGAAGTAATTTCAATAATGCTATATTGCAATTTCTTTGCTTTCCCAGAAACGATTATCCCCTTGTCATGTAAGAGCTGTATAAAATGGTTGCGCGCTATTTGAACAGTGCACACGACGCGATAGTAATTTATCTCTAAGGACCTCTTTCACCAACTATAAGTAAAGTGACGATTATTTACTTTTAGAAATAATTTTATGTTTTATTAAATTATGCACTCGGTTAAGTGCATCCTTCGATAGGCGAATATTTTTTATTATTTTCTTTTTAATGTATGGAACTTTTACCGTACAAATAAACCTAGGTATATCAGCTAAATTATTCCCGGTGATAGGTGACTTTAAATTACGGTTATCCTACTTGACAGATGGTGAAAGAGGTCCTAAGTAATTATCTTTATTTATAAATAAGTAGACTTTAAGTTTTTGTTGAAGTTTAGCATCAGAATTAATGAGATGTACAATTAATCAGATGAGACGTACAATTATAATTTTATGTCATGAACTGTATCCAAAAACTAGATTGAGAAGTCATTTATATAGAAAGTTACAACCCATCTGGCAGACCGGATTTTTTCCAGATATATATCGATGGTTAGAGGATTTTCTGATAATTATTTATGTGTATAACTCATAAACATTTTATTTATATTTACCGTGTTATAACGGTTTTTGTTAAAGAAGGGCAACCGGTTTCTTTAGTTTTTTACTCCTTCTTATGTTCTGGTTTTTATATTTCAAAGTGTATTATTGTATACATTATATGTATATCTAAATCCAATACATTTGATATGTTAAATAATTCTTACCTCTTGTATTTTATGCGATTATTTTCAGTTTTATTTTTAAGGCACTTATTATGACACTTGTTCAATGGGTGATACTGGACTAGAACTGTTTTAAATGTTAGATTCTATGAATTTAGAGACTGCGTTAGAAATCTCACATACCTACTGTGCATCTGTGATACTGTGTCATGCTCGTCCACTTCGCTCACAACTCAATGGGTATTCGCGGCAATTTTCATCTTCAAGGAAAACGTAAGAGCTTTTTGAGTTGTAGGGAAGGCATAGACGGTTTCAGGAAATATGTAGGAAAAAGATTTAAACATTCTTTTATATTTTCAAGTGAACAAGTAACCTTAACCGGTACTTTGCTTCTAAACTTCTAAATGTGATACAGCTGCAAAACCGAAAGCCTTCATGCTATTATAGAGGCTGTTGACGGACAAACTTAACAGGTCATCGTTATTTTTACGAACTTCGTAAAGCATAAGTAAAGAGTAAAAATGTAGAGTAGCACTTGTAAAACACTATTAATTGCGAAATTATTTAAATATTATTTTGGGAGATTCAATTAGGGACAGAACAACTTTTTGACTTTAAGTAATCACTAGCTGGTGTCTGCGACTTCGTCTGCATTTCATTATACAAGTATATAACGCCTGACATCTTTATTTCGAGAGTACTTTTTCAAGGGTTTTATTTTATCCTTTTCTGTATCCTTTACAACGTGTATGCATAATTCCATGATGATATGATATGATGATCGATTGAGTACATAATTTTAACACAGGAAAATGTAACACAGAGACAGACTGACAAAGTTACTTTCACATTTAAATAATAAATAATAATAAAATAAATTTGTTTGTTCCAATAAATTACATAAGTTTTATTAAATTATGCACTTGGTTTAGAGTATCCTTCGATAGGCGATTTTTTTTTTTTTTTTTTTAATGTTTGGGACTTTTACCGTACAATCAAAGGTAAATCAGCTAAATTATTCCCGGTGACAGGTGACTTTAAATGACGGTTAGCCTACTTGACAGATGGTGAAAGAGGCCCTAAGAGTGATAAATTTAAAGCCATATTTTAACATTTTCTCTTTGTGAACAAATAGGAATAAAACAAACACTTTAGTGTAATGAAGAAATTGCACAAACAGACGAAATTCTAAAAACCATTTTTTTTTCAACTTGGTAACATAAGTACAAATAACTTTTTTTTTAAATATTTAAATTCCTACTTATATTTGTAAGAAGAGATATAAAACGATTATAAGAGATTAACTGTTCGATTCAATTACTCGGAAAATGAAAACGAAAATGAAACGGAAATTTTTCTATATAATTTTTCCTCCAAAAAACGTCTTGCAAATTTAAGTAGGTATGTAGTCAGCTATTGAAAGATTATCGTCATTTCAGCCCTTCTACATTTGAAACTCGAGTATTTATCCGTCGAGAGTTCTGGCGGCGTGCCAAGGGGTTGTTGTTCGCTTCTGATCATTTTGTCCTGATGTGATCGTTTTTCAACTGGCGTCTCCTTTCAAAAGTGGAGATTTTTACCGACTTTATCAAACGTCAGCCTGTTAGGGTGCGGTGTGAGAGTCACTTTGGGGTTTTATTTGGGATGTAAAATATATGTATTTAAAATTCATTAACAACAATATTTCATACTACAATCTAATGATTATCTGACTAAAGTGATAGTGAGGTGAAGCTGTTGTACGCGACTTCGTCCGCGTAACTTTATAAAATATAGCCTATGTTACTCGCTCATAATATAGCTTCCCAATAGTGAAAGAATTTTTCAAATCGGTCCAGTAGTTTCGGAGCCTATTCAATGCAAACAAACAAACAATCAAATCTTTCCTCTTTATAATATTAGTATAGATATATAAAAATACTAGCTGCTGCCCGCGACTTCGCCCGCGTAACTTAGGTACTTATAAACCTTCCTCGAGAACCACTCTACCCATTAGTGAAAACCGCATTAAAATCCGTTGCGTAGTTTTAAAGATCTAAGCATACAAAGGGACATAGGGACAGAAAAAGCGACTTTGTTTTATACTATGTAAAGATTTCATAATAGCGAGCCGTATTCATAATACCTAATCCTTTCTTAGCTATATATATTATAAAGAGGGAAGATTTGTATTTTTGTATGTTTGTAATGAATAAATTAAAAAACTACTGTATCGATTTTAAAAGGGAGAAACATATGCCAAATTTTATAAAGTAACGAGGGCCGCAGCTAGTGTTATTATTCTAAAGTTTAATTAATTATCTTATTAAACGTGAAAAATTTAATTTTGTTTTTATACTTATGTACAATATAAGTATATATATATATATTGTATTTTCCAGTCCAAAGAATACAGCAAATTGCTACCAGCACATAGCTGGAGGCGGGTATTTAATGAGATTATTTTATAATTCGATGAACCGATAAGTGCGCGGATATTTTACGGCTAGTAATTTTGTTACTGCGGGGTATGTATGAAAAATACCCTTCCTTTTAATAATGTTAAATTTTATCTGGGAATATTTAAATATTATATAATACTAGTTGGTGCCCGCGTTACTCTCTGCCGCGACTTCGTCCGCGTTGAAAAATGACAAATATAACTCCTGACATCTTTATCGCATTTATGAAAAGCATAAATAAATAAAGTATCTATCAACTATGGTATTTAATTTATATTATATTACTAGCTGGCGCCCGCGACTTCGTCCGCGTAAAAAAGCCTATCCTGTGTCCCGTACGTCTAAATGTTTATCTGTTTATTTAAGAGTTATGGAGGAATATACATATACATACATACATACATACATACAATACCTACACTTACAGATTTATTATTAGAATTAATAAACTATAATTGATATAAAATTAGAGTTTAGTTAGAAAAACGACATTCTTTTATAACATTAATCTATTTAGGTAAATCGTAAATACATTTTTATAATATTTGCTTTCCTAATGATTAACGAGTAAGTAGGTTTGTGTTTTTTTTACAACGTTATAAATAATTATAATCGTCAACATGATCTAATTTTTGCATCAACTATAATTAAGTACAGACGCGGAGTGAAATTCTAAATTTTCTGCAAGAATATCAAGTAAAAATTGAATTCTTGATTTTATTACGTTCTGCTTCCTAGTAGAACATAAAAATTAATGTGAACTAATTTTTACCTTTCGTTTCCAGGACATCACAATGATCGTTTGGAGACTCGACAAGAGATAGATGCCTGTAATAAAATGTCTGTGCTGCGACACCTAGCTGGCAAACATCCAGCCAGCATCACGACACCTACACGTATAGGACACTAAACAGCATAATATGCATGTGTATCAATCAGTGCAATTATAATCTTTATTACCAGCGCATTAGAGTTTTAAAGAGAAATTTTAATGTTAACATAGTTTTATAGGCGAAGTGTTTGTATGTTTGTTAATTGTTGGAAAATAACAAAAAAAAATGCTTAAATATTATTATTGTTCCTTTTGAAAGTTATCATTGTTAACATAGAAATTTTATTGTTTGTTAGACCAAAATACCACTCTAAAATTATATGACTGTTCTTTAGGATTTTGTGAGAGAACTCATTCCTTATTGTTTATACTATCGAGAACATTATATAGGTACTTTTATATACTCTATATAATTATTCTTACTTCATTGTGTTTTTCTCATTCCATTTTTTTAATAATTGTTACATCCGCAGACATAGCAACGAGGCGATATATTAGTTTGTTATATTTGCAGTGCTAAAGAGGCGTATGAATGAATTATTGTAAGTTCAACACCTTTTAATTATAGAGTTCTAATGAATTGGATATATTTATAATGACAACTATAGAATAATAGGCGTACATTTGTGGGACTTCATATTCGTTGAACACTTGTTGCATCATCGTTACGAGATTAAGTATTAAAAATGTATTTCGGAATACTGGAATATCTCAAAATATGTGATATATCTTATTTTATTTTATGTGATACTATATTTTATTTTTACAAAATATACTTGGATTGAATATAAGTATATTTTGTCAAAATTGCATATTCAATGTGTCGGGTTAATGTTTCTGTAACATTTTTTATTAGAATTTTCGACGTTTTCGACATATCTTGCATTCTCGACCGATTGCTATGTTTTCTTTTACCATTAGAACAAGTCATAACTTTATAACCTTTTTTTATGTGAGGGTTCTCAGACAGGCTGACATAGACAGTTCTTTTGATAGTTGATGGCTACCGTCGCCTACAACGCACGCAGTGCCACAGGTGCTACAAATACGCTGCCGATCATATTAATTAGGATTAAGGATTAGAAAGGTCTAGGTAATGGACTCTCGCATTTCTTACTCACTCACCAAGCCTAAATGACTGCAAAATGATGTGTTGCACATTAAAAACCACTAATTGCCACCCTGCCACCATTTAAAATCATATGATATACTTACATATATTACTTAAATAAAATTAATCTACAAATAGAACCGAAAAAAAACTACAGAGTTATGACATGAAAAACCGAATATCTGAAGTTAACTTACAAACAACATACTACCAAAACATATTAGTACATATTTAATCTGTATTATTTTGTAGATTTTATTTTCAAATAATAAAAAGACTATTTTTGTCTTAAATAAAAATCCTCTTATGAACCATTAAGAGTTTATTTCTATTCTTAATCTATGTTATTTTTATTCTTTATCTTTTTCTATTCTTTATTTATATGTTAGATGTATGAGTGGTGTTATAAAATTATTTTTAGAACTCTCACGCAAATAATGAATCCTCTATACGCGTGCATACAAATTGCAATACGATAATGCGATACATTGTAGCGACGGCAAACTTAACTATTTAACTGTGTCAAAGTAAGCGGTGCTCTAGTAAGGCTACGTCACAATACATTTAAGTAAACAACAGTATCTTAACTCATTTCTAATGGATCAGCTTTTTTTTACTATGAAAACACCTTTACACCGTTCAGCTGTTTCTGCGTGATTGAGTAACAAACATCCAAACATTAGTAATTAGATTGAAAATGTGGACCAATTCGTCTTTGTTAACGCCCGAGGAAAGATTATATGAAAATAAAAAAAATTAAATTTGTTCGAAAAACTATCACTAATTTTTAATAAAAATCTATTCATCTTAGTAATACTTATATTTTTACTAGCTGAAGTCTTTTATATAAGAATAAAAAAGTCCTTGATGGTGGGTGGCTACTGTCAGCTATAAACACATGCAACAGCAAGGAAGGGTCTAAAACATTTACAATGTTTTAGACATTTACAATGTTTTAGAACATTGAACGGATTCAAACATCACTTATTTTTGCATTAAAACATAATAGCACCTGCTCAAGGTGAGGACTTAGTATATAAGCGTTATTTTCGTCGCCTAATTTGACTTCTTAGTTTAAAAAAGTGTGAATCTGGGAAAAGAAAAACCAAAAAAATATCTATTTTCTGAGAAAATTACTTAATTAATTAGTAAATTACTGCCCAAAAAAAAATTTCTCGTTGAAGTAAATAAATTTTCAGCAACAACTACATTGGTTTTTAGCTTATTTATTAACTTAAGTTCTGTACTAGTTTTGATCACTACTTTTATTTAAAAATATTTTACACAATATTTAAAAAAAATTTCATTCCTCGGTTATCTCCGAGAAGCTACAAATTAATTCATAGAAATTGTGTTCGGTCAGAAGTTAGTTCTTGTCTTAGTTTCATGTAAAAAAATGTAAAGTTGCTACAATTTTTCTGACACTTATACACCTTTGGAGTAATTCATTCCTTTGTTTTGAATTTGTCCTAATTAGATTAACTACGAGTTCCATTACTGTATACACATAATGTATTCATCTGCTTGGCTATTGTACCATTGAGAAGCCCATTGAATGCAACTCTGCAAATAGAACTGTCGAATAGAACTGCTCATTGTGTGTTCTTGAATATTGATAGAATATCTTCCCATATTATATTTAGGACAATGCATGACGATAAGACACAGAGAAACCAATGTCTACAGGAGACAAAGAAATTGACTCAGACCTAATTAGAATGAATAATTACCACCTCATAGAATACTACTGTATAAAAACAGCATTTTTCGGATCGTAAGTAAAGGATGAGAGAATTAATTTTCAGGTTTTACTTTTCCTTTATGTAACTATTAATTGAGTTGACTTAGAAGACTTTTTTTATCTCTATCCTTTCCACAGAGTAAGGACTGAACAGAAAGAAGTTCAATAACCTTTTTGGGCAGCACTCAGCAACTCCATAAAAAAAAATCGACATTATTACTATACATACATACTAACCTTTGTTGTATGATTAACAATGCATGGTGTGGTAGGTACGGAAATAATTCGAAAATAATGAGTAAAATATTATCCTTAACTTAATCTGATAGCAACAAGCAATAATGACTGCGTTTTTTAGTTATAAATTCATAATAATAACCATCGCCTGTCTGTCTGTCTGTCAAGTGTTCTATCAGCCTGTCTGACTACCTTAACTTACAAAAAAAATCGATTTATAATATGTAAATACTTTTTTCTGTGTAAGCCTCATTAACGAATAACTTTTAATAAGAAAACATAATCATAATTTTTTTCTACGTCATATAAAATATCTTCTTTATATTCTCTTCATAATACAAGTTAAAAAAAGTACACGCGGTTGTTTCGTTGAACATTAAGCCATCACACAATCAATACTAGGTTGTAAAGCACATTAAATGTTTACTAGGGATTGGAGACCGCGACGGACAGTACGAGCATCGATTGGGATATTTATTATTAAAGTCCCTTGTATCGATTTTGGTCATTTGCTTTCAGCTGGCACTTACTCGCATAAAGGACGGGGGCATACTTATTATTATTATTTCATTTTGTTCTCCATCCTCCTACCAAAGAATTTGGTAAAATTATAATCTAAAAGTATGCTGTTGTGTTACCAGTCAGACTCTTATTAGAAATAACTATCTTATATTATTTCTATGTGGATTTATAGTCATCCTATAGACCTCTTACCATCATTAGTTTGCATTACATAGAACACTGAACTAATATTGTATATTTTTAAGATGTAGACGTTTTTATGCAAATATTAGCTGGCGGCCGCGACTTCGTTCGCGTAAAAAAGTAGCCTATCCTGTGTCCCGTACGTCTAAATGTTTATCTACCAAGTTTCATGAAAATCAGTTAATTCGTTTAAGAGTTATGGAGATACATACATACATATAAATACATACATACATAAAATACCTATACTTACACATTTGTTATTAGTATTGATGAGATAAAAAACCGGAGACATAACAAATAAACCCGTATAAATTTTATGATATAATTAAGGAAAGAGATAAATTGAATTCCGGGAAAATCAAACGGAAATATGACCCCGATGTGTCCCTCACCTATTAATCCTATTGATTCTTCGTTGCCAGGAGAAATGTTAAAACAACAATAACTATAATAATACATACCACCCTCAATCGTCTTCATATAGAAGTATAAATACATATTTATGTAACTATATGTTTATACAAAGAGATTTTAAAATACATTCTCCAAAAATAAATTTGACGAGCCCGTTGGATGAGTGGTTAACTTGTTTAACTCGCTGTCTCAGTGGTCTGGATTCGATTCCGGATCTGTTTTCCAAATTTCATCCAAATCCGTTCAGACGCTTTTGCCTTTTGTCTGATTGCGTGACAAAGAAACATACAATTTTTCGCATTTATATATGACTGGCTGACAGTGGCGCCAATTTTTTATATTCTTAGACGATCCGTCGGTAACCTAATATTTTACAGGATAATTAATTAAGGATTAATTAATACTAATTAATATGTTAATACAATTAATAAATTATTAATTATTAAATTAATTATTAAATTATTAATTAATTAATTGTGTATGCCAAATTTCATAATTTTATTAGGATTGAAAAATATAAACTTCATAATAAAATAAATGTATGTATGTATGTACATTATATAGAAGAGTCAATCAAATGAAAATTCATGAAAACACACTTAACAAAAACAGCTTCGATATGTCTCCAGAGACGTGAAACTTTAAAATTAGCCACGATAATGTTTATTCTTTATACTTTTGTAACGTGAACATAAAAACTGTCAGCCAATCATAATCTATAAAGCATGAGCGCCGTTCGCCGCCGTGTGTCATTGGCAAAAATTCAAAAATAAAGAACTCTTCATTTGATATTTGAAAGGCGATCGGGACTTTTCTGAGTTTTCCACCGCGTCGTGTTGTTTGTGTGCGTTAGATGCGTCTATGAAAATAAATTGTTTATAGAGAAGTGCAAAGCATAATATACCTAACAAACGGTCAGTTGTTAGTGGCTGGTGTATAAGAGTGTCGTGTAACGGGGTGTGCAGTGACGTTTGGGGAAATAGTTTAGCGTCTTATACAGTTTTTAGTTTAACGGCCAGTATCAACACGTGGCTCTCGGCTTGTGAAAGTTTCGTGAACTTTTCGCCTGATTAGCGAAGTTGCGGCGCTTCATTTAATTACAGATTTCGCGCCAATTTTTTTTTGTAAGTGTGAATGAGTTGTTAGTGTTTTTCAGTGATTACACTGTGTTGGACGGATGTTTTTATGTTTTTAAAGGTAAGTTTTTTTATTTTATTTTTACAGTAATTAATATAGAAAATTCGCATAAGAAATGAATTTAATAAAGAATTTATTAATTTAATTAAAATTTTATTTATTTAATTCACTAGGACATTTTAAAATACGTTAATTAATTACTGTATAAATATCACTACGATTGTTTTTATAAAGTAATACCTATTAAATTCTGTAATAAATTAGTAAAATAATTATTTTACTGAGTAATGTTTACTTAAGCATTGCATAGATTTGAAATTGCGTAAATGAATTTTAACTAGTAGATACTACGACTGCTCTTACAAAGCAATGTTAAAAATTATATAAAAAGTGATCTAAAATTAATAAAGCCTTATGATTTATTTGCTTTATTTGTTTGAGCGATAAACAAACGAATCGTTTTAGAAATACAATTATTTGTGTATTTCTATTTTTAGATGTTTGTTAGAAAACAGGTGTTTACAATAAAAAAAATACTCAATGTCAAAAGGTGACATTAAACGATTTTGTAAACATTGAAAACATGAAAGCCCGCCAAATTGCTATTATTTTATTCGAATCTTAAACAAAAGGAATAAAGAGAATTTGTATTACTAATTTTATAGTCAATTCATATTAAAATGTCTGTTGGTACATTGGATTTAGATGAGTTCCGAAACAGTTTGAGCGATCACTATGAAACTTGTCAAACTTAACGTTTTCCACGAATGAATCAATAATCAAAGTTTAATTAATATTTGGAACATAATTCAAACAATAAATGTTACGGGAAGCTATCTATAATACATTAGTGAAAACTGCATTCAAATCGGTCCACGAATGCACAGACAAACAGTCAGAAAATTCTAAAAACTATTTTTTGACTTCGGTAACAAATACTTACAACGTGTACAATTTGATTGTTGAAAAATGTACTGCCTAATGGATTTTAAACAACCGTTGATTTTTTATCGATATTTATTTATCGATTTTTTTATTGACTAAATAAGTATATGCAAAAATGAAATTTTGCATATACTTATTTGTGATCGATCGATTTGCGTTTTTGAACAGACTAATATTATTACATACCCAAATACAAAAATATAAATAAAATACCTAATAATTTTATATAAATTTCTCATATAATAATAACATTACTAGCTGGTGCCCGCGACTTCGTCCGCGTTCTGGATGAAAGGTATCCTATGACCTTTCTGGTGTGCCAGACAACGTGTATGCAAAATTTCATGGTGATCAGTTCAGTAGTTTTTGCATGAAAGAGTTACAAACATCCATACGTCCGTACTAAACTTTCGCATTTATACTCGTAATATTAGTACGGATTTTAAGATCACATTATAGCTATTTTACATGTACAAAGTTATTTTTATTTGCAATTAAATTACAACATCTTTCTGATGCTTTATTCCAAGTAACTGCTAGTTAATTTTGAAAACAATGTATGCGATTATACTTTTCCATGCAATGTAGATAAGCTTAGATATTATATTCTGAGTAATAACTCTTTATCAATAATACAGTAATGCCACAGTTCATGACGGTTTTAGTTGTACAAGCTAGATATAGATAACAAATATTCTTTGTAAAATTTGGTCAAATGACTAAACTAGGTTATTGTATTAACATAAAAAATTATGCATTTTAATGACTATTTTAATACTCAAATATACTACATAAATACATTGGAGGTCCATTCCAATTCCCCTCTATGTGGTAGCCATTTTTTCTTGAGTTATTCTTTATGTGTGTACGTACATATATTATATCTCTAAAAGTTTTGGTTCTACTGAGATAAAAATACTTACGAAACTTTAAAAACATATTGAACTAAAAAAAACCAAAAAAGTATGCAAATCGACAAATTATTGTAAATTACCGCAGAAACAACCCGCAGAAAAAATTAAAAGGTGGTCATAGACCACCTTTTAATTTTTTACTAGATCGAGAGATTTTGAGCTAAGCTCATATATACTTATAATGCAACACGCTATGTTAATGCTAAGCGAGATATAAATTTACACTCTTTGAACATACAGAATGCGCAAGCACAAAGGGCCTATTACTATGTGGCACATTAAGACCGTCTTTGATATTGAAATTTTATTAACTTTACTTAACAGAATACTTAGACGGAATATGTTTTAAATTGAAACCATATGAAAACAGTTTTGTTTGTGCGTTTGTGTCCCAGGAACAGCTTAACCGATTTGAATGCAGTTTTCACTGATGTTTTGTACAAAGATTCCCCTAATATTTAGTATATTTATACCACGCGTAGTCACGGACGCAGAAAATTAAAATAAAATAAATATAGAAGCGCATTTGCATTTTTGTTTACTTTCGTATGAATCACTCATCCCACAACATCAAGTCTGCCTTTCATGTACAGTAACCATTTTATAAATTTAATCATATACCTACTTAACTAGAAAACATAGCGATCTAGAGCAGAAAATATCAGCGTGCAATAACATATTGATTTCTTGTTACCCTTCCCGTCCGACCTATTAGAATATAAAAATATTAGAACGCATTAATATTAATAAAGGCTTGTTCATACTATCACATTCACATAGATGTTTTATTTTTAAAATCGAACTACTGATTTAGTTTTCCATTATACAGAGTGTTTGCAAAGTTAACATAAACTTTTGAGGGGACGATAAGGAGAGTTTTAAGGCTGAGACCATTTAGAGTATATTAATCATTTTAGACAAAGACGTCTTATCCTGCGACTTTGTGCGCGTCCGATGGCTACCAAACTTCACAGGAACACCCGCTATTGATCTGAAGATTGTTTGAAAGTTTTATCAAAATCGGTTTAGCGGTTTTGGAGTCTATAGGAGACATACATACACACATCGCCTTTTATATATTAAGATATAACAATATAGGTAAAATAAATCTAATATATATAAAATTCTCGTGTCGCGGTGTTTGTTGCCAAACTCCTCCGAAAAGGCTTAACCGATTTTGATGAAATTTTGTGTGCTTATCGGGTAGGTCTGAGAATCGGCCAACATCTATTTTCATACCCCTAAATGTTAAGGGTGGTCCACCCCAAATTATTTTTTATTTTTTGCCAAAACAACGTTAATCGGGTCAGCTAGTAATATATAATTATGATATAAGCAAATCTACAAATATAGGAAAATTTACATAACAAATTTCTCATATTGTGGATGACGGTGCTAGCAAACCATTACTACCATATACATATATTATGAATGTATTTACATGTAATGAATTGATGCAATTAAGTAGCTATTGTACAAAATTTTGTATCCTATTTATATAAAATAAATTATTAAGCTACAATAACATCAAGTAACAGATTGTGAATGTATGCAAGATTTTTTTTTATTTATGTGCAGACTATATAGGGCTACTAGGTACGAGATTATATAGGTTAAATTAGTCGTAAGCAGTTATTTGGCTTAAAACAACCAGTAGTTTTAGGGCCTCTTTCACCATCCGCCAATTAGGCTAAGCGTCATTTAAAGTCACCTGTCACCGGGAATAATTTAGCTGATATACCTTTGTCTGACGATAAAAGTACCTACTAAACATTAAAAAGAAAATAATAAAAAAAATGCCTATTGAAAGATGCACTAAACCGAGTACATAATTTAATAAAACATAAAATTATTTCTAAACTAGCTGGTGCCCGCGACTTCGTCCGCGTTCTGGATGAAAGGTACACCCTATGTCCTTTCTGGTGTCCCAGACAACGTGTATGCAAAATTTCATTGAAATCCATTCAGCAGTTTTTGCGTGAAAGAGTTACATACATCCAAACAAACTTTCGCATTTATAATATTAGTAGGATGTAACTAATCAACACTTTACTTGTAGTTGGTGAAAGAGTGAAAGATGTTAAACTAAATAATATTAACACATATGACTAGAATTACTTTTAGGTCACTTATTTAATTGAAATTATTTTGAGCAGGCCGCCTAGTCTGTGTAACAAATCCCTTATGCGAGCCAACTGACCTGTAGAGTTATCAGCGCTCCGCGCACAGGTCAACGCATATGCGCATACCCACTCTATCTTTATCTACGAGTATGTTCCTTGATCGTACCAGTTGTTGCGTAATAAATTAATTTATACTGTCCTATCATGCGGAAGAGTTTCTAGATAGCTAATATTATGTTGTTTAAACTACTTATCTGTTGTGAAAATATTTTTAAAGTTCATAACAGAAAATCAGTGCGTGTTTTTCCAATATTTTACAGATGCAACGGTAGTTGGGAATGCATTTTAAATTAAAGAAATAAATCCCAGTATGGCGGCAGTAACCACCTTGCAGAAGACCACCTGGGATGTTGGGCACCGATACCATCAGAAATTTAAAAATTAGTTAACAATACTCAACAGACTATGAAAATAATTATTATTTACTATCAATATTTTAAAAAATATATAAATTTCAAATTTAAAGTTAAACTACATTCATATGCAAATCATTTTTTTTAGATTAAAGTGTGTACAATTGTACATACTTTTACTGATATATATTTTCTTCTAATAACGAATACTATTATTATATTTTATATTTTGTAATTGATGTTTATAAAATATAATAGGTATATAAAAAAAACATCCTTGAATCTTTTCTTGGAGACATTCGTTTGCAAAAAATTCGCTTAAAAACATAAATAGTGATTAAACGTGAAATATATTGCAGCATTAACCTCAGGCGCGCTGCACACGAGAAAATAAAATGCGAACACGTGGGTGTGACCTCGAGATTGTAATTATTTTGGTCTTGCAATGTGAAACGTCCCGTTCTCGATGAACGGAGATAGTCTGTCACTAACGCGTCGGATCGTTAAATCACACTAATCATTATCATCACGCCTCTGGAGGCGAGAGCTGGAAACTATAAAAAAATCAGAAATAAATTCTCATCCTTGACGACACGTTTGGTCTAGTGGTAAGTAACCCTAGCTGTTAACCAAACGGTCATGGGTTCGAATCCCAATAATGTTTATGTGTTAACATTTTTCTGAGTCATGGATGTTTGTATTTATAATATGTATGTATTTACAAAAAAAAAGTAACCTATGTATGTATGTAGTATATCAACTGTTTGGTATCCATAATACACAAACATTAGTTACTTAGTGTGAAACTTTACATAGATGGTGCTGTGTGGAATTTGGGAAGATATTATCCTTATTTTTGTTTTGCTTCTTTTACAACTACAACGTATAATATAAAAATTGGTAGAGAAATTTTATGCAGTTTTTTTTAGTTTTCACTATCAACCAAAGTTTTAGTTTGGTTTAATTTTTGTTTTACTAAGCAAGTAGATTGTTTTAAGTAAAATTTGAAACAAAAAATAATAATTTATATTTAATAGTTAAATTGATGGTTTTATTATGAATACAAATACTAAAATTCAAAACATCTTGTTTAGAATTGAATAATTTAAATTAGGTATTCAATTATAATATTCTGCCGCGGTTCTGTCTGCGGTCAGTCCGCTAAGGTTAATTAAACCAAATACCGAAGCGAATGTTCCAAATATTTGGCAACATCTATATTGACTTAACAGTTAAATGGAAATCAAAATCTAATATATATATAATGATACAAATCAACCTTTGTTTTATTTTTCTCGCGATATTTTTAGCAAAATTATTTTTGAAATAATTATTTTCAAAGGGAATCTTGAAAAAAAAAAATACAAAGAAACGTTTTAGTTAAGAAAACCAACCATTAGAAAATCGTGACATTATGGTGGTGATAATAATAATGGTGATATCGTAATTCAATAATATTGTTTTATTGCAAAAAAAATTTCATCCTCAATTTGACACTTCATCCCTTGCACTATCACAAGCAGAAAAGCACAATTCCTGAAAAAAGTACTGTCCCTGAAAAACGCAGAAAAAGTTGCGCGCAAGAGCTAGTTTTTAATAAAAAATCTTTATTTGAATTAAGGATTTTCACTGTGTGAAAGTCTACGTGAGTAGGTACGGAAATTTGAAACGACTAAATTTAATTTCACAATAATAATAATAAAATCTCTAATGCACCGCGTTACCCGTGAATTTCGGCTAAGTATTTTGGATCGACTCCAAAACAATTAGTGCAGTCGGCGCGGGGTATTCCGGCTGATGGTAGAATTGAGAGAAACACTAAACGCAGTTACCGGCTTGTTACACTTTCAACATTGTACTGAACTAGTTATTTGTTTTATTTAATTAATAAGTATTCGCTTAAGTTTTTCTATGTACCTACTGTAAGAAGTAAAAAAAATCTTTTTTATAGTATTAGTGGTAGCTAGTATTAGCACAGCATACTTATTTCCTACAGTAGGCCGGACGCCTGTGTAGGTATTTAAAAATTACGGAAGGGTTGACACAAATTAAGTAATATAAAATGTGCTTAAGTACCTTTCTTCTTCGTGCGGAAATTGATGAAAGCTTAGTTCTTTATTTATGCGAGATAAAGATTTGCACGCACTTACAGCACATGCCGTATGCACCATACTGATTTATATAATAAATTAAAATTTGAAAGACGCGATAACCCTAGAATATTTATCCCAAGCTATTAAGAACGACGAAGTATGTAGCTTGGGCACGTCACACTCGCGCCTCACCCCTCACGCCCTGCACGATTGCCCTGTCTAGACGTCTCCGTCGGCCTACTGTATGAAATAAGTATGCTGTGGTATTAGTATAGTATTAGTATATGGAGGGGTTAAAGGTTAAAGGGGGTTACGGAATTGCAATACTATTATTTTAGTAGTTTAGCACTGACATTCTGTTAAAAACTCTTCTCTCTATAAAATAAAAAGCAGGTTGGAGATTTAGTGTCATTAGCTATGTTTGATATAAAAGAAAGGAGCCACTGTTTTTTAACACTTCATTAAAGCGTTAACACTTCATGAACCACGTGTGTAGATTCACAATGATGACATTCGAAACTAATATGTAAGTGAAAATGTATTAGAATGAAATGAATTAGTTAGTTGTATTTTTTGGCAATATGCCGAAACCTTGCCGAAACATGTGTTACGTTATTCATTATTGACAATTAGTTGACAATAAGTTGACAATACATGAATTATAATATTGTATATGTTTAGTTTTATGTATAAATCAAATTTAGTTCATTGAGTTTATATTATTAAAGCCGTTGCATGCTCGCAGAGATATACTATTTCGTTGGTTGCAATACCATACTATTAACAGTAATAATAGGTACCATTATTAACAAAATTAATTATTTATTATACTACTGAAGGATTAAAGGCTCCAACGCTCGACAGCCAATGTAGCATACGCAGATTATAATTCAGATCTGGCCTTTACATGCCTTTACAGATATGACCTATACATAATATACCGTTACGTCTATACATATATGGCCTCCGCAGAGATATACTATTTCGTTGATGGCCTCCTATATAGCCTATAGTGTTAATAAATATAAAATAACCAACCACATTTTCTATCTAAATTATTTATTCGTATTGTACAAAAAATTATCCTATATAAACTTTATTTAGTGGAAGCGAAATTACTTGGTCGAATAAAAGAGATTCAAGCTCTCCAATACAGCTATAAATTGACGACACAAAGACGTCATAGTCAAGTCGCATAGACTATAGTAAATCGATATCAAACATTCAATTGTTGATGAGGTCGCAGCCAGTTACTTGGATACGTGCGATATGAACACAAAACGCGTATTGACCGTTCTGTGTATCTGTGTTTTGTAAGGGTGCTTGCACAACATACGGACTGGACTGTAAACATTACAGAATACCAATTATTTTTTTATAATAAAAGTTTTCATTCAGATTTTGATAAAGGCAAACAACTGACACTCGCATCAGTTTGTCGAGCTTAACTCTTTCTATTTTTTTCTTAAAATTCTTACTCACTATAAATCAACTTTAAATAAGATCGGTAACTAGATGGAGGATAAATCTTGTGTGATATGATGTTCTTAGCTGCTATAATATGAATTTATCTCAAGGAGATTGTAAGTAACTTAAAATTAGAAAAATACTATACATTAGTAACGGCGAATTTTGATTTCGACATATGGAAAACATACTTAAATTAAATAATTTCGTAGCACCTTGAGAACACTGAGAACAAATGTCATAAAACAAGAAATAGAAAGCGCCATCTTCTGTTTTAGATATGAACAATCACTGCATTTACATGTTACAACTAAAAAAGGAGACGATAGCAGCGAATGCTCTAGACGCGATTAATCTTGCAGTAATCTTCCCCTTAAGTGCTCTCTCACAGTATTACTTATTCATGAACAATTTGCGATGCAATCAGGTCAAATATAAAGCTTTTACAATGTCGAAACACGATTTGACTTTGATAAAATATGATTATAAACTTCTTGGGAAATGGTTTTTTTTTTTTCATGAATTTTTTATCCAAACGAATTTAAGAGTGATGTTGTTGACTTTTCGTGGCTAATAATATTCTTTTCATTTGAAATGCATCGATTTATGGTAAGTTATACTTCTTCAAAAAATTACGTGACTAGGGACCAGGCTCTCAATTCATAGGGATTTATTTTATTTGGCTTTGACAGCTGATAGAGATTTTAAAAGTTCCGACGAGCTTCTAAAATTTGTAACAAAAAATTGAAAAATTGTAGCAAACATTTAAGCAGGGCACATTTTACAGGGAAGCCCGTTTGGCAGCAGTAACCATCCCATTACAGAAAAGCAGCAAGTGTGGTTGTTTTGGTGGGTGAGCAATTTACCCATTTTTCTAAAGTTTGCCTCTATTTTTCTCGACGGCAGAAATTTTTAGGCATTATCTTGTCTCATTGGTGAAAAAATAAGTATTAGATTATACAAAAGCTTAGCCTCTTTGCATAATTTTATAAATAAATACTAAAATAAAATATAGACTAAAACTTTCTTTATTCTTTATAGCACAGTGACATTAGGGCAAATAATTGATTCATTAAATGAATGAGTATAACATCCCTGACCCAGTTTCTATCAAATAGACGTTATATGATTGAGTCATAATTAACCTATTTTTTAAAACCTTTTTTAAAATGAAAAAAAAAAAAAACACTGTTCTGAAAACGCCTGAGACATGTCATTTTTTTGTACATCAGTTACAAATGGCAGAGCAATGTGACTAAAATTTTAGTTATTATTTTGTGTTGTGTGTTTTATTTTTATGTAGTCTTTTTTATTTTGACTTTTTGATTAGATTTTGTGCGAAATTTTCAGTGTAAATAATTTTACAGTGTTTACCTTTTAAACCAAAAGTACCGTGACTTGTGGGATTATTTTCTTTTTCTAACTAAAAGGTATGTTTGGATTATTATTATTTTAAAGGCTATTATTTTTAGAACATCAAAGCTTTCTGCAGTCAATTGGGAAGAGGACAGAATACCACAAGGAAATAACATGTAACTTATAAGAAGGTTATAATATTTAAGCACTGAAACCATTCATTATGTATTGAGAGAGCTCACTATGTTACTATATTCAGCATAAAAGTATCACGGTTTTCACCACTGAAAAGAGCAATATACGACGCGGCATCCGTTCGAAGGCGTTCGTTTTTAAAAGTTGCAATCCACTTCATCTGTTTCTTCTATAACTTCTTCGTAACCATCCAATGTATTTTGATACAGTTTTTAAAAAATAATCCGTGTGAATCCGGTGACTGGTAGCTAGTTTCAGACAAATAGATTTTGCCATAGAAAGCAGATATAATATTATTTTTATAACATTACATAATTTGTGTATACATTACAAAGTTATTTATGGCAATCCATTGTTAAAAGGAAATTATTGAAAGGTTTTAAATAGATTTCATTCACAATAACTCTTACCCTCTCACCACTTACCACACAATTCAATATCGAACATCATAAATTGTTGATTCTATGTCTTCTGAAATACATTTTATTTTTCATCTACTAATGGAATTGAACTTCAAAACTTATTTCCAAGTATCATACTTAGTAATATAACGTAAGTAAGAGCCTTTTCGAGTGGATGCTACTGCGCCGAAGCGGTAAGCCGATTAAAAACCCCCGATGAGACTTACCAATATACACACGGACATATCGAACCGACAAACTAAAAAATTAATAAATTTTTTTTTTCGCGTAATACTGTAGCTTTAATTAAACTCGAAAAATTCTAATAGTAAAATCATCGTCAGCCCAGGCAAATTAGAAAAATCAGGGGAAATAAATCGTATAGTTTTGATAATTGGTAGAATTATACTTTACGGTATCCAGATGAACATACTAAAAGTCCTCAAGGATGGGGGTTGCGCTGAGGGTTTTAGGAGGGTTGAAGGTACCCCTTTTTCAGGTTTTTGCTCATATCGCGATTATCTGTAGGAATAGCATTATGATTACTTCTGACAAAAGTTTCTACATGAAATTGTCTACATATTACATATGTAGATGTACATATGTAATATGTAGATTGACTGTATTTCATGTGCTACATGATATTAACAAACTATTTTGGGTAATAACTAGAGTTTGTATCAGTTTTTAACAATTTAATGTCCCGACTTCGTATCTTATTATTTCTTTATTGTTTTATTACAATTTATACATTACTGTATTAGAATTGTAAAGTTCAAATTAGTTACTGTACATTACAAAATTACAATTTATTAGTAGACACACAAGCAGTTTCTAATTCTACTACTAATGATCGACTGAAATAATGTGCGGGAAAATTTTTCTTTGTATTAGATCACTCAAACTTTAATCAATGATTCGTTTTTTACTTTTAATATAATTTTGTTTGCAACTTTTGTTAGCGGTGTGTCAGAAATACGCAGCCGTTATACGAACATTCAGCCACGCAACACCAAAGCGCCCTCTTTTGTATAATTTACAGCATATGAACATTTTATTCAGAGGGAAATTCAGAGAATTATCTTTTACTAATCCTCTTAGTTGTGAATTAATTAAAAATAATTATAAAATCAAAAATTTTACACGATAAACATCATGATTTAACACGATGCTGTGTGAAATATTGTGTGAAGATATTTATTTATACATTTTTAAATTTTTTTTTTTTTTTTTTTTTATTTGTTATTATTTATTTATTTATAAATTTGACTAAATACCATATGATTTCGACTTTTTATTAAAAAATCAATGGATGAAGACGCTTAACTATTTATACCTAGATTAATATATGGTAATGCTGTCGAATTGAACCGAAGTTATTGTTAAATTTACTGACAACCACCGAATTATTGCACTAAGTCTAAAACGTTTTAATTTAAGGTCCGCTGAAATCTGCAGCGTTTTAACGAGAGATGAACCAGAAACGCTGACAGAAGCGTACGGCAATCATCCTGTATAAGCGTCAAATTAGCACACTGGCTGCGTAACGAACGGAGCGGATTATACTATTTTTTGTTTTGTTTAGTTCATTAGTTGAAACATAAAATAAGTTATAATCTAGTTGTAGAAAACTAAAATTAAGTAGGCTTACATAAAAACTATTACATATACTTTGTGCATTAAGGAAATGACCCAGGAAATGATTGCGGGTTAATACAATATAATGTGCCAAGTTTCAATAATTATCGGAACCTAAAAAAAAATCTAAAAAAAACAATCAAAGCCTTAAATTATTTCCCAAAATTTTTGTACGATCATCATAAATTCTTATTTATATTCAAAATTATTTCTATTTATGTTTTTAAAAATTCTAACTTGCATTTTATATTAACTACACATTATGTTTTCAACTAGAACACACAATATATTATTAATGTCAGCAAAAAGTAATTATATTTTAATTGTTCAAAGAAACTATCAGTATTTAGCCGAACTCTCCTCTTTAATTTGTGAACGTATCCTAAAAAAGTGTGAAACGTTCGTTTCCCACCGAATCAGCTAAAGTGAACTTTTCTCGTTACCAAGGGGTGAAAACGCCTTAGTCTTGAGGTTTTATTCATTATTTGATTTCGGGGAGCATCTGTCATCAGTTTTAACAGAGAAAGCAGATGCGAAAGTGAGGATTGAAAGTTGTGACAGGAGTTTATGAGATGCGTTTACCAATTAAATGGGTGTAGGCAGAATGGTCCCAATGAAGGTTTTAAAAGAGATGTTTGAACATTTTAATTTTTATTATTAAATATTGTAAAAATGTAAGTTTCTATATTAATTTTTTGTTTGTTTGTAGGAAGTAATCTTAGAAACTACTCATCCGATTAAAAAAAAGTCTTTCGCCAATAGATAGAATAGTATATCAGCATGGACGTAGCTCTAAAAATTAAGCTGTCTAAAAATAAATATCCAACGATTGGTAAAAGTATATTGTCAGGCATCAAAATTATATCAATTACATTTTTATTTTTCAATGCGGACGAAGACGCGGGTATCCCAGCTAGTGCATGATAATGATATTGTAACGTTGTGATTATCCGTACTAATTTTATAAATTCGAAAGTTTGTGTGGATGTATGGATGTATGTCATGTTGTAACTCTTTCACACAAAAACTACTGAACCGATCACCATGAAATTTTGCATACACGTTGTCTGGGACACCAGAAAGGACATAGGGTCCAGGAAAGGACATAGGTCCCTTTTATCCAGAACGCGGACGAAGTTGCGGGCACCAGCTAGTTATGCATAAAAAGGATAACAGTAAAATATTCATATACGCGAATGAATTCTGAACGACCTCTTGCCAGCTATTTTTATCGTCTATATGAATGACAAGAAGATTTAGATATAACTCATTGATTTTGATTACCTAATATTAAATTAAGTAAACGTTTAACTTAAAAGCGACATAACTTTGTGAATACTTTAATAAAGTTAGCTTTAAGTTGGTGGAAGTAATTTAATATTGTACAGATAGAGTCCTGGGGGAAATTAAAATGTACACTCATTGTATTTTCTCTTGCTTTATAAATTTATTAACTGGTTCGAAGAGAACTTTTTAATGAAAATTAGCCTGCAAATCGGTTAATCTGGGTTATTTCATAAGGCAGGCGACAGGCAGATTCGGTTACTAGATATTTAGGCGGCTATCGTTGACTTGGTCACGAAGATAGTAGCTAAATGTAGCAACCTCGCCACTGAGCCTGATATTTTGGTTTATTTTACATAGTGAGAAAAACCTCAAGTTTTTCAAAATCCGAAACCCATTTTGACATGAATATGTCTTTTCTCTGGGGTCTATTCGAAAGAATGTGTGTCACGAAAATCGTTACCATGACGTAAATGAATTAATTCGAAAGAATGTGTGTCACGAAAATCGTTACCATGACGTAAATGAATTAATTATAATTGACATGAATATGTCTTTTCTCTGGGGTCTATTCGAAAGAATGTGTGTCACGAAAATCGTTACCATGACGTAAATGAATTAATTCGAAAGAATGTGTGTCACGAAAATCGTTACCATGACGTAAATGAATTAATTATAATTTGTTCGTTTGTTTATATATATATTTTATCCCTGTTGACCATAGAAGGATTAAGGATAAGGGGAAAGAATAAGGATAAGGATAAGGATAGGGATGGGGATAGGGATAGGGATAGGGATAGGGATAGGGATAGGGATAGTTTGTTCGTTTGTTTATATATATATTATCCCTGTTGACCATAGAAGGATTAAGGATAAGGGGAAAGAATAAGGATAAGGATAAGGATAAGGATAGGGATGGGGATAGGGATAGGGATAGGGATAGGGATAGGGATAGGGATAGGGATAGGGATAGGGATAGGGATAGGGATAGGGATAGGGATAGGGATAGGGACCATTTAAATCTTTCTTTTCATTTATGATATGAGACATATTCATGTCTACTGTGCCATCGAGAAGCCATGGCACTTTTTTTTTTTTTTTATCAAAATTAATTATGAAATTATAACATTTGCATTTTGCTACTAGGTATTGATGAGAATCCCTACTAGGAGGGATACTTAGTAGGGATAGGTGGAACGGGCAGGAATTTTTATTCAGATTTTTATCTTATTGCGAAAATAATATTTAGCTTTTCTAAGAGTTCAATTAATTCCAGGGTAATTTTGTTGTAATTTTGTTTCGTCAAATCTTAAGTAGCCTAAGTACGATTACTTGGTAAAGTTAAATCTTTACCAAGTACATGGTAATAAGTACATGTGATTAGGTGACTGGCGCGCAAATCTTTTATAACACATATCGTCCCACACGTAATAAACATGACGTAACTATGTTTTATAACATAATATGTTGTTATATGTATAGTGTGATCACCTTTAAATTATATCACTTATGGTTTTATGGAAGCTTTTTCAAAGTGTTTACCTGTAGAGTTGCGGCTCATAACTTCATATCACAAACATAGTTCGTAGTCATCTTAAGTGGGCCAAATCTTTATATTATGATAGGAAACTAACTTTAACGTTCACTATCAAACTTTTAAGTCTGTAAGATTGAAATTAAGTTTGAAAGTCCTCTGATATCTAATACACATATGCGATTCTCCTGATACTAAGTACTTTGCCGTTCTGCACAAGCAACTTTACAAGACAAGTGTTGTTCATAACTTTGCCGAACTTGCTGAGGCTGTATTGCGGCCTTATATGAGATTCAAAGTATATTTATAACGCCTGGATTAGTAATACGAATACAGTTTGTACCTTAATAAGGTCACTTATTTCTTTTTAATAATGAAGAAGAATATTAATTAATTTAAAACCATTATTTATATCATTGATCATAATTATTATGCTTTTTCTCGCATACTTTGAGTGGAGTGTAAATATTTTTAGATGCAGTTGAAACATCTGCCAAAGACATCTGCATTCTAAGTTAGGTATATGATTTTGGTATATAATATAGTTAGTGTATAGTTTATTATTAGTATTCCGTATATGTATGTTCTTGGTAGAATACAACAACCTCTATGTTCGGAGGTGTGGCCTGTAATCTCAACACTTATGATCTCTTCGAATTATAGTCTTTTAGGATAAGAATTTTTCATTGCGATGTTTGACTTTACCACTGTATTATGAGCAAGTGATTAACGTCGTCACATGGACAGAGATGCAGGTGCAACCGGGATTCGAATCTACTTGGCATGGTTAAATAGTTCTGTGTTGTAGCAAGCACCATATTGAAGTTTATTTTAAATATTGGATGGCAGGCAGTTTAATATCAATGCGGCCATATAAACAAGATAAAGGAAACCCAAATTTTGAATAAAAAAATATCGTTTTTTTATTTCTATAAGCTTATATAAAAGCTTTCCTATTGTGATTTCAAGTTTTCCCTTTACAAGTTTTATTTCTCGTTTCAGGTCTACAAAAGTCAGCAAACTGGCGCACATCGGTGAGTCTGGCATCTTTTACTTTAAGTTGCGGAAAAAAAAAGTGTTTAATTGCTAGTTTATTATTTAACAACTTTGATGAGTTCTTATTTAGTTTTAATTTTATAACTCCTTTTTTATTTAAAGTGTTGTTTACCTAGATTTGTACAGAACTTCTAGAAGTTGTTTTTTTTTTTTTTCACTTTTTTAGTATAGGTATTATATTAAAAGAGATGACGGGCATGAAAATGCTACGCGTTAGTTACGCTATTAAGAGAGGTAAATGGTCTATATCTCGATGAGTATAATAAAACCGTTGAACAAATTTGGATACTACTTAGCACACTGATAGAGCATCACTATTTACGACCACATACGAACTTTAATAATAACAATGAAAGTCTTAGTTTTATAATGAAGCATACATTACAATTTTACTGAAATAATTTGTTTATATTGATAATGTTAATTGGTAATAAATTCGCTAATAGGTTTATTAGAAAATTTATATAAATACTTATTCTTACTAATACGGTATATTTTTAGATTAATAGTTCAATTTTGGTTCAAAAAATACGATACTTACGCTCGAAGCCACAGGTTAGGATAATATTTAAAAAGTTATAATATAAAATTATTAACTTCTCTATTAAAAACAAACTAAATCAAGCTATGGGTTGAAAGTGTTTTTATTTGCTTCCGCATTTTATTTTTGCCCGCAACAGTTGCATTCAATATTAAACTTTTGTCGTTCGTTGTTTTTCCAAAGTTTCGTTTAGTGCGGGCCCCAAAGTAGTTCCCAGAGGAACACCCCCCCTTGCTTTGTACGAAGCGAAACAACTGCGATTTGTTGGGGATGAACAGTTCATTTATTCAACTTTGCAAGACCTAGAGCGACTGCAACAGACTTCCTGTGTCAGAATCTACCGCGTTGTACACAGGATGATGCTTTTGTTTCGTGTAACAAATGAGAAAGCATTACGTTTGGCTCTTAGTGCAGTGTTCAAGTTGAATTGCTCTCATCAAATATTATGGCACACATATTTTTGTTTGTCGCTTACTCTTTATTATTACTACGAAGAACCGCAATTACTTTAAGAGTTTTATTACTATTAAAATCCTTTTTTATACGAAGTCAAAAGTCTTATTACCTTTATTTTCCATGATTCAGAATGCTGATTCCAAGAGTTTTTTTTTTTTTTTTTTTCACATAAAACAAATAAGTTTATATAATAACTTTGTTTTATGTGAACCAGGTAATTATCTGATTGGGCTTCATTTTTTACGTACCTATACGTAAATCCCCATTAAAAAAAAATCTCAAATTTTTCTCACCAATTATACCTCGACGCAGAATTCGTCTGTTTTAAATTAGCAAGATCACTGGTACGTCACGTTCGCAATTCGCACACATTCGCTGCGTACGCAATATGACCGCAAGTTAAATTTTGCTGATGTGAATTTATAAGCTCGTATAACTTTTCAGGTCTCAACGTAGCTTTAATAATATGTTATTTCTGTTTGTATCCCTTAAATTACCTCAAGGATTACGACGCAGTTTTCACTAAAATATTGATAAATGCCCCCGGAAAGTTAAAGTGTGTACCAAATTTCAATAAATATTTTAGTGGTATAGAAAATTCGGTGTTAAAGATGGCAGAAATTTGATCATTTGAAAGTAAGCGGCTATGTGGCCTATAAACATAGGTAACCTCACGTTAATCTCGAGTGAATTTCAAGATTATTACTTTGCAAAGATATTTGATATTTATTGTATAAATGAAAACAAACATCATGTATACATTGGTAACCTTCCAATGTATACTCAGCGAAAATTAAACAAGGGATTTTCGGTTGTCGTTTCCGCAAATGAAAAACTTTCCAAACTTCGGGAAACAGGTATCACAGCCTCACCTCACTCTGTTTCAAGAAAAAATCAAATTCCTTTACTTAAGCCGCTTATATTCTTGACACGGAAACGGTGAAATACATATTATATATTTTTTTCGTCTCAAAATGTAATTTTGCTGGTAACTTTTCACTTAGGCGCCTCGGGAAAGTTTCCCGAAGCGCGAGTAAGTTTAGATTATTTTGAAAAGTTTTTTGGAGTTCTTCCAAATATACTACGATATGATTCCCGTTTCGTGAATCCTTTCCATCCCGTTCACTTAAATTTAAAGAGGCTTTGCTCTTGTTTGTGTTTATGCTTACATGTTTTATAAATAGTTGGTTATGCGGTATGTTCTCCTGATAAATTGGCGCAGACAACTTTTGCAAGAAGTATGTGTGGCAACTATTTTTAATCTGTTCTAGAATTCTTACTGAATGCACTTTTATAATACAGTTGAATTATTTAATGCGTGTTTATAACCTTTGGAAATTTATCTCTTTTAAAAAAAGGTCGTCAGACAGACTGACGATCTCGGTTATATTATGTGACTCAGATGAGCTGGCCAACTCATGACTGCGAAATGAAGTGTGACAAACTGTAATTATATACTTATTTTTTACTTTATATTATTTTTTTAATGTAAGTTAACATTGAGTTCCGTAAACACAAACAGGAAACTTGTCTGGCTTTGTTGACTATACTATAGTGCTGCAGATAAACACCATGAAGTTAGAGTAAGAGTGTTGATATTGTGAAGCGTAAATAAGGAAAGTTTAACCATTTTTTTAACTATATATATCACTTTGGTTTCTGCATGAATGGTAGCGCCACTTTAACTCTTTGGCATTGCATAAATAAATTCGATTATGGAACATGTGAAAAAAAAACTGTATTTTCCAGATTAGATATCTCAATAGAGAGAGATACGAAAAGCAAGACGAAATATACAATAAGAAGAAATGTTTTATAACAATTACTAATACGCAAAGAAAATGAAGTGAAATGCAAAGAGATTGTTACCTAAAAGGAACATCTACGACCGGAGGGCAGATAGCTAGTCGTCTAGGCACCTTACATACGTATAGTTGCCTCCGGAAAAAGACTTTGTGTACTGTTTTTGCAGACGTTCATTTTGTTCGAACCCCGAGGGTATAAGTTAAAACGCTTCGGCGTCCATGTTTGATCCTTATTTACAAGGCGGGAAAAGTAAATTACGCTCCGGCTTGGGATTGATTGTTGGAACCTCGGGAGATTGCAACTGCAAGCTGCAATATTGTTGGACGCGGCGTACCAAAGATGCAACTTTTGAATGTTAGATGTTTCTTGAAGTTTTTGTCGTCATTATTCATATGGAGAAAAATATATTTAATAACTAAGATAGTTATAGCGCTGTAACTATAAACCTTTTCTATTTCATATGTTCATTAGAAGTAATAGTCACGATGTAGAAATATTATGGCATTGCAAGCTGCCTTCAATTCTTAAATTCTATACTGGGCACCTCGTATGGCAACCAACACGTCATATTGTGGTTCGGTATGATAAAAATTTCCGTGATAAAAAAATGATAACTTTTTCACCTCAAATATTTTTTATAAAATTATGGTAACCTCGTCACCACAAATTAAAAAGACAAAATAGGATTTTTTTGTTTAAGTGTGTTAGTAAGTGTTGTTTAAGTGTATCTCTGGAATAACCACACTATTTCAACTATACTTTCTTTCCTTGATATATGTAGAGAACTATTCAGAAAAAAAACTACAATATTTATCACTTTACTAATTTGGTGTTAAAAACTTGCAGTTGCAGAAAATAAAAAACAAAATCATTCGATCATAACTTCAGTGTATAAATCTTTAATGCTATTTCATATATTGGTAATATTATACCACGGTTCTCTGATAAAATTAAAATATTTCCCACTTGCACCACTAGCGGTTTCATCATTCACCTGGGCGAAGCCTTAGTACAGAGCGACCGAACGGCGGACCGCCGAAGCCTCGCAATTGCGCTGCTTTGTAGTTAGCAAAAGTCCACGGGTAACCGTAATTAGTTGTGAAATTGCAGCGATGTGCACGAAGAACTTTTAGAAAAAACGTGTTCCAACCAGACTGGCCGAATGTCGGTGACTTGTGTACCGCAAAAAGGACGTCTGAGTTACGAGACCTTTTTTTTAACACCAAAAGAAAATCCTTTATTCACGCGAGCACATGTTTACAGGATTTTAATTTATATAGGTTTTAATTTTAATTTTATATGGTACAGGAGTTACAGTACCCAAGAATGTTCCACTCAATAAGGGCATTCAAATATTTGTATTTGATTCTTTTTGTTTATTATAAATTTTAAAATAGAAAAAGGCAAAATTCAAATTACTAATAAAATCAAAAGTTGCAGATCCCGACACTAGTCAGTTAAGTCCACAATTTTCTTTATGTTTTCCAAAACAAGTCCGTCTAGTTCAAAGCAATCAATCAGGTCCTTATTAAGTTCTAATCTAACAGTTCTAATCTAGTTCTATGTTTATTTATTTTCACATTATATTTCATGTTCAATCGTTCGACATAAGAGCCATTGGGCACGCAATTAGGTGTAGGTACGTCAATGGTGTGTTTTTGAGAAGTCATTCATTAGTCGCACTCTGGATTCGTGACCGATTATTATCGAATAACTGTCTATCTGGAGAAGAGAACAAGCCATCAATTTCAATAAAATGAAGACGGGAGACAAAAATGCGATGTAATCAATCACAGGCACGTCATTTCGATGGACGGGAGTTTGCGCGGAGGGGAGGGGTGTCCCGCTCGAACATATTTGGTAATATTTCAAATGTTTACATTGTTGCTTGAAGTGGAGAAGTTGGGAAAAATTCAATTGTCCCTTGTCACGGCGCCGGACAAGACCTGACTTTTGAAAATACTTTTTTATCAAGATAATTTTTAAGTTTGTTTTCCTCCGAGCAGAGAATGAAATTATGGAATGCATAATCTATAAAATATATATACTATGTAATGTTGAGCCAGTGAGAGAAAATGTGATTTTTTAAAGGCTATTGTAGCTAGACACCCACCATTAAGCAGACTGTCACTTTGTCTCATGAAAAATGTTACTATTTGTTTATGGTTATGCAAAATAAAAAATAAAATGACATAGGCTTTAAATATTTGCTCTGGCACGTATGGTGTATCGTGTAATTGCATATTACTCTTAAACATACAGTAGGGATACTCGGTTGTTGCACAAATTCGTAACAAAACTTGAGAGTTAGCCGAGAGCTTTAACCAAGCTTTTAGGGAGTAGTTTTATTAGTACGATTATGTACTTACTTTTTTATTACATTTTTACAAAATTACAATGGGACATTTTTGAATTCTAAAAAGAATATATTATAGATGTGAAAATGTTTAATGTTTTTGTGTAAAAAGTATTTCGAGTGCTGTATCTGTGTTATTACGTCTTTTATTTTCGTCGGTCGTATTGTTTGTCATGTCAATGACACCGTAATAGAATGTTATCTACAATATTAACATTTCATTGTTTACATGACGTCGCAAATTTTTTAAACTCCCTGCCGGCGTCTGTATTTCCGAGCACATATAACCCTAATCTTTTGAAGGTTCGAGTGAATAGGCATTCTGGGTAAGCTCGCTCCATCTTAGGCCTCATCCTTGCCACATGGCTGGTTGTTGGCCAAGAGCAAACCCATCGCTTATAAAAAAAAAAATTGATCCCAGAAATACTTATCATGATATAAGCACTCGAAGTTGCACGATTAAAATCGAGTTTATATACTGTCATTGCAACTATAATGCTATATCGATAATAATGGCCCAATCGTAAATATCTCCGATAGCTTTCAAATGGCGATTTACTTGTAATATTGTTCGATTTTTTTTTGTTTACGAATTGTAACAGTAATAAAAGTGATATATGTCGTGATTTATCACTGTATCCGTTTGTGATCTTTATGTGTTTGTTTTTAGATTGCGATAGTAGAGATCAATTTGTTTTGTGGTTAGGTTATTTCTGAATATATGCTGCATTTTGATATATTGAATGATGTCATACGAACGAATTTCTGGTGAGAATTTATTCAGTATAAAATTTTGTTTCATCAAAAAACGCAGTGAAAATATTTCAAACTCTATAATTTCAATAAAATTCTATAATGTATAGGCTCAATAGGCTACATCGACGTGGATCCAGGCTTATTCCGATTATGAGAGTGAGGAGTTGGGGACGTCCACTGCTGAACATAGGTTTGAGTCATTATTTTGTGAATTATTTGACGACACGTTTGGTCTAGTGGCTAGTAACCATAGCTGTTAACCAAGCGGTCGCGGGTTCGAATCCCGCTAGGGGCAAATGTTTATGTGTTAACATTTACCTTTGTACCCGAGTCATGGATGTTTTCTATTTATAATATGTATGTATTTACAAAAAAAAAAAAGTAATGTATGTAGTAGGGGAAGCAGGGGGAATAACGCTCACTGGGTAATGGCGCTCACCACTGTAACTCTGTCAAAATGGAACGTAGCAACACGCCACGTCGCGTGAAGCGTGAGGGGAGAGGGCCTCTAACAGATAGGGATGCAAACGGACAGTCGGCTCGCGTCATGTGACCGTGAAGTGCGTTTCTTCATTTGCGGCCGTACTGATCTAATTTTTGGTTGGGTGTTTTTTGTCGGTAAGTCTAAAATTTTAATGCTTATTTAATTATTAATTTTACTTTTCTAAAAAAAACTATTCTATTTTGTGATGATGCTATCAATTTTCCACAATTGTGTACGATTTTTTTTTAATTTCAAATTAATTACAAAACGACGGTTTGGGGTTATACCGCTCATCTGAGCGCCATTGCCCCTTACTGACTTATTTTTTTATTGTTGTAGATATGCTAAGAAATCGTCAAAGGACAACCGCTAAAGCGGCTTGGACCGAAGAAGACCTTCAATCTGCTAAAACTGCGATTGAAGGTTTGTCCAAAAGAAAAGCTGCAAAAGAATATACCATTTACTTTAGAAAAATTAAAACATGAGCAATCCAAGACTAGTGGGTCAGAAGGCCGTTTTCATCCAACAGCAAGAAACTGAAATTGCTGAACAAGTTAAGTTACTGGGTTCTCTATATACTATGGACTCAATGTCGCGGATTTGCTTAAAATTGTTTATAAATATGCTGAGAAATTTACAAGATTATAATTTATTTTAGAAGAAAGTACTTCAGAGAACGAAGATGAAGAGCACCTTTGCGAAGATGACAGTGATGACGAAATGAATGTGGATGATGAAAATTATAACAAATGTATTATTTGCGAAGAATTTGGAAAAAATAACGGGTTGTGGTATCGCTGTACCATATGTGGACTGTAGGCTCATGCTATATGTTCAGAATGGTATTCGCCAGATGGATAGATCTGTGATTTATGTGTCCAAAAATAAAATATTACTATGTACATATTTCTACCTATAATAATAATTATTATTATTTTATATTATATAATAATAATTGAAGTTGATTTGACATCGAAGACTTTACTATATTTGTTAAATTGAAACAGGCAAATCTTACGTACAAATGGGGATAATTGATGCTAATTTGTGATTGTAGACTTTACTTTTATTGTATAAAGTTAATCTCATTAATATTTCTTTAATTAAAACGTATCTTACTCATTATATTCCAAAAAACATGTTTGAGCGTCATTACCCCGTACCCTGAGCGGCATTACCCAATGTCAGGGGGAATGCCGCTCAAACGCCGCGTTTTTTTTTAAATGTTTTCCTACTACTAGTAGGACAAAGATATATGCTTTTCTTGTTGAATTGTTTATTACTCGATAGTTAAAGACTTCGTTATTTTTCTTAATTTTGATTTATAATAAATAATTTAAAAAATACAACATGTTTTCCTTAAGTGAGCGCCATTCACCCTTCTTACCCTATATCAACCGTCTGGTATCCATAATACAAGCATTAAGTTGCTTACTTTGGAACTGGATGGTGCTGTGTGGAATGTGTGAATATTTATTTATATTTATTTATTTATAATTTATGAAAAAAAAATATTTTTACGACTGATGAATACAAGTTCTATGGTTTATACAGGTTTACACTGTTAGCAGTAACCCGCAGAGGCCCTCTACAAAGACTTTACATAAAACGCTTATATTGGTTTATTCCCATCTCGGCACCTACATGTATGAGGAAGGCACTTAACAGTCGCAGTGTACCCACTATATTAGTGACTCGATTGCAGAACAATTTTGCAACTAGTCTGAGCAAGTATATTTTTTCGATGTTATCGACCCGAGTTCTCGTCGTTGCTATCATAAACTAGTACGCACGAGTGCGCGACCCGCCAACCGAACGTAACAACTCGAGCGAGAAATTGATTCAAAAATATACCCCCAACAAATTGAATAGTCTTGAGTGAATAACGCCCCTTAAACGTTTCATGTGTTTTTGTGAGGGTGTACTCTATGATACAGCACATAATGAATACCATAGGTTTAAGCTATAGACACATAATAAATGCTTTTTGAATAGAAAACTTTTTGTTACGAGGATGAACAATTACACTAACTAATTACTAAGTAACACATTCGCATAAATGTGTTACGATGATGAACCTATGTCTCCACTGCTGAATGTAGTAAGCCCTCTTCCAAGACTCGCTACACACGACGCACGGCTCTCTGCGCTTCATATAAAGCTGCTTCCAACAATGAATTTTAAGTCATCTGTCCACCTGGCCGCAAGGCGTCCTAGGCTGCGGTTTCAATCCGTGACCTCTATTAGAGAACTCGTCTACCCCATTGGTTATCCGCTCTGCGACAGATGTGACCACAGTGATTCTTTCGGCTATGTAGACAACTTTCGGCTATTGTTATACTTCTCAACTATCAAATAAAAAATCACTAATCTTACTAGAGGCACAAATAATAGTTACTATCGCTAGAGGGTATTGCTATAGGATTTAGTAAAATTTAGAAAAAGCTGAAAAGTGACCTGCTTTTAATGTCGCATCCATCGTTGCAGATAGTTAATATAAAATCAACATAGTATGTTGTTAATGTGATTAGTTGTAATAGAACTATCTGTTAGCAAGGCTCATTGATCTGTAATTTTATATAGTTCAGTATAAAGTTGTCCATATATAAACCTGCAGTGGCTGGATAATATAAAATTTCTTAAAACAAGTTTCATGTAAAGCTATTTGGGTATAAGATCATTGTTACCTCCTAACAAGAGAAGCATATATATAGTTTTACAATACCTTATAATTTAACCACATATATAATTTTAGGAGAAACAATAGATACAATACACGTGAAAGGTGTCCATTTAAATTTATTTATATATCAATAGGGAATTGCATGCGTGTACTGAATAGATTTCAGCTTGTGTTGCCTCATGTTCAAACTAAACTTAAAATTCCAAGTAAACTGCACCTTATTGTATTGCGAATACGACTTAAAATAGGAAGATCTAGTTGTATTATATTGCTTACTGCACCTACAATCAACCACCCCGAAACCGATAACATATTGACAGCTCGGCCCCCAATAGCATGCCCTGATGGAACTGTTGAAGGGGACAGAGATCGATATTTCCTTTCCAAAATTATAAATGTATTTATTTCCCAGGGCATGATTGGATTCTGAAAGAGACCTTAAACACCTACGCATTATAGTCTAGCCTTTTAAATTTTATATTTTTTAAATATCTGAATGTAAAAAAAAAAAACAAATAAACAATTTCAATCGGTAAAAATAGAATACGATAGATTTTTCCAAGATTAAATACTATTTAAGAAATAAAAATGTATTATTTACTAAGTGTACTGATGTTAATTTTAGTGCATTGGTTTTACCTAGAAATGCCTATCTATCAATAGAAAATAGAATAGTTCGTGAATATGCAGAAAGATTGCGTTACTCGATATGAATCAATAGATACAAATTGTAAATTTGATGCAATGACACTGCACAGTATCTCTAATTTTCAATCCGAATCGTAGCTCGTATGTTATTTATGGAGTTGTAGTGATTGCTAATCAAAGAATAATGCATGATAAAGTACAATGTATACTGTCAATGTGTATTCTAGGTTATTTTGAACCCAAGTTATTTTTTGTAAACGAATAAGTTAATACTTGTAAAAATATTAAGTACCTACTAAGATTAATAATACTAATTTTATTTGTGTATTTGTACAAACCTTCCTCGTTTATCTTTCTTTCAACCCCTGAAAGCCTTATCAAAACCAATGAGTAGTTTAGAAGAAGTTACCGAAGAAACAGTCAAAGATAAACAGCGACTTTATAATTATGAATAGATATAGATATAGTAATAAGGTTATTTAAAAGAAACCTTATGAATAATCAATAATTCTTACAAGTATGGTAAATCCTTTTGAGATTTTTATATGATGAGAATACACAATATGAGAAGAATATTTTTTAAATAGATTTGACCTTTTTGTAGAGTACAATAATAAATGAACAATACACACATATTATAAAGTAACAAAATGAAATCTGTTTAAAATCTTTTCAGTAAAACGTATACACATTCAAAAAGTACTTCTGAACACATATAAAGCTCTTCAAAACTGTCTGTCCATGTTCAATCCTGCTGTAAAACCCCTTTCATTCTCGATACGGACAAGAACCCCTTTGGCCCCTCACAATTTCCCCGTAAGTGAAAAATGACAGCTGCACGGGTATGAAATTTTTGTGCTGACTGTACGTGTATATCAATAGAGCCTGCTCCATTGAAATGGGTCCTATACATTCGGGTATTGGAATTCGACGACAAAGGGCTGGTCAACCTTTTTATTATACGCGTTTATAGTTATAGCAAACAAAGGAAGTTCTTTGTACTTCGATATCATGTAATGAAGGGGTAGAGAGAGTAATATCGGAGCAAATAGGTATTCGGAAAAAAATGCCTTTGTCAAGAAATTTCCACAACGGCACTTAATTCGAGTTAGAGCGATGGATTACGACCTCTGGAAATATCGTACGTAAAATAGGATTTCAAGCATAGGTAATCTTATTCAATGTGATATATATATATTTTATCGATAACATATTTACGTATAGTGGAGGTAAAGTGAAAACGTATCACAATTTATATTCCTCGCAATAGGTTGGATAATGGCAGACAGAGCCAAAACTGTGGCGAATAAACACAAGTTATAATTAGAAAACATATAATATTGGGTAAAGTACTGTCATAATCTCAGAGAAGTTTGATAAAATGATAACATACATCCAGTGGTACACAGGGAAGGTGAAGAACAAACAGAAATCTAGAAATAAAGACTAATACATAGTATAAAATTAATATTCACGCTACAACCCAAAGTTTTACCAATATTAAGTTCCAAATTATTATGTGTATATTTTATGGATGGTTTAATATTATCTCGCAATTCGTTCCTCAGCATTCAATGTAATCCTCGCGAAATTGCCATTCACTGGAGAACACTTGTCCGTTTATGTCAAATGTGAAGGTAATAGTAGGCTATCAATGGATTAACCTGAACGACGTTTCCAATTAAGATATATTTATTGCGGCCTTATATTACGCTTTGCTGTCTGTAATTACTCTGATAAGAGTTTAGTATCAAATAGTTTGTATATATTTGATATCTAAAGATTTGATATCTTATGTTGATAACTTTGGACTGTGTGCTGTAATGAAAAAATCACTCATAATATCATAAATAATTTTAAAAAATTCTCTTGAAACATACTAAAAACAATAAAACACTAAAACAAAATTGGATCGCCGGAAACGTTATATTATTATGAAAACAACAACGCCGCATGAACTTTTTAAAAAATAGTATAAGTATTACTGGCTTTAAAAGTTTTGCATCAAGAAAATTAAAAATGTCGCAAAGATTAAGATGAGATTGTTCGCGCCATTTTGCCGCTTGTGTATTGATTAGTATAGAATTGTCTCTGATTGGTCATCTCATTTGCTCGGGCCAATCAGAGAACCCGCTGGCCGGCCGCCATCTTATATTCAGTAGTGGCGTCGAGTTTCAGCATCGCAAGAGTGCGAACGCATTTTTAATTGCTATGAGATAAAATACCGCTTTTCCGCAAAAATTGTGTTCAGTAATTCGTGCCGCTAACATCTACAAGTAATATTAATCCGTTTGCTTAAATCCGCTATTTCCTATACACCCGCTAACGCCTATTTCTCGTGCTGAACTGTGTGATTCGTGTCGAGAGTGAAATCGAAAAGAAGATCCAAGGCCTTGGAAGAAGACCTGCAAGAAGACTCCGCGGATCACTCAGGTAAGTACGTAGAATAGGTTGTTCCCCCGCATATACAGTCCACTTCCGCTTTGTATTGGGCTCAAAACCGATTACTAATTTCGGCAGCCCTTACATTCTTTTTGGTCCTTACGAGCCGGATTAATAACCATTCTTTTTGGTCCTGTCGAACCGGATGAATAACCATTCTTTTTGGCCCTTATCGAGCCAATTAATTATCATTCTTTTTGATCCTTATCTTTCCGCATTTCTTTGAATTTTGAACACGGATTATTGAACACATTATTTTTGATAGTTATTTCGCATTATTAGTTAGTCATTTCGCATTATTTTAGTTGGTTATTTCGCATATTTTAGTTAGTTATTTCGCATTATTTTAGTTGAGATTACCCCCGCTTATAGTTCATACAAACCCGCCCGGTCATATATTCGTATCATTTATTACGCTTACCTACGTATTTACGATTTGTTATTTGAAAATATCGTAGGTACATACTCGAATAAAGATTGAAGTTCTTTGTTTAGTTGTAAATTCCCGCTTACCTACTTATATAAAAAAGTAGTATTCGCAGTTATAAAAAGAAACAACCGCTAGGTACTTATGTAATTATTGTGTACCCCAAACATCTCAGTATAGAAAAATCGCTTAGTTTTTTTGTATGTTAATATCGCTTTGGTTATTTGTTTACGATTTCAATTGTTACATTTAACATTTATATTCCGCTTTCCGATTGTCTGCAATTATTACGTACATAGTATAATTTGAAACCGCTTATAGAAAAATAAAACAATTTATTTAATTAAAAATATAGATTGACCGCACATATTTGGCTATTTTATAATAAGTCATCGCCTTATAAATTAAATTACCGCATATTTAGAATTTCTTTGCAATTAATTTACTTTGAAATATTATACTTATCGTCATACGACATACCTAATGTCGAAAGCAAGTACCTCAGCAAGTACTACAGAAGGTACGGATGAGATGAGTTTAACGTTAAGGAAACTCGTAGGAAAACGCGATGCAATTTTTGCTCAATTGCAGACTATTTATAAAAATTCTAAAGGGGATCTTGATGATGAATTGTCCGCAGATATGTTTTTGTCTAGTACTGTTTTGTTAGATGATTATCGCTCTAAGTTTGAGGCAATTATAGACGAAATTAACGACACTCAGTTACGTATAAAGCCCTCGCAAGAAACAAATTATCAAAGTATGTTAGCCTTTGATGATCTATATTCGCGTATTAAACATGCCGCAACCAAATTGAAAGCATCTCAGAGTCCTGTTGTTCAGACATGCACCGCACAAATTTCTAATAAACAAGTAATTAATTTACCTAGGCTTGATTTAGTTAGCTTTGATGGTGAGCCTTTAAAGTGGCCTACCTTTTACGAGACCTTCAAGAGTACCATACATGAGAATTCTGACCTCACAGATAATGAAAGAGTCCAGTACTTGATGGGTAAGCTGACAGGAAGCGCTCTCGCTGTATGCTCTGGTATTACGCCTAATCAAGCTAATTACAATTTAATATGGAACACGCTAGTAAAAAAATACGAAGATAAAAGGCGCCTAGCCTCCGCATATTTAGATCGCATGTTTGAATTTAAACCCTTTCAAAGGGCTACGCTGCAGAATATGGACGCATTTTTAGAACAGTTCTGTCCCGCTGTATCAAGTTTAAAGGCTTTAAATATTGAGAATTTATGTGATTTCATTTTATTGCACACCGCTTTAAAGAAAATAGACGTAGAAACCGCCCGCGCTTTTGAAATGCTTAAGAGAGATACGAATATACCATCTTATAATGATTTAGTAAAATTTATACGCGAACAGTCAAAAATCATTGAACGCTCGACAGAGAATCGAACTCGCAACCATACGCCCGCATCGCCGTACACTACCGCTCGAAACAATAGTAAACGAGTTATGCATTCATTCGTTGCCGCGCCATTGAAACATTGTTTGTTTTGCAAGCAAACAAATCATGTACAATTATATAAATGTTTTGAATTTAGAAATTTACCGCTAGAAAAAAGATTTGCATTTGTTAAGCAGAATAATGGTTGCTTTAATTGTCTAAGTTTTTCGCATTACATTGGTAAATGTAAATCATTGAGTTTGTGTAAACATTGCAACTATAAACACAACTCGCTTTTATGTAAACATAACGCTTTAGGTATTAGGCAGCACGCAGCGCCTCCCCGCACCCCCGTTAGAATGCACCCGCTAAACACGTCCGATCATTCCATGCAGCAAAGGACGAATGAAAAGGAGATTGATAAGAAAAAGGCATCTCCCGCGCAACCGCATATTGATAATATTGATTCGCATAATAAAAATATTTCTTTATATAATACGCACACTAATACACCGCATTTCGAAACCTGTTTGTTAGCAAGTGTGTGCGTCAACGCATACGATTATTCAGGCAATATTAAAAGTGTAAGGGCACTTATTGACCAAGGGTCAACTAATAACTTTATTACTGAATCTTGTTGTGCAAAGTTAGGTTTAAATTATGATAGAAGTTTTAACGCCACCGTTAGAGGAATTGGCTCTTCAACTAAATCTATTAAGGGTGCTACTTCGCTTAATTTATTTTCGCAATATAATGATAATGTTTGTATACCGCTTGACGCGTATGTTCTTGATACTATTACAGATAAATTGCCCGCAATTAAAATTGATATTTCAACGTTTTCGCATTTGAATCATTTACCGCTCGCAGATCCTAATTTTTATTTTCCTGATGAGATAGAAATACTCATAGGAGCCCCGCTTTTCTCAAGAATATTTTGTCAGGGACGTATCTCCGGACCACCGGGAACTCCCACCGCTTTTGAAACTATATTTGGCTATACCGTAATGGGTACGGCTCCCGCTGAAAAAACTACAGATTGTTTTTTGTCTTTATTTTCCGCTTTTGAAAATGATAAACCGCGTATTGAAGAACTTCTTCAAAACTTTTGGAAACTTGAGGAGGTATTAGTAAAACCTTCCTTGAGTATTGCTGATAATGAATGCGAGCAAGGATTTGTGAAGACCGTTAGCCGTAATACAACTGGTCGTTACACGGTCGCCTTGCCATTCTCACGTGACCCCGCTGTACTTAGCGAATAGCATACCAAGTAGCTAAAAAACGCTATATATCGCTCGAACGTAAATTTATATCCTCGCCTCGCTTGCGTCAAGAGTATAATGCTATTATTGGGGAATATTTAGATAAAGGATATATATCTTTACTTAGCAATGATACCCCGCAGTCGCCCGCTTATTACATTCCGCATCACGCAGTCGTACGCAACGACAAATCAACAACTAAGGTCCGCATAGTTATGGATGCCAGTGCGAAAACCAGCACTAGCATATCTTTGAATGACATATTGCATATAGGTGAAAATTTACAGAATGATTTATTTGCAATGTTATTAAATTTTCGTTTTTACAAAATCGCATTAATGGCAGATATAAAGCAAATGTATCTACAAATTGTTGTTAGACCAGAAGATAGAAAATTTCAAAGGTTTTTATTTAGATTCGATGAGTCATCCCCGCTTGACGTATATCAGTTTAACCGCGTTTGCTTTGGACTAAGAAGCAGTCCGTTCTTAGCACTCAGAGTAGTGAAGCAGTTGTGTCAGGATGAAGCGTCATCTTACCCGCTTGCAGCCGAGGTTGTAAAAAACAATTGTTATATGGACGATTTGTGCTACTCCGTCGCCACCTACCAGGACTCCTATCAACTCAAAAATGAGTTGTTACGGATGTTTATGGCCGGGGGCTTTGAACTAGTAAAGTGGTCTAGTAACTCCACGGAGTTACTTAGTACTCTTCCTGAATCACATCGCTATTCGTCTACTGTAAAATTTGATGAGCCCAACCAAAGTCTTAAGGTCTTAGGTCTTAAATGGGATCCCGCTAGTGATTGTTTTTTATTTGATATCTCGCTCGAACCCCGCCAATTTACAAAACGCAATATATTGTCAGTGATAGCGCGACAGTTTGATATAATGGGTTTAATTGCACCTACTATTTTATACGCAAAATTAATATTACAACAAATTTGGCTTTTGAAGTTAGATTGGGACGATGAGCTCCCTCCGCATATACATAATACATGGGCAAGTTACCTAAAAGAACTGCCATCTTTACAGGAATTACGCATCCCGCGCCACTTAGGTATTTTGAAAAATTCTGTAATTTCTTTGATTGCTTTCGCCGATGCAAGCGAACGCGCTTATGGTGCCGTCATTTATATTAGGACGGAAACTCGCTCGCAAAGACCGCCTACTATCAATTTAGTTTGTGCAAAATCTAAAGTCGCTCCGCTTAACACAGTATCTGTGGCCAGACTTGAGCTCTGTGCTATTTTGCTTATGTCAAAACTGATGCGTCGCGTTCTAGACACATATGAACCGCGCCGCTCTATTAAAAATATTTATTGTTTTTCGGATTCAATGGTTGCATTACATTGGATTCATTCCGCTCCTAATAAATTTAAAACTTTCGTGGCCACACGTGTTACGAAAGTACTAACCGCTTTACCCGCTCATCACTTCTATCACGTGACAGGAAAGGACAACCCGAGCGATTGTTTGTCTCGTGGCTTGTCTCCTGCTCAGTTAAGGAACCATCAATGTTGGTTCACTGGTCCATCTTGGCTGTATAAAGACATACAAGAATGGCCTATCACCGCAATAAATACCGCATCAATTGATAATAATTTGCCTGAAACAAAAGTCATAACGCTTACCACCGTCGCTTTAGAAGATGAACCTCCGCATTTATTTATTTCTTTGTCACACCGCATTTCGTCTTGGAAGAAACTTCTTCACGCTATTGTTTATGTATACCGTTTCATACGGAAACTACCGCGCTCTAGTATATTCACCGCTCATGAAATGAATTTCGCAGAAACCGCTATTATTAAAGAATTGCAATCATGTTGCTTCGCTGAAGAAATAAATCGCTTGACCGCTAATAAAAATTGTCGAACCACATTAGGTCGACTTGCCCCATTTCTTGACAAAGAAGGATTGTTGAGAGTTGGGGGCCGCCTTCGTAACGCTGATTTGTTGTATGATCAACAGCATCCTTTGCTTTTACCGCGTAAACATCGAATTGTCGAATTAATTATTGATGATTGTCATAGAAAAAACTGCCACACAGGCCCGCTAGCTGTAATGTCAATATTACGTCAAAAATATTGGATATTGTCATGCAGAAATATAGTAAGACAGGTCATACACAAATGTAATTTTTGCTTCCGCGTTAAACCTAAACATGTTTATCCATTTATGGGTGATTTACCCGCTTGTAGGGTAAACGAAGCTAAAGCCTTCACGCATACCGCAGTGGACTACGCTGGTCCGATAAGAATCATACCATATAGAAAAAGAGGTGTACATGCTATCAAGTCATATTTATGCATTTTTGTGTGTCTGGTGACGCGGGCCATCCACGTCGAACTGACCACAGACTTGAGCACAAACACATTTCTATCCGCATTTAAACGTTTTCTAGCTCGCCGAGGCGCTGTGTCTTGTATGTACTCAGACAATGGTACTGCATTCATAGGCGCAAGAAACGCTTTATCTGAAATTTATAGCCTGGTCAATTCCGAGGAGTTTAGAGACTCGTTTGCACAGGAATTGTCAGATTTACGAATAGATTGGAAATTCAACCCTCCGCGTAGCCCCCATTTCGGCGGTCATTATGAGATATTCGTAAAAAACTTTAAATCGCATTTATATCGGGTTATCGGTGCGCAACTACTTACCTACGAGGAATTGCTAACAGTTATTACGCAAATAGAGTGCGTAATTAACTCGCGACCGCTTACTTTACTCGGTGAAGATCCATCTGAGCCGAGCGCGCTGACTCCTTCGCACTTTTTGATGACCACCCCGCTAAAGAATTTGCCTGCTTGCCGCGTCGACGATGAGCAACCAAATGTGTTGCGTCGTTATGCGTTATTAGATCAAATGGTGCAGTCATTCGCTAAACGCTGGAAGACAGAGTATCTTCATTTATTGCAGACGAGAGGAAAATGGAATACTCCCTCAAACCCTATTGAAGTAGGTACTGTAGTTGTCATACTGACTGATAACCTTCCGCCTTTACATTGGCCATTAGGCATTATTATCGCTACCTATCCCGGCAAAGATGGGATCACTAGAGTAGCTTCCGTTAGGACGGCTACAGGCATTTGCAAGAGACCTGTAGTCCGTTTGTGTCCTCTGCCTACACAGTAGGACCCGCATATTTATCCGCTTTATGTTTGTTATAGTTACGCGCTTGTTTTGTCTATAGTTTTAACCGCTGTATATATAACCGCTTTGTTTTACCGCTTTAAGTTATTTCCCGCTTTCTTTTATTAGTTTTTAAAAACCGATGGTTTTTAGGCCGGGGGCATGTTCGCGCCATTTTGCCGCTTGTGTATTGATTAGTATAGAATTGTCTCTGATTGGTCATCTCATTTGCTCGGGCCAATCAGAGAACCCGCTGGCCGGCCGCCATCTTATATTCAGTAGTGGCGTCGAGTTTCAGCATCGCAAGAGTGCGAACGCATTTTTAATTGCTATGAGATAAAATACCGCTTTTCCGCAAAAATTGTGTTCAGTAATTCGTGCCGCTAACATCTACAAGTAATATTAATCCGTTTGCTTAAATCCGCTATTTCCTATACACCCGCTAACGCCTATTTCTCGTGCTGAACTGTGTGATTCGTGTCGAGAGTGAAATCGAAAAGAAGATCCAAGGCCTTGGAAGAAGACCTGCAAGAAGACTCCGCGGATCACTCAGGTAAGTACGTAGAATAGGTTGTTCCCCCGCATATACAGTCCACTTCCGCTTTGTATTGGGCTCAAAACCGATTACTAATTTCGGCAGCCCTTACAGAGATGAACGTCCCTCTTTGAAATGTTAAAAAGGAAAGCCACGAAGAAAAAAAATCAAGACTTTTTTGTAACTGTTCATTTTAGTCAAGAACTTAAAGGTTTCTAAGTTCTTCTACACTAGACTACTTATTCCAGTCTTTCTTGGTTTACGAACCTTAGAATAAGTAACTTAATTTGGGGTGATTGCTATACATATTATAAGGTAATAATACTTACCCTATAATATGTACATATTATAAGGCGATAATACACAAATTTCAAGATGCTATACAAGTTTTTAGCTTTTACTAATACTTATATCTAAAGTTTACATAGATCACTGCTGCTATTAGATGAATATATATAATTTTCATCAATATAATTTTTTGTTTATATAATTATATCATTATATAGAGGTGTCTATTATCTATTAGCATACGTTGTGACTGTGTCATTGTTTCTAACCAAATTCTGAACAGATATCTGCGCCAAAATAAAAATACTCTCCTTTTTTACTTATATGGTTTATCTGGGATCGTGGGAATAATCAATCAATAGTTCTCCATCACACTTGATACCATACTTATTTTAAAAGTTGGGAATTCCCCATGGATAGCCGTCAGCGTAGTGTAGGGGCTGCTGTCTCCTACCGGCTAAATCCCAACGACTTTCCATTACAGCCATAGATGGACGGGGTCACGGAACGTTCCAAGGGTTGCATAAGTTCTTAGACAATTGTCACCTACCATCAAGTCTGAAAACCAAATCAACTGATAATTTTGAAAAAGCGACATTTTTTTAACCAAATATAATATACAAACTTTCTTCGTTAAAGTAAACCGCATTAAAATCCGTTGCTTAGTTTAATAGATCTAAGCGTACAGAGGACAGACGGCTAAAGAAAGACAGACCACTAAAATTGAAGAGTTCTTTTAAAAAAATATAGTGTTATATTCAAGTGTTAAAGGGAAAAAATTCAAAATTATGGACACCCGTATTATTGCCGGAAATAATTTCAATGCGACAATAGAACTATTCGACAATGACAATTTTCACCTAAAAGGTGGCTTGCAGTTGACCAATTTGTATTCAGCTCGCAATGCGCCAAGGCAATGATTACAACCCACCCGAGTCTTTATGTTAATGTAACAGTTGAAAATTCACTTGCGTTGATTTTTCTTTGGCACTTACCTTTTCAGGTGTGGTTACGATGGCAGCTGCAAGTATTCTCCCTATCAGAATCATTAATTTTTCCGTTACTTAACCGTTATTAACCGTTATTTTTCATTAATTTAAATGTTTATTTTTTGTCTAGCTTTGAATTTCTAAATTTATTTTTAAATGATCCCTCGAGAATAGTACTTTTTCTGGAAGAAAGGTATTTCCTTATCGCTGACAACGTATATCTAAACACAATTATTTGTTTGAATAATTAAGGCGTGAAAGCGTAACAAACTCACTTTCGCATTTATAATATTAGTTAGGTTAGGTAGTCATAAGTTAGTTAGTTAAAAAATATTAGGTATTGTCTAGATTTTTCAAGTCTCTATTTATTCAACTGGGATGTATTTAAGATTTTTGAAAATATTTTGATAATTTATTATGATTATTTTCACGCTACACGCTACGCTTATCACTGTTCTCAGATTGGTTTGATTCTGTCTCTTTCCAACTTAACTTTTCTTTCCGTCATTTGCACGTGACGTGATCACGAATTCGTAACTTTTTTATCAACGTCTCGCCCCACCTTTATATCGAGCACAAAAGTGTGGATTTTCTTTCGTCGAGTTCTCTGCGGCATGTTAATTTGCGAAGTTTTCTTTGAAAAAAATATTAAATTCGTATCAAAACAGATTTGTTATTACTTTCATAATATGTAATAACATTGTTATTACTTACTCAGTTGTTCTATGTGAGTTAGTTTGTTGAAGAATTTTTTAGAAGAAGAATTTACAGACTGAAATGCGCGGCAAGTGCGCTGTGTCGACCTGGTAGGATAAAGTAGGATAAACTTATTAGAAGGACATAAGAAAATGGTCTTTGACATTCCTTACTCTCTGACTAATTAAAACACAACAGAACATTATTATCAAAGACTATATAAGTATAATTGGGAGTTGAATGATTATTATGTTGTTATTTCAAGCCAGTCTTCCGTAAGGCGGTAGCTATGCCGCCAGTTGAGCTGCACAATTTGTGACTGCGTAGCGCAGTGTACAACTGAAAAATTAATAAAAACTCGTCACTTCCTATTTGATAGCTGACATCACTATATTGAGATATAATATAACACGTATACATTCTGAGTGTTAGTTAAAAGATAAAACAGTGGTTTTATGTGTTCCGTGCAAAACAAATAAAGGTTCATACAGTTTATAGGGTCGGTGGGTGAGCACTTAACGGCAGATAGCAGAGGTGCCCTAAAATAATGCAGTCGACGTAAAAAGATTAACAGGGAATCCACTCCGGTGTCACGGACAGGGATCAAGAAATATAGTCGGGATCTTGAGACAGGAAAAATGATATGGACGGTCCTTAGCTTTTTTTTTTAAATTTGTTTAACGAGCGATGACAATGTATAAGACTTTTACTTTATTTACTTACTTTATTTTGAATTTAGTTTTGTCGTGTTGATCCACGTTATTTATTTTCCTTTTTATTATATTTATTCTAGATAAAATTGCTTACAACATCATTCATTTTATTGTTATGTCTATACATTTTCTACTGCGAGTAGGTCGAGGCGGTGTAGGAAGACGATGGAGGTGTAATGGGTCGTATCCTTGCGAGAATTATTTGTTGTAGTATAACACAAAATCGCGGTGAATTAAATGTGGGTAAATTCTCAGATGTTTATTGAGATAATAATGCTTTGTAAAAAGAGTTGGCTAAGAAATTGAAAACATTAAAACAACCGTTCTACTTAAAATATAATTATGTTCTACATAATTATGTGTAGGACAGGTAGACATCTAATATTATGGTGGTATAAAGTATTTTTATTATAGTTACATAGATAAAAAGCACGGAATCCACGTAAGCTGTGTTTTTTACACAATTTTAGCGCGATTTATTATATAATTACGTCATTACATAATGGTTAAATTTTTATATGAATAACCGAATATTTACAGTATATTGTTTGATATTTTATCTATATTCTTTACCATTTCTGAGGGATACTGGAACTTGGTTATAAATTTTTTAACCCCCTGTCACTTTGTTTGACTGTGTTTATTTTATTTTATTTTGAATATAAACCCAACATCAAAACAAAATAACATACAATAGACACATTATTACTACTTACATTGCCAATTACAGGGTTTCATATGTTTGATATGTTTACATGGAGATTTATTTCCATGTAAACCTAACACGCTCCTCTTCGCTTTGCTTCGCTTCGCTCCTCGTTGCACCTATTTTTGACTTTTGGTGAAAGATTTTTGATTTCATACTTTACGATCTGCCCAATTCTACGATCTGCCCACGACAGATATAAATTATTATAAGAAATATTATCAATTTGAATATGAAATATTAATTGAAACTGGAAAAAGATTATTTTATTAACAATATTATTGTTGTTAACTTGCGTAGTACCTACTTACTAAAGTTTCCTCAAATAATAATAATAATAACAATGCTTATCACAAACTGAGTAAGTTCGCAAAGAAGTAAAAGATTTTCATATAAATCATGTCCCACAAAAAACGTGTCTGTTTTGATTCGACTCTTACACCGACGTGATTTGTGGCCGAACGTAATGTTTTTCCTGTTTTTTGTCTCTGCTCCCTAATCTTGTCCTACTTTTTTGTTCCAGTGCCTTGAATTTGCTGAAACAAATAAAGTTTTGTCTCATTCTTATACACAATTAAATGTGTGGACTAAAATGAAGAGATCGTTCCTATAGTGCACGAAGAAGTGTTTTAATTTATAAAGAATTGCCTATACTTATTTGTCTTATAGTAAAAAAAAAATAGATAGGGTATCTGTTTCAAGGTAGGTTTTAACTAGGTTTTAACACGCGTTAAAAGGCTACCGTGCGTGCCTACAATACGTGCACCTTCAACTTATCTGATGAACTTTTGAACTTTACAATAAAAATATTCTATATTCGAATGGTCTTCAAATTATTATCTTCTATATATATATATATCATATATGTCCTCCGAAACGGTTGACTGATTTCTAAGAATTTTTTTGTGGCCAATGCCAATTTTTTTTTTTTTTGGCAAAACAACCTTTGCCAGATTAGCTTCTTTTCGTATAAAATTATTTTGAGAAATAATTACTTCCATGAGCAATTTCTTTCAAAGTAACCCATAATAATATATAAAATTCTTTATGTAAAAATATGTAACTCTTTTTTTTATATAAAATAATTGAAAATCTTTCATTTCATCAAACACATTCTGTACGATCCAGTTGAAAACACTGAATATGCGACGGGAAACTTTACAAATGGAAAAGAAAAACCTGGAAAACTTCTCTATTTAGATGAATTTGTAATGAACTAGTTTGAAACGGATTTAATCCGGTCTTAACTAGTTACTGAATACTTTTATAGATTTCGTATAGATTGCTAGAAACAAATTTTGTTTATCTGTAATCGTTAATAAAAGCCAGGAATGTGTTTAATTTAAATTGAAAAACAAGCTATATTAAATAATTTGTAGTCGAATGACATTACTTACTTTCTCTGAAAGTTCAGTAAGATAGAAACTGATTTTATTATTAAGTAAGTAATTAGTATTCGCAATTCCATACTTAAATAGTATTTTGAATGGGTCTCCCACACCAGGCTTATGTTTGTATTTTGGGGGCCATTCCTTATCTTACAATATAATTATTTTATTTGTTAGTAAAAATAAATTAAATAAACATTTACTTCATTTTTAAAATAAATAATTATAACTGAGAAACATATTAATAAAAAAGCGCGTATGTGTATATAAATAATATTATATATGTATCTCTGAGTGTATGTATATGTAGGATTAATTTTGGTACCCAAAATCATGTAGCAGAGTAAATCGGTTTGAGAATCTGCACTCACAATTTCGCCAAAATCAACTATAAGGGGATATTCAGTGGCCAGTTGTTTTATTTAATTCTTATACAACGAAATGTGAAATAATTAAGGAAGAATGATCAGACCATCGTTAGATTTGCTTCTAAATTCTCGTTTGAGTCTATTTTTTCCTCTTATCCCCGAGCTTACGCGACACATTATTATTTCTATATTGCACCTCTTTGCCCCTCTGTCCCTCTGTCCCCACTTTAACGAATATTTGATGGCGCCCATCTATCTCGCAGCATAATATTCTGTGTCGATGAATAATGATGTTTTGAATTTATTTCCAAGAGCTTCACTTTGACAGGATTGTTTAAGCGAAGCAATAATAATGGTGAGGGAAATTAAATGGGCGCTTGTATACGTGTAATTATTTAATGTTTATATTGTTCTAATTCAATTTATGGATTTACGAAAATGTATCCATAAATTGGAAAATTGGAGACTCTTTTGATGTATAAATTGGTCGACTTATAGGAAGAGGATGAAACAAAAGAAAAATAAAAAAATTAAGAAGAGAGAAATTACTGTCTAACACGGTTGTGAAAATTATGTTTAGTGTTTTCTTTATTTTATTTTATCTTAGAGGTTTGATTTAAGTAATAGATATATTTGGAACATATTTTATTCAAGTAGGTACCTACTGAAAATAAGACAAAATCCAAAATAATATTTATGGAAAAAAATATTTAGATAATCAATATGAAATCTCTTGCTACATTAGATTAAAGCCATGTTTATTTAATGAAAGGGCACACTTAAAACTAGACAGACAATCTGACATCAGTAAATTCTCTCTTACAAAGAACTATAGTGAAATACAGAATCTTTGTATGAGGAAAAGACGCCAGAGCCAAATAACCACCATCAGGCACCATCGTCTATTATCTTTTCTTCTATCAAAATCAACAGTGTAATTGTATTTCCCCTGGGCTTGTTTGTAACTATGATGAAGGTACCATACCACCAACTATCAACTAAATATTTAGTCTGTCTATTTGTACTTAATATAAGACTGTCTTTTGTTATCTGTCATAATAATGGTGAGCATGAAAACATAAGCATGTCGTAAAGAAAAGGCAAAAAAACCTTTCCGCTCATAGATTAGGTTCAAGTTTTTTTTAATGTAATTAATGCTTATAGTTAACACGAAATGAACAATAAATACTTAATTCCTGTGTCATTCAGTGAAGTCAAGTAATAAGTCAATAATCCACAATTTATATGAAATGCATACAACGTGTTATGAATAAAAACTTATTTTAACTATTGACCAGTGGATAATTTTTTAAAGATACTTTCATCGCTTTTGTGTTAAAAACGTCAAGACATTTTCTCAAGTGATCTAACACTATGAACAAAAAATCAACAAAAAATATGAACGAAAGTTAAATTACAGCGACTGGACGTTTTTAAGAGTTTTATTCAATTTCTGCACAATATTCTTATTCAAAAGGACGTTTTGTCTCGAAATGAGATAAAACAGTGGCGTCCCTGACACTTTCTTTCATTTACCCCGTACACAAAATACCTTCTTTTGAAATTAAAATGAAAACAGCGACACAGACCTTGCTTCCCGCTACCATTAGTCATCGAAATAAGCAATCATCCGACTCTCCCCCCTTTTAATTATGCAAAATCTGTCCCATTCATTCCGTTGGCCCTCCCCCCCACACCAGTCTCGTCTTAGCGGAATGGACAATATTATTTACTTGGAAATTATGAAAAATACACAAGACGAATGACGCCATCTGTTTCTATTTCGGCTCAAAGCGAGTAGAAAGCTCCGTTTTTGTTTCGCGTTGGACAGGTGCAAAGGATTAAACATTTATTTGTTCAGTAACATTATATTTAAAAAAAAAAATTAGAAATAATAATAAGTGACTGTGCCATAATAAATTAAATTTATGTACTTATCAATGAACGTAGAAAGGGTTGGAATAGCTGGTAATAAAGATCATGCTATTGAATGCACATAGGCAGACAATTTTAATGTATCAAAATATACCCTTTTAGTAATTGTGATTTTAGTACATAATATGAAAGGCTTGAACAAATCTAGGATGATTCAGAATTCTAGGTAGGTAATACATTGGAGTGTTTATCTGACAAATATTATTATTGCCATGTCACTTTTTCATAACATATCTATAGTAAGTATGCAATAATATTGCCATTGCATTCATGCATATTTCAGTAAAATTAAACACCAATTGGGGAAACAAAGATTGAAGCGTTCCACTGCGAGGCTTTGAAAAGTTTCCCGAAATTATTTCGAGAGAATTTTTCGCTCAATCATAACATTCAGTCGATTATCAATTCAACCCGTTCACCGCTAGTTGGATGTCAATATTCATTTAGTCTGTGGCCACGGCGCGGGCGCGCGTGATTTGTCGCCCTCCTGCTCGACGCTCGAAAACCAAAATGTAGTACTACAAAAACAGTACGCTAACTCGACAACATTTAAACTTTTAGACTCTGTCACGGCCCTATAACGTTTTCAATTTAAATGACATAATTTATTACGATTTTTGAGGAGTCATATTTTCTTATGTAATTAGTTATTGGAAAAAAAGAAAAGATAGGGACAATGAAGGATTATCCAGGGAGAAAACAGGGGAATACATTTGTATGGAAAAACGCTGGTAGCGTACCCTCTTAAACTATGTGTAAGTAACTACAATACTAGCGTGCACAACATCCATGCACGCAACTGTACAAAAGTAAGTACAAGTGAAAGCGGTGCGCACTCATATACTGTGGATGACATTTGCAAAAGTTTCGCTACTGTGTCTCCTGTTTCTGTGTGTTTGAAGGGACCAATCGTGAACCGAATACGAAATGGAGTGGAGTTTTCGCCGAGGGCTGTGCGCGTGTCGAAAATCGTTTCGTTACTAATTTGCAATATGTCTGTAGAGGCGACATGAATCTGAAATTAATATTATGTAATATTTTGAAATCAAGATTTGATTATTAACATGGGAAATATGATTTTCAGAATATTATATAGGTATTATACGCGCACGAGTTCGTTTTAATTTCGATATCTGTGAGGCCACCTCAACAATACTTAAACGAAACTCATTACCAGGGGAGATATGAACAGCCTGGCGAAAATTACTGTTCAGTTGTTTGATGAGATTCTTATACTCGATCATTTTGTGGATTTCATTATTATATAATACATGCATTAAAAGATTAGTAACCAAAACCAAGGCATCCTATGATTTTAATGAACATATTAAAAAAATATTAAAAGTTTGTTGCGCTTAGCAACACATTTAGCGATTTATTTTTATTTATATAGATTAGGTAACACATAATTATACACCTTTTTCATTATTGTTCTAAGACGGCACTTACTTACCTCCAAACAAAAATGTCGTTATCTCAGTTTCAAGGTATACCTAACATATGGAAAAAGTCAAGTTAGGTAAAGTTACACATTTTTGGGACCATTTTGGTTTTGTAGAATTTGGTTATGCGAACTGAATTTTTATAACAAGTTGATTTTTTAAATGAGATTTCCATGGATAGATAAATTTTGTTAAATACCTATTTAATATTTTGCCATCTGCATAAATAGAACATTTTATTCTATATAATTATGCCTGTCCATTAAACGTCACGTTTAGGCGTATTTTTGTGAATAAATTTATATGAATATAATTCAATTTGAGCAATTTATTCAAGTAATTAAATCGTCTTGTTTCAGAGTTTTCTCAGTACATGGGTGAGATGGAGGTCCAGGACTATAAGGCAATGACTGGAGTAACTGAAAGGTTAGTAGACTTTATTACTTATTATTTACGGATACCACAACAATAAACCATCGACCGACGGGAAGCTTTCCATTTTCTTTTAACTATTTTTTTTTATTTTAGCTAATAGATGATATTATGATAACGATAGAATGGAAATATATTTTACTAGCTGGTTACCGCGACTTCGTCTGCGTTGAAAAAGCAATATATCGCCTAACATCGTTATTGCTATTATACTTAGCCAGGAGTTAGTTTCCTTAATTTTAGATAATCCTTCGGGAGCAGTACTTTTTTTCTGGGTGAAAGGTACCCTATGTCCTTTCTGGTGTCCCAGACAACGTCTATGCAAAATTTCATGGTGATCGGTTCAGTAGTTTTTGCGTGGAAGAGTTACAAACATCCATACAAACATCCATACATCCATACATCCAAACAAACTTTCGCATTTATAATATTAATAGGATTTAATTATTTTTATTTTTTTTTGATAAAATACTACAAAGTGAAAATATATACAAATTAATAGTTATTATTGGTCCCGATTATAAACCATAGTTAATAAAAATGTTATAAAATAAAAATAAAAGCGTAAAAATAAATTATGTATTTTCAATTGACAGAGTTAGGTTTTTGGTACGATTGACAATTAATAGCACAGAGGCGTATTAGAATGCGTTGCAAGCGAACGGCTGCCATCCCTCTACGAATACTATGAGCAGTGGATGTTTACCGATGTTTATGATGACATTATCATCAATCATTCTCAACATGAGACGTGTAACGTCGAATGTAAACATCGTCTGAAATTATCATTTCAAATATTGAAAAAAAAAAATGTATTTATGGATTTATTATTATCCTAGAAATTATATCCTAGTATACGTTAATTCAGGTAATAAATTATATCTGTGTCAAATTTCATCCAAATGCGTTTAGCTATTGATACGCGAATGAGTTTAGGTTTTATTATAATTTTTGTGCAAGGAAAATTATAATAAAACAAAGGTTTTATTATATTTTTTATATTTATGTTATGTTAGGAATTGTTAGAGCTAGGTTAGAGCCCGTTCCTACTTACCTCTCTTACTTTATGATATCATGGTCGACAGCGCACTAGCATTTCTTTGATTTTTTGTTGTGTTCTTAGGTCTTGCTTGTATTTATAGAATATGAATCTGGCTGACTGTCCATTTGGTGGATCTAAAAAAAATTAAAGAAAAATTCTAAGAAACTTTAGGTTCTCTGTGTGATCCATAGATTCAGTGTTTCTAAGGACACACAAAGGAACACTAAGACAGTTTAGTATCATGCAATTTCATATCATAATTGGTAATTATATTGTTATTATTTTAGAAAAATATATATAAAACATAAAGTCTGTCTGGTTTTTTAACTTTTACTATTTGCGACTATTAATTATCTTGATTGAAAGTGCATCCCTCGGGCGCTTCACTATGTAAAACATCATCCCTCTTTAATCAAGATGAAAGCGCCATAATAGGTCTCGTGTCAAAAGGAACCAGCAATGCTTTGATTGTGATACCTACGTACATTATAGTTATAGACGTGTTATAAATCATTCTATTTTTTACCTTATTATTGGTGCGCTAAGGTCGCTGTCGACACAGTGACCTGTTGTAATATTGTAACTCACGAAGAAGAGCAGAAAGGTTGGCTGGCTATAGGATATTGCGTGGGAAAAAGGCTGGCCACGCAGATTTTACTCTGGATTTTATCAATATTAAAATAAATGGAATGTCTCTATGAAATAAGAGAGAACAATTAATATATAACATAATTTCAAATTATAATTATACAAGCATACTAATTTTTAAATGTTAATGTCTGGTGATGAGGTATATATTATGTAATTATTTTAAATAACAATAACAAAACATTAATAACATTTTGACTCTTAGCCATTGCTGTGTAATCTCAGTTTTTTTTTTGTATTTTAAAGCCAATAAGAAGTTTCATTCACCATTCCTTTACTGCGCAGTTCTATACTAACGGGACTTTGTTATAATTACATCACATATTATTCATAGATAAGAAAATAATTATATATAATATTGTAGTTACGATTCCAAATCAGTCATTAATATGATAACATCGAACCTAATTATTATAATTAACATCAAACATGACTGTGGCCCACCATGGTAACATTTTATAATATATTAAGAGATTTTGTATAAATAAGGGTCTTGGTAGAGAGTCTTATTTAATTTGAATATAATGAATTTTTTTTTTAAACTAATTTGAAAGAAAATTATGCATCGGATGTTTATACATATTAAGGAGGTATATAATTTTTTTTGTGATAATTTACATACCTTTGACCAGTCCCTTAATTTTATACTTAACTAAGCCCCGTTCAAGCGTCCGACGTCATCCATCTTGTTTTTCTTTTTTTCGCCCTCCCAATTCCAACAACGTTCGTCAAAGTGCAATATCATCAAATCACTGTAAAAGAAGTTCCATGATTTGGGTGGAGGGTTAGTGGAGGAGGGATAAAATATTACAACGAGAGAGTTCGTTTCCGCCAGGACGAGTTGCTCGCTATAGGCTTTCCACTCACATTGAGCGTTGATTGTGAAGCGATGGATTGCTGCTTTAATGCTGTTTTATTGCTTAAAGAAATATTGGACATTGTGAAACAAGGGATAAATATTTATAAAGTTTATTTTGTAATTATAAAATACTAGTTTTTGTACGCGAATTCGTCCGCGCCCCCTTCTTTTATTAATCCTTATTGATCATATATTTTGGTGAAGCGTAGATATATTATGTATTTTCATGACTATTGTAAGCGTAACAAACAAAGAAACTAACTTTCTCATTTATAATATTAATAAGAATTCAGCAAAGTAGTGTATTTTATCTTCAGCAAAGTTGCCTTTTTCTTCTTAATGTGTTGCTACGAAAGATGGCGACCAACATGAGAGTGGCATGAGAGTGGAGGAGTGCTAACATTATTCTCTTAAATTCTTCATAGTTCCATCATTTATTTTTGGTTGTCTATCATCCATTTGTACATTTTGTAATTAAACGTAGGTATTACCTAACCTGGGGTGGATATTATTAATATTGGCACTTTCTACAAATGCATGCATAATAATGAGTAATAATTTAAGAGCATTGCCTATTAATTATAGTAATCGCCTGTTAGCTCTTTGGTGCGAGGTACATACCGCCACGCCGAGAAGACCTTGTATCAGACTTCCACAGTTTAGACGCTTTTGACTTTTTAGTGGCTAGGCTTAGCGCTTTTCTAATAATAATGATTATAAAATATCTAAAGATTTTTTCCTTATAGTATAGCTTGTGTTGGACAATTAGATCACCGCTTTTAGTGGCGGCATCTTGTGCCGAGTCACTCAAGACGTATTTCATGGTACGTCGACTCACGAAATGATATTGTCGGATATATGATTTGAGAAAGTAACAAATTTATTTGCCTTTGTACTGAACATAGTTCAACAAAGTATCGATCTAAAACGATTTCATTTATTATTTTCTTTGAATCCAGATCACAGTATGGCATCCGAAAATATTTACTGCTTTGTAAGTATAAAATAAAATTTATATTTATATTTATGATTTTTTATGCTTAGGTATTTTATCTCAAAAGATAAGCTATTACTTATATAGAATATAAATAAAGTTGTATATAAATATAGTAGAAGAAAGATTTTTATATAATAAGAGCGATATTTGCATTTAAGTCGGTAGCTTGTTCTTTTAAATTATAATAGTATTTTTAATATTTGTTTTTATTTATTTAATTTTTTTTTCACACTTTTTGTAGATGAGATAAATTATAAAATGACATTTCGTCTACTCTTTTAAAAGTTACGTCGAGGAACCGTTTAAAAGGTTAGTTAAATTGAAAGCAGTTTTAAATTAAGTAATTGAAAGTAAAATCCTCACTTCTAAAGTGACCTGTGAATGTATTCGCAAGGTCACAAGTTTTTATATGAATTTTGTATTTATTGTTAAACTTTCAAAATATATCAACATTAATTTAAATTAAGTTAACGTCAATTATGAATATCAATATTAACGTTTCGATAAAGTTCGTCGAATTAATTAAATTTATAGAAGGGCTGACTTGTTGCATTCCCTCATTATTAAATCAGTTAGTTCCTTACGCACGCTTGAATTCCAAGTCGAGTGGGAGAACCGAGAATGATCTCTATCTCTAATGCAAAAAGTGTCAAATTATGTTTTGTTACTTTTTTTTAAATTCATTAAATATAGTCATATGAACTGTAATGTAGCTTTATGTATAAATCTAAATAGAATAATTGTATTGCAAAAAAGGATTTGTTTTTTCTTTTAAATCGATGAAAGTTATTGTATGGGAGCAAATCGGTGAACATGCCAGGCTTCTATTATTTAGAAACGTGTTATTATTATACTAATTGTCTATAATAAATTAATATTTTATAATAATAATAATGTATAATAACATTAATTTAATATCGTTAAGGGATGGGGGTCGACATTATTACTTTTTTTATGTGAGAATCGTCAGACAGGCAGACTGTCCACTTAACGGTGGTTAGCTCCTTAGTAGGATTAAGGTTGTATGTTTGTTTGTTTTGCATAGAGTTTGTCAAGGATACAGAATCTAGCAAAAAAGTACCTACTGTTCCCGAAGGATCATCTAAAAATATAAATAAAAAATACCAACGCTCGACAAAAATGTATGAGCGACAAAGATTTAATAAATGTTTTAAAACACAAGAAAATAGGTATTAGTACCTTATTCGTATTAATATTGGTAACTAATTTCATAGCTGACCGTACCTACAGACGAGAGAACTATATTGTGCCTATAATTGTGTAAGGCTTCGTGGCACAATCCCTTTATAATGCATTTGATTGCATTAACTGCACTCCGGTAATCTTCCATATGCTGACAGTAGTTAAATTATAGACTAACTTGCTAGTGAGGCGTTTTATAATTACATTACCGATGCTACTAAAAATCTATAATAATGTGTTTGTGTTGATTTAATTAATCTGTTTATGTACACAGAAAGCCAAAAATGTAGCATTTTTTGCAAAAAAAATAGAGATTAGTATCTAGGTAAGTATGTAAGTAATGTAATAAAACGGCATCCGCGGAAGATCAGCGTCATGATGATCAATATCATCATTTTAATTTTTTAATTTAATTTTAATCAATAAAATCATTTTGGTACAATTTTTTTTTAATTCAATATAATGTACCTACTTTTAATTTTATGTGATTTGATTGAACCAAATAAACATATTTTCTTTCTTTCTTTCTTTTTTTTTCTTTAAATAACGTAGTAGCGGAAAAACTGGAAATATTTTGGAAGTAATCTTACTCATTAGAGGAATTTTGTGTTGACATAACTTTCAACTATGCAAATGAGTTCTCCATATTCAGTATGCGAACACGGCTTTGCAATTACTCGTCACTCTCAAACAGTAGCGAATTTATACTCAAAAAGTAGTTCATCTTAAAATAACTTATATATGGGCTAAGTGACATTAAGAATGAGCTGCATCTGTAAAATAGTTTTGGATCGATAAGCAATCAGTTGGTCCTCTCCGGTGCAGAATTACCTGAGCCCTGATTAGGTGCCGTGAAGCTCTGTTGCGAGCTAGACGGTCAATAAACTTTGTTCGTCTTAAGCTTTTCTCGATAACCATTAGCTGGTCCGATACACAACACAACTCCAGTTTGTTAAATGTTCGATTGGAGATGACGCCTATGAGATTGTCTTGGATATTAAAAATGAGATTGAAAATAAATTCAGTAGATTGAGATGTAGTCTGAGATAAGACATAAATTACAAATTTAATACCACATAGTTGGGATTTATTAACTTTGATAACATTAAACTGAATTCAAAGTTAGAGAGAATGGCAGTCAGAGCGCAACCTCCTCAATTCGAGAGAATGGTCTAAATTTTCTAAATCGTTTGTCACAAGTCACACGTTTTACTAGTCATTCCACCTTCGCCCCCATTCACCAGACGCCCGCTAGCGTAGAAACAACGTGACACTCGTAATAGGGCAGGTCACGTCCCGGAAGACGGATGCAATTCTTGCAAATGCACTAAAAAAAGAACTTAACTTTCCTCTGTTATAAATTACCACTTTAATTCTGAAAGAGGAAAATTGAATACCTTTTAATGAGACAGCTTTAGATTCACGTAGTGAATTTTAAAAAACGAGTCAGTAATCCAGCCCACGAGTCGGCCAGAAAGATGGCCATTGTCAACGTTCCATCCCGGTAAGATATAGGAAAATCATTTTAATGATTATTTTGTTTGACTTTTATTAACTTTATATATTTTTGATACACTTACACTAGCTTATACTTTTACAATTTTTATACAACATTATGAATTAATTGGACTTAATTAAGTAATAATTATATTGATACTGTCATATTTACCTATATATTACGCGAGTAGTCCTATGTACAATCCTTTCTACAAGACCACAGTCACTGCTAGGGAAAAATAAAATAGTATCTTGTTTTATATCGTAGAAAAACATAAAAAAAATACAAAAACATGTTATGCTCCTTCTGAACTGAATTTCTTAATAAATTACCGATTTAATAGAACACATATTATAGTCTTTTGCTGCACGTATCAAAGTAAGCATCTAAAAATCAAGCTTTATCCATCTTCTTTACATAGTATAAAACAAAGTCGCTTTTTCTGTCCCTATGTCCCTTTGTATGCTTAGATCTTTAAAACTACGCAACGGATTTTAATGCGGTTTTCACTAATGGGTAGAGTGGTTCTCGAGGAAGGTTTATAAGTACCTAAGTTACGCGGGCGAAGTCGCGGGCAGCAGCTAGTTTTATAATATAAAATAGTACAACACAGCTCTTTACAAACCCGTACTTATACAAATTAATGATGCATTGGATTTTGTTGAAGCAACAATAACAGAAATTCCGAGTCTCGTTTGCGAACGGACCTTGTCAAAGCAGGACTACTCGTAGCAACGTCTGAGTACATTTGGAGAGCTCTTGTCAACTTTATTTATGAGAGAAGTTGTCAATGACGGCTCTAGATGGGGGCGGGGTCAAAACATTAATGTCTATGAATTGAGTTCTACATTATTGCAAGAAATTGAATAAGTAAAGACTGCTTACTTATTCTTTTGAGTTATTTAAAAAGTGTCAGACAGGCTGACTAACTTGTGGTGCCTGTCCCGTACTTACTTAATTAAAACTACAATTTATATTAAATTGCATTTTTAATTATAAATTGACGAGCCTATTGGTCGAGTGTTCAGGGGTTCCGGGTTCGATTTCTGGCAGAGCCAAAATTTTTAAATGAACTTTCAACGTTGGCGCTGGCCTATACCTATCTGACTATTAGTGGGCAGGTTACATCGGTTTTCGCAGCCTGATATGGACAGTCCGTCTGGCGACATATGTATGTACAATATAAACATTTATTCGAATCGTATAAGTATGTATGTAAGTATATTATGTCGATGCAGGAGTGATTCGTATGCGCTATTATCACCGCTCTTGTTTGCTCAATGGTTGTATTCTATTTAATGTAGTCATGTCGCGTTTCTGTTTGGTAATCATCCCGTTTTTCGAATCACTCGCCTTTTGATCTATCGTTAGCATAATACCGGGTTAATATCAGCATAGAAACATGAAGCTTTTGATTAAGTATAGCAGTGGCATTGCAATAAAATATATACTAATACTTAAATACTTAGTATGTTACTTTAATTTTATTTATGTAACGTATGTAATTGTATTCTGTTGGGTATTTCTTTTAAAATTCAAAATAATAAGTTAAATAGTTCAAAGATATGATATGGTCTTTAAATTGATTCATATTTATTCATCTAAAAATAAATCTCACGAATTCAGAACCTTTGTGTGGTACCTACATATTGGTTTCGAATGATTTTATTCAGTCAATTTATTTATCAATAAAAATAAAATATTCCCTGTTATGCAGGGCAAAAAAAAAAATTTACTTAAAAAGTAAACTTAAAAATGAGTGAAAAATATTGTGTTGATATTTTAAAGTGTTGAATAATTTTCATAATAATTATCTCGGCCGGTTACTCTATTTTGTGCCAACACTGACCCAATTTATCTGCTAATATTAATCTCGTGTTCCAGTTAAAAGGCAATATAGGTCAGTTTCAGTTACGTCTCCTCTGACCGTGGTTCTCCGGTAACTGTATAATGTAATAATTTACTATCATCTTAATCACTAAGTAATAATAAACTATGTACACTTTGTCACTATATAATAATAAATATAGAATAATTGACAGTAACACTTTCAGTTACAGTAAATTTTTCAATTTTTCAGTAGATAATTATAACATTTCCAATTATTACAGACGTAATATAGCTAGTTCGCTACTATATTGTATTAATAACGTTACCATTCCAGTGGAACGGTATAATGTAGATTTAAGAGCTATTTCAACTATTGCTGCTTCTTTTGAACAGCAATATGTTGACTTAAATTCCACTTTAACCGTGGCGGTTTCTATTGAACAGCCATGTATTGACAGGACTGTCTCTATTGGACAATCAAATATACATTGTAACACAAGTGCATGTGGCTCCGATCAGCTTAGTTTAAATTAATATCTCAGACAATGGAGAAACCCTCTTGCAGTTTTTCTTTAGTTCACCAGAATATACAAGGCTTAACTGGAAAAGAACTTGAGGTAGATTTATTTCTGAATCATTATAATGTTGATATTTTGTGCATTACAGAGCATTGGTTAAATAATTATCAATACATGTACAATTTCAGTAACCACCAGGTTGTAAGCTCTTTTAATAGAATAAATTTGATGAGAGGAGGTTCTTTAATTATTACTAAGAAGCAGTTAAAATGTAAAGAAAGGAAAGATATTATGCATCTTTCTGTTGAGGGAGTTACTGAACTGTCGTGTATTGAATTTGAATCAACTGTAGTAGTTTGCGTATATAGGCCCCCAAGTGCACCTTTTGATAGCTTTTTAAAGAACTTGGAGAGTGTATTGTTAAGGGTATGCACATCCCATAAGGGTGTCGTAATTTGTGGAGACTTTAATGTTAACATACTAGATGCTTCTTCAACTACTATTAATTTTCTAAATTTGTTTAGGTCCTTTAACTTGTACAATGCATTCTTTGAACCGACAAGGATAACCGCCACAAGTGGTTCCTGTATTGACAACATATTTTGTAACGTAAAGTCATATGGAAAAGCAGTCCTGAATGTACTAGACTCTGACCACTGTGGTTTGTTTGTGTCATTTCATTTAAATATAAGTCAGTCTCAAAGAAAACACATTAATTTTGTTCCAATTACTCAGAATCGCATTCACCAATTTAGGGTTAATATCAATAATGAATTACCTGGGTTGCCATATCATGATGGTCTTAATGAAATGTATGGCTCTTTATTTAAATTAATTAGTGATGAATTTAGTAAAGTCTTTACCACAAAATCTCATTTAGTTAGCAATTTTATGGCATTTAATGAGTGGGCAACACATGGCATCTACACAAGTAGAAATAAACTTTATGAGTTGTATGGTCAGAAACAGTATAATCATAATCCAGAGTTTAGAGAATATGTAAAGAAATATTCAAAATTGTTTAAAAAAGTCTGTTACGTGGCAAAATCTATTCATGTAAAAAACAAAATTAAGAATTCTACTAATAAAATAAAAACAACATGGAACATCATTAATAGGGAAACTGGAAGAAACCATGCTAGTAATGGTAGCTTTAATTTAAAAATAAATGATCAGGACATTAGGACAGATATGGATGTGGCGACTGAGTTTGAGAATTTCTTTTCCAGTATTCCCATTAACCTTACTCGGACACTAAACTCATCTTCGGTTGCTGCTGAGAATCTTCTTAAACAGAATGTAAAAGAATGTGATACACCATTTGAATTTACATTTGTTAGTCCAGGTGACATTGTGTATTTCTTTAAGACAATTGAAATAAAAAAAACTGTAGATCTTTGGGGCATGTCAGTGAAAACAGTTGCCTCTGTAATAAATATAATTGCACCTCATTTGGCAACTGTGTTCAATTGCTGTGTTACATGTGGCGAATTTCCTGATCTAATGAAAATTAGTAGAGTTGTGCCTTTATTTAAGTCGGATGATACAACTAATCCCGCTAATTATAGACCAATTTCGATACTTCCGACCCTAAGTAAAATTTTTGAAAAAATTATTTTGAGTCAATTACTTAAACATTTTAATGATCATAATTTACTTTTTAATAAGCAGTTCGGTTTCACGAAGGGGCGCTCTACTACGGACGCAGGTGTTGAACTATTGAAAAATATATTCGAGGCATGGGAGAACTCGCAGGACGCTCTTGGTGTTTTTTGCGATTTGTCCAAAGCTTTTGACTGTGTCCAACATGATACTTTGATTAGGAAACTGTGTCACTATGGAATTAGGAATAAGGCTCTCGATCTTCTGGATTCTTATCTGAGCCATAGAATTCAGAGGGTCGATATTAATGGTAGGAAATCCCTGGGTTCTCTAGTTAAAATGGGCGTCCCTCAAGGCTCGATACTCGGTCCGTTTTTGTTTCTAGTTTATATTAATGATTTACCTCATTCTGTGAGTAAACACAATATTGTATTGTTTGCAGATGACACATCACTAATATTTAAGATCAAAAGACAACTTAGATGCTATAATGAAATTAATTATGCACTTTCTAACGTAGTGAATTGGTTTAGTGTAAATAATCTCCTTTTAAATGCCACGAAAACTAAACTTGTTAAATTCAGTACTCCTAATGTTAGAGATATTGGAACGAATGTGATTTTGGGTAGTGAAAAATTGGAGCTCGTGGAATCGACAGTATTTTTAGGAATTACCGTAGATTCTAAATTACAATGGGGGCCACATATTGAGAAACTAAGTAAAAGGCTTAGCTCTGCGGCTTATGCAGTTAAGCAGATTAGACGCCTAACAGATGTCGATACAGCTAGGATTGTCTATTTTAGTTACTTCCACAGTATAATGTGTTATGGGATTCTTCTTTGGGGTAGCGCTGCGGACATAAATACTATTTTCATTATACAAAAAAGGGCTATTAGAGCCATTTATCAACTAGATCCGCAGTCTTCTCTAAGAGAAAAGTTTAAAGAAATAAAGATTTTAACTGTTGCATGTCAGTATATTTATGAAAATTTAATTTATGTGCATAAAAATATTAGTCAATTTAATAAAAAATGTGATGTACACAATATTAATACTAGGTTTAAAAATGATTTAGATTTACATAAAACGCGACTCCACAAAATAAGTAATTCTTTTGTGGGTCAATGTATACGGTTTTATAATAAACTACCTGAGATAATCAGAGCCTTATCTGTAAATAAATTTAAAATTGTCATTAAAACTAAACTCCTCTCAAAGGGCTATTATAAAATCACTGATTATTTAAATGATAATGAAGCCTGGATTTAAGCGATTCGGAGCTCATATTGTGTTGTATGTTTACTTTAATATTAATATTATTATCTTTATATTAATTGTAGGTAATTGTAATTTTATATTTTAAAGATGACAAAAAGATTAGTATCCTGAGTTTCTTTCGGGGTTTCTTCTCAGGATCGTCATCTTGGCTTTTTTCCGAAACCCTGGTAAATTTAAACTTATAATGACGATCATAAGAGTTTTTTGTAGAAACCCAATTGATAAATAAATATTTTGATTTGATTTGATTTGATTTGATTTGATTTGATTTAATTAAAATATATACACTTTTATACAAATAATGTCAGTGAAGGCCAGTGGCGCCAAAGCGCGGCGGCGTTACGAATAATGGTCAGAGGGCCTACTATCACCTCTTAAAACGATGCAAAAACGAGTGAGTAAACGAGATGGCGCTATACATGATGTAAGGCGACATCTCCCTCACTCAATCGTCTTTGCATCGCTTTAAGAGGTGATAGTACGGCCCCTGGGCATAATATTTTATCGTTTTTTTGTGCCGATTGAAAATGGTGGTCAGTTCTTTCAATGAAGGCAAAGAAATTCACTAGGAAATGTTTTTTTGTTTAATATGTTGTTAGTTTTATTTCATTTATTTATTTATTTAATATTAGCTGGTGCCCGCGACTTCTTAATAATATTTACATACCCGTTATACATTAGAAATAAATACATTAAAATCGGCCATCAATCATTTTGGTATTGGACAAAAGACAGGTCGGATCATTCGTACATTGAATAGTGAATTCTATTCTGCAACATTAAAATGTTACAATGCATGATAAACAATACAATGCATACAATGCAAGATAATACTACAATGCAGCACAGTAATTTGAATGAATTCAAGATATTAAGCCGCCGCGCCGGTAACCCGTTGCGATTCTTATTAAAAGTTACACCGAGTACTCATATTAATGAAACTGATCCTCAGTAGTGTGGTTTTTAATATCTGTAATGAAAGCTGCAAATATGATGGGGGAGGAGGGTGCACGCGCCGAACGGGGCGGCGCAAGCAGATTCAATTGTGAGCATTGTAACATAAAACTAGCGATAATATTATATAAGCGGTTTCGAAAGTATGATAGAGTACTACAATAACATTTAATCTTTACTGTACAAACAAAAAGTTATTGTACAGAGTTAGTATAACACATCTTGATTTATTATTAAAAGACGTGGTCATTTATATTAAATAATTATAAAGCAAGTAAGACTTGTAAATTTTTTTTCTTTATCTTCTTTAATGTATAAAAATCAATCGCAGTGCGTTAGTCTCATAAAAACTCAAGAATGGCTAGACCGATTTTAGTTCGGTTTTCATTTGTGTACAGAGGGTTGAACGGGGAAGTTTTGTATATAAGAAAATTGCACTCCGGGCAAATCCGGGAGCAGATTACCTGTGTGAATAAATCATTTCATTACAAAAATGATGATTTTAATAATTTTAAATATATTAAAATCACACAATATAATATGCATATTAATTTAAATTAAGTTTGTGATTCATGAGTTACATTTTTTTTATGCTTTTTAATATATTTATATGTTCACTATAATTATATAAGCTCTCTCGGTATAGAGTTTCAGAATCGCTCCGCTTACGTTAGCATAACCACATGCTATTATTCATTTCACTGCCGTGCATTAGTAAATTACTCACGTCCGCGGAGCACTCTTCAAACTTGAAATTTGTCGCGAGATTTTACGCCGAACTTCATGACTAATTTGTATAATTAACACTCGCCGTCTACTCGCAGAATAAGTTTGTTATTTATGAACATTTTATAATTGTATTTAGGTGTATTGTAAATATCACTGTCTGCCACGGTCGTAGTTGGTTTTTAAAAAAAAAACATAGTGAACTATAAGAAACATTTTCTAGGTGTTAATACAGAGTCAGAGTAATAAGAAAGTCATAGTAACTGCGCAGAAGACGTATAAAAATAAACGGTCTGTACAATTATTTAATGTTCAGAATGCAAAATGCAATAATAATAATAAATAAATGTGTGCGCATCATCATCAATTATTATTAAAATTCATTATAATGTACTGTGAAATGCAGCGCGGAAATTAATATTATATAATAAATATTAAATCTCACTTAAAGAAAGTTTACTGATTTATATCGGTACAAGTCACACTCTCGTCGTATTAAGTCTACCGATAGCCACTTTTCTTCAAATGGAAATCTATTTCACAAAACTCGTTAACACGGGCTTTTAAAATTCGAATTATGAGATTCCATAGCCCTCAAATTTGATATTTATGGAATAATGTTTAGTTTTTTACTAAAAACTAAAAATAATCTCGAAGACTTAATAAATAATATTGTTATTAACTAACAACTTAAATGTATTTCTTGTGTTTTTTATTTATAATTTTTAAATTCTAAAGAATGTAGATCACCTATTTGTATTTTATATTGTGTGTACCTATATAAGATTTTCTTTCAGTGCTGTAGTGTAATGCTGTAATACAAACACAGATAGTGTTTGTATTTTGTTGAAATCTATGTTGATATTTTATGTGTTTTATTTTATGGAACTCTAAGTTTTATGTATATTGCGTAAATATATGTACACTGACTGTTTGTTTCCTATATAAATAAAATAATAATAATAATATAATAGTAATAATACTTAGGATAAATGGCTGACATTAACGCCCTCGCAAAAGTTTCAACTAATTAATTGTTTTGTAATAGCGTGCGTCAAGTCTGGAGGTCCACTGTTAGCCCAAAATGGATCTCGTATGTTGGCCCGATTCCATAAAAAGGATTATAATGTAACCACAGATTTATTATATCAAACGCCACTTGCCCGTGAAACAGGCGAGGTCGATAGGGTCAACCGCGACGACGATGTCGCACAGTATACTATAATTACTAACGTTCAGTAGATAGAGCTGTTTATTCATGTACGTTAATTTTGTAAACAAATATTTGTACCTCGATTAAACCAAGTTTTTTTCATTTAGAAATATAATAAGATTGACACAAATTTTTATATTTGCACCTCGTTTTTTTTTTATCGGAAAAAAGATTTTACAATGCTCAAAGTATAAAGACCAATAAGACCATAATAAGCCATTAAAGCTCTGGAAATAATGCAGATTAAAAAAAAACTTATAAAATTACTTATTTTATTACTATTAATAAATCTAACCAAATCATGCTTTGTGAATTTTCTAATAATATAAATCTTTTGTTACAGGTACCTAATGATCGGAACTAATTTAAATGTATGTTTTCAATTACTCTGCTTTTCATCGGAATGGTAATTGTAATATTGTACTCGTACCAATATTTGAGTATTTACTTTGCATCATTAACGATTCAACAACCATTACACTGGGATATGTCTACTCGTTCATGTAATTTAGATGTACTATTAATTTTATCGGCCTAATTCATAATGGATTTTAGTCGACATTAGAAATAAATAAAAATGAGTCGCTAAATGCGTTGAGCGTAAAAATCGAGAACGTCTGGACCGATTCGGCTTTTTTTTTTTTTTCAATATTCGTTGAAGTCCGAGCAAGGCGGTTTCTAAATATGCTCAAACGCTTTAATAATAGCTAATAAAATACCTTTTTTGCAATATATCTTCTGTAACAATTGTAATCACGCTTTACAAAGGTTACTCTGTGTCACTGGATCTACTGTGATATTAGCAAGTCCTCGTCCTTCACACGGGCCGCCCTAATGCTCTTTATGTTTTTATTCCATTAGGTTGAGGTCTCGGCGAATGTGCGGCGCGCATTACGCCCGAGGCGGTTGTCGTTAAGTCAACTTATTGCCGTAGGTAAATGCCTTTACCAGCGGCACTCGCTTTTCCAGGTTTTCTCTTATGCAATGTTCGCGATATGCTTTTATTGTGTCAATAAACGAAATATGAGACAGAGCTTTTACAATATTATCTTTTCATTTCTAAGAAATACGCGGGTTTTTTTTTTGCAGATGAGAGCACTTTTGTTTTACGCGTAATCCGCAAATCTGTTCGAATCTAAATCTGTACTGAACCTGAAGAGTATCATCATACATACATATGAGTATATTTCATTTCTATATAAATTAAAATGCAGTATGTTTGTTCTCTATGGACTCCGAAACCGCTCAACCGATTTTAATTCAGTTTTCACGTGTGGGAAGAGGGATAAGCGATTAAGGCCTGAAGAGGGTCACTAGTATTTTATGAAACCTTTAAGAAAGATATTTTTTTATCCAAAAAACATACGCCTGCTGTCGACCCTGTTTCACAGGTTGCTTAAAAACCCCATATTGTAGCTAGATAGATTGTTCTTGAAAAGACCTCAGAAGGGAGATAGTTCAAAAGTTATAAATTTATCTAAAGAATCTAAGAATCTTCCAGTTGTCCAGACTGCGCGTAGTGGCGCTTTTTCCAAGTAACGCGAATAAATAGCACATCTATAGCCCGCAGTAAGGCGGTAAAAACTCTGTGTATGCATTATTAGAACAAGTCACTCTTATAATAGCTCTTATAGGGCACTCTTATAATAGATAACAATAAACTCGTAAAATATTACTTTAATCGGATTATCAAGTGTTATCATAATATTTTCCATTATAGTGGATTATCAACTGTTGATAATAATGAAAATAATTTCTAATCGATAAATGAAATTTTAAAAAGTCATATTATATTTCTTAGCAATAATAAGTCTGCGACTCAGAACTCAGTCGTAGACTCAGTGATTTATCGTTTTAATTTAGCTTATTCATAGAAGCTCAATATAACTTGAATAAAATCTAATGTTGATTACGTGAAAATTATTAATGAGAGTAGCTTAATTTAGTAGTCATGGATTCGTAGCATTCGCTTGCGTAGCACGTTCGTAGCACTCGATCTCTCGTAGCCTCCATAATGTGGTTCATTTGTGATATAATAGTTTTGTTAAAGCTTTAGTTAATGCTTTTATATTATGTATACTAACTTAATTTTCATGGGTTATGTTTTATTTATGTCTCGGCTTTACGTCCAACTGATTGGCTGTTTTATTTTCTTGATAAAGTTTATTATGATCCTTTACAGGTTAAGTTAGTGGATTGCCTTTAACTTTCTATTCATTAACACAAACACTAATACATCTAAAAGAGCAAATAATATTAATATTCGTAAGTGAATTAATCTGTTTCTGCTGGATATTGTTTTAGGTTGCGGAATTTTTGCATATATATATATTATCTACTATCCAAACATATCTCATAAAAGTTCTTCGTGACGTAAGCATTCATTTTCTTCAAAATTGCAAATTATCTCAAATTTCACACTTTCGTTAAAAATATCAATCAATTAAAAAATAATAATATGCTCATGTTTCCAAATGAGTTAGAATTCTCGTCAAAATTTAATCGGTATTGATATGGTTTGTAACTCGCTTAAGCTAAGACAAAATATTTAAATGCTTTGGTTAACCAGTGTAAATAATTTTAGTCTAAGAAAGAGTCAGACCGACACTTAAAACGTCCAGGGGCGCTCAATATCACATAATGCGTCCCTTTAATGTTAATTATTTGTGTATCAGTGAACTGGTTTTTAAGTATTTTCCGATACTCATTTTCATATATTTTTTACTGAAAAAATATAAACATACTATTATACATAATTGCTGTATAAAATAGGTACAAAGTGCGAGCAAATATGTATTGTTTTGTTCCCATGTGGTACTTTCCCCGGCGACAGTCTAGCAACATATCGATTTAATGCTCGAATTAGTGCCGGGAATCCCAGCTGGGGCCCTATCATATTTCAATATTAAGACTCTGCCATAATGTACCTATAGATTATGCCTACCTACGGCAGCAAACTGCTTGCAAATATATATTATTTCGATGACCTACTGTATATATATGTTTGTTCTATGACTAAATTAATTTTATAATTCAATGTTATATAAAAAAAAAATTAAAAAAAAAAGATATTTTTGAATAAAATTAAAGCTTTCAATAAAATATTTAAAAGACAAGAAATCTAAGTCCACTTGATATTAGATGAATACTATTGCCTAATAATTTAGGAGCATTGTTATAGGGTTTGTAAATGGGCTTCCGACCTTGGTAGGATAATCGAAAATGGATAAGGATGTGTGACAATTATAGGCTTTTTATCCCTTACTTCACTCTGTGAAACTCGCGTATTGAATATTCTTCATTTACATATTTTACTACTAGTTATGTACTGTTATGTAACAAATACTGTAATATACCTACTGCTTATATTATAGTCTTGAGTACCAAAAAATGAAAAGAAGATAAAAGTTAGTCATCTTATCAACAATTTGTTTTCCACTGACTGAACGAACCTACTCCCGCGGGACGGCCGTAATAAAAAAATATAACCAAATGTTCCGTATACAGTTCTGATTAAAAAAAAACATCATGCCAACGGTTGGCAACGTCTGCTGATTAAAAACCAACTGGATGAGGAAAGTTTTGTATAACAGCCGGAGAGGGTTCGACGGTCGAACGATCGTTAATACTCAGATTATAGTTGTTACCGATTGGTCGGTTTTTTAATCTTCATATCATAGAGAAGGGAGAAATTTTATATGAATTTGAGTCTGATTTTTTGTAGTCTGTTGTTTATTTATTATAAGTAACTAGTGAAAAAAAAAGTTTAGCAATGAATCTACTTATATTCTCCTCTTACTGACATAATAATATCTTGATGAATCATATGGTATAAATTATTCAAAGCGTGATGAAATTGCCCGTAACATTTCGGTTTTCTAATTAATGTTAGATAGATAATTTTAGAACATTTCATGTTAACTGATTATCTTGTGCTAGATTCCCATACGACACATATAGATTATAATATTAATATTTGAATGTGTTTTGAAGTGAAGTATTAGTGTTATTGAAAGTGAATATATATTATATTTCATTATAAAATAATCTGCTCACTTTAACGGCCTGGACATAAGTTACACAGACAGCGCGTCTTCGCCGCGAAATTTCCATAAATCAATTTCAATACAAACACCTCTTAGTGAACTCTGTCCGCGGTGATAAAGGCTATGGCGTCAGTGTTATTTCAATTTATTTCACTGAATACACAAATAAAATTGGTGCCGTATACACTGCTGAGCGCGCTGAGCTACTCGTATGTGCGCGTACACGTTCGCACCTCCTTTTCGCTACCAAATGTATTAGTACGTCCAAAACCTGTTGTAACAAACATGTCCTCGATTCATCAGGCCATTTCGATTCATTTCTCGATGTTTTTAGGATCAAAATCGTTAAAAATGTTTCGATTAACAATTTTATTTTCATTTATATAACCTCAAATAAGGATTTTATTTATTTGAGGTTATGTCACCCCCTTTTATCAAGTGGAACTTGTTTTGACTCGCATTTTATCGTATATAAAAAAAAAGCAAAATTTCACATCAAGTTTTTAGTACACGAAGCAAACAAGATCAAATTACGTCAAGAGAAAATATCAAAAAATAATATATTATACATAATATAAAAGTCTATATTATATACGCTACACATAAGCAATAGTGGTTAAGAGCAGTGTAACGCCTGCAATGTTACCACGCCTTGTTCCGTGACTCGGGTTGTGAGCGAACTGCGGTTACCAGGCGACAGTTGGAACGCAGTTATCGTGATCAAATTGAGTCAGTTTCTCAAGGAATATCGCTGAATATAAAATACGGTAGGAAACGGTAGTTCATAAATTAAGTTTTGGTAATTAAATGTTACACTGTAATTATTATGGTAAAAATAGCTGCTATCTCCCCAACTAAGCTCCCCCAAGAATAATTTTAAGAGAAAGTTTTCCCTTGTAGTAACACTAGCTTTTGCTCTCGACTTCGTCTGCGCCCCTTTATATTTATTTAATATTTGAACATGATTTTCATTCTATAATAATATGTTTTTGTCAAGCGTTGAATTTTTAAATCATATTTTTTGCTGATCTCTCGGAAACAGTAGGTACTTTTTCTGGAAGTGTAACAAACAAACTCATTTTCGCATTTATAATATTAGTTATATAAATGCACTTATAATAGTTATATTAGTTGGGATGGAAATAGTGCAACGAAAAGGTTTATTTAGATACTAGCTGGCGCCCACGACTTCGTCCGCGTGAAACAAGTAGCCTATCCTGTGTCCCGTACGTCTAAATGTTTATCCACCAAGTTTCATGAAAATCAGTTATGTAATTCGTTTAAGAGTTATGGATGAACATACATACATACAATAACTACACTTACAGATTTATTATTAGTAGGTATTGATTAGAAAATATTATTATAGATCTCTACCGCTGATAAGACAAAGTATATAAGAGCTTTATCGTGGATTTTGGTTTTTAAACATTTTTGTAAGAGTCTTGTATTCATTTATCGTTACTGAACTAACAATTTATCCTTACTGAATTTCACACTATCAAAAAAATTACTATAAGTTTCGCAGTAAACCCATTAATTTATTTTAATGTGTGAGGTATACAAAATCGTTAGTTAAGTTAATCACAAACGACTTCATACAAAGAATCCAAATGAAGATCAAGACTCAATTTTACAACTGTCTAACTTACATTATAATAATGAAGTGTATATGAATGAATATCATTAAGTAGGTATATAGCTCGACCGTTTCTCAGAAAATAGAAGGGCTCTCCCAACTGAGCTATTACCGGGCTTATTTTCTTCAATGGCATACCGCGCTAACAAGTGTTTGTGCCGACAAGATCGTGAACACAAGTATCTAATTAGCAGTCTCTTCTCATTAACACATGTCATTTCTACACATTTCAAGCAGTGACAGGTCGCGTAACCTACTCAGGAAACGCGGTGACAACTTTTACATAAAACATGTAACATTTAATTAGAACGGGACTTGTATATACCTACTGCACGTTGAAGATGTAAGGAACGAGCGACTTGGTCGAGTTAATGAGACGACGCTTTTTCGATGAATTCTGTTGGTAATGTATAGAAAAATAGGAAAAACAAACAGTTATTTCTCAGTCTATAGGAGCTAGTACGACAGGCCGTAACGACAGACGTATGTTCGAATCCCGTTCGGAAAGTATAATTTGATAGGAAAAAGAAAAAAAAATGTTAGATTTAAACTTTGCAGCTTGAAAATGCTTTGCCAAAAGTGGTAAACTCTTTCTATATGAATTTGAAGTTTTATAAGATCTTGTTTAATCTCATATACGGATGTCTCTTTAGGGTTAATGCATCTATCTATGTCGAATTTCTAGATAAAGAGTTTGCAGCATGTTGTTTTTTTTTAATCATATAAAACAACACCGTTACAAAACAGATAAATTATTCATAAATAGCAATCACAATGATTTTTCTTTCATATTTGATGTGGGCGTTACCTTTTCACAAAGTAACAATTCGAAATTGGAACCTGTTAAATAAATAAAAAATATTTTGAAAGTTACATACTAAATAAATAGTATTTCCCTCTAAAAATTTTCAGACATCGTTAGAAGGAAAAGAAAGAAAATACTAAACATTACTCATTTTTAATTTAACGAATCGTATTTTGCAGCCGAGTGAACTAGGATAATATATTTTAGAATATGTCGAAATGAATGTCCGAAACACGTTTCGTTTGTGAAGAGGGACACGCGAAGTTTACAAGATAATTACGTTTCCGCATGGGGCCGTAATGAACAAAAGGCCTATTGTTTTATATTTTATCGCAGTGGAAGGATGAAGGTCTTCGTAATTTAGCCGCAGCCCTCAGGGCCAACAACACATGCGGGATCGTATGTGTCGGATACTGCCCCGAGTTCGTCTTGTAAGCTGCTACCTGATGTTGGGTATTGTCGAATACATAAATAACATAATATTTCATGTTTGTGTGTTTGCTGTTGATCTCAAGTCGACATGTAACTGAGATACCTTTTGATGATTAATTTAGCGGTTGACTACCATGTGGTATGCATTTCAGCAATTTGGTTAATTATTATTATTATTTTATTTTTTATTATTTTAATAACCCAAATTCTTTGTCGAGTAAGAAGGCAAAATAATTTTGGTTTGCATTTAAAATGTAGTAGACCTTAATACCTACCTTAGTACAGAGACACGCTTCGGAAATAGATAACATACATAAGATGCAATACCTTAAGTGGATGCAAGGAAGGAAAAAGCATAGGTTACGGAGCACATAAGCCCATTATAAATTAAGCCAAATAATTCATATCTTTGATTGATTGATTTAAAAATTTAATTCAATTCCTGAATTATGTCTTGATCATATATTTTTAATAATAAATGATAATTTTGTTGTGCTAAAGTGTTAAACTATAATATACATTTTTTAATTTAAGTTAACTGTACAAAAGCAGAAGCCATTTCGTTTCGGGGGATTTAGATACGATTTGCATATAGGTACACAGGTAAATATCTCGACTCCTAAGGGATCGTTCGCGGAGGGCCGACGTGGATCAACGGGACGCGAGTGTTGGTTCACACGACGTAGAATAACAGCAAACACAAAATACATCATATCTACTGGAACTGGTATCGTAACCATTATCATGGTTGTTGTCTGGAGTGTTTATCTAAAAATCAACAATGGCAGCGCCACAGTCTTCGCAGCAATAAAAACGTCAGGCCTTATTTATTATACCTAAGTACTCATATTATTTTCAGGTATTTTCTTTTTCAACGCGGACGAAGTCGCAGCCACCAGCTAGTTTCAAAGAAAACAACTGATTCACAAATCACACATTTAAGACAGTGTGTATAGAACTTTATGAATGATAGATGGCCTACTCTCTCTCTGGCACGTATAATACCTACTGTGTATGGACACCACTTTCCGTTAGCAACGTCCATATATTTACCTGTGGGAACCAACGTAAACCGGTGTAGTGCGGTTTTGTGATCCGAAAATAATTTAAACATTAAACGGGTCGGCACTGAATTCACTTGTGCGAAACTGAGACAAACGTAATGTTGTATTTCACCGTGACGTTTCTACAACACTAAAATTTCCAACAATTCTATTCTGGCCGGTTGGTCCTAAAAGCAAAGTTTTATTGCTCTTTTGTGGTTGCCATGGTAGGTATCAAATTGTTATATTATAATTTATTTCTGAATTAATTTAGTATCATAATCATCATCATCTCAGCCGCAAGACGTGCACTGCTGGACATAGGTATCCCCGATAACTTTCCAATGGGACCGGTCAGAAGGTGTTGTTCCTAATTTACAAAATAAAATCGCTTTGGTACGGTCGCTACTTCAATATATATATATATGCTAATAGTTGATTAATTTATCCATGAGTTGTTTTGAGAGTTAATAATGATCTATTGATTATGAATTTGATCTATTGATCTATTGATTATGTTTATTGAATTATACTGTGACAAAGACTAGAAAAAATTACCATTGATTGATTGGGGCAGCAACAGGTAGAGAAGGCTTCGATCCGGAGGCTGATTGCTTCAGGCATTTTTTCCTCTATCTACAGCGCTGTTGTTTCTACAAACATTTACCTACAACTTGTTTTAGACTGATAAATATTGAGCCTTTCTTTTTTACTTGCTTAGTTTTTGTTTTCTATTAAAATTATTGGACTATAATAATGTTATAATATGGATGTATTTGTTGAATTTAATTACGAATTCAATACGTAACTTTGTATTATAATTATTAATGAAATTAAAATTGCACTCAATATGTATTTTATATAACTTAGTGAAACAACTCATCAGAGCAGTCACCGTTGACAGGCGGTAGAACACAAAAAAGAGAGACTAGGTATATATCTAATATCTTCTTAAAGGTTCAAACCGTTGTTTCGTGAGCCTAATGCAGACTATTAAAATTTAGTTAAGCAAATAATTGAAAATGTTTACCGAAATTGCGTCCGTGATAATGAAGGTGGAGTATATTACAGTTCAAACAACAGTTTAGCGGTTGGTTTATAGTGAAAGTTGCGCGATATGAATTGAGTGCGGCGTGAATATGGAAATAGTTCTGTTAAAATTTGTACGAAAGTCGCTACAACAAATAAACGTGTTTTAAAAAAAGTTATTTTTATGCGAGAGTTTTATTAATTTAGTTTTATGCAATACTAATAGTATTTGCCCGCGACTTCGTCCCCGTCCGATCGCTACCAAACTACTCAGGAACACCCGCTGGACTAATCCGAAGATGGTCTAAAAGTTGTTAAGGGCCTCTTTCACCATCTGTCAAGTAGGCTAACCGTCATTTAAAGTCACCTGTCACCGGGAATAATTTAGCTCATAATCTACCTTTGTTTGTATGTACTGTAAAAGTCCCAAATATTAAAAGAAAATTACATATAAAAAAAATCTCCTATCGAGTGCATAGTTTAATAAAACATAAAATTATTTCTAAAAGTAACTAATCAACACTTTACTTGTAGTTGGTGAAAGAGGCCCTAAGCCTATAAAATAAAAATATGAATAATTTACCTGTATCTCTCTAATCTCTTTTAAAAAATACCTAAGACTTGTTCAGTCTCTGTAAATACCTTTCATCGTGAGATAATACATACTTACATCACATTTGTATGTGTAGAATGTATGCGGCTGTCATCTCTTGTTATTTATGATGGCGTTCTACATTGCCTAGATACGGAACTCGCTTCCTTTTGCGCGTTGCATGTGACGCGTCGCCTGTTGAAATGTTGCCTGTGTGTTGCCTTAACAATTATTCTGTTACACTGCCGGTATAAGTTTTTCAAGAAGTGTGGTTGGATTTGACTTTTATTCAATATTTATCAGCATAGATAGTACACCTGTTAGTCAAACATGTAAACACGGCATACGCAGATTACGAAGGTTCGAAAAACACTATATGTACAGACCCAACCAAGTCTGTGTCTGCAACTATGAGTAGTTTTCGGTTTTATGTTTAGATTAGAAATTCTGATCACTTGCTATAAAGCTTAAAGGAAAACACATCTCGAGGAAATCTCTGTCATAAAAGACTTAGCCTCCTTTCAATTGACATTCGCACTTTAAAGAATCGCCTGCAATTGCAACCCATTAAATATTTATAAACTAATTCCAAAACCAATTACTTCAGCCAGATATCAAAGAAAATGAAAATGAAAAATATGCTTTATGGTTTTTCTCATTGTTTGTGCGGTTGACCTATTTGATTCCCACTTATAATACAAACTACGCTTAAAACTTTTAAAAGCTTGTGTAATTTTCTTTTTAATTCTGTATAAAATAAAGTAGTTACATAAACTGCATAATCCGCAGAGAACCAGCATACCTAGCATAGTATAGTACCTATAGCATAGCCTGCAGAGAATCAGAAAACTTGGAGAATCTGGGCTTGGAGAAACTTGGAGAGTCGTGGCTATTTTCCTAGCCGATGGGCAGACCAAGTTGTGGCTCTTACGGTTGTGTAATCTATTAGAAAGGGCGAGGACAGGATGGAATGGCAACAGCTTGTGGTCGATGTTACTAAGACATTTTAGAATGGGAACGACTTTTCAGCAATGAAGAAGACAACTTTATCTATCTATCTATCTAATTTCATAAAAGTACTTACTTACCCTGGATATAAGGTCCGCAAAACCCTGTGTAATATAATACACTTTTATCCACGCTGATATATTTCGGGTTTGATGAAATATACAAAAAGTTACATGCTCATTGCGTCCACAAACGCGGACCCTAATTAGAAGCATGGGAGTTCATTTCCTCATTTTGTATCTTTGTAGTATATAGAAAGAGTCCAGTTCTGTAGCGAAATTATTCAAACACGGTACACGCTACAAGAGTGGAGCAACTATGACTGAATTACAAAAAAAAAGGTAAATTATTCTACTTTTCTTAAATAATTTTAAGACTTTATTTTTAAATTGAGATCCTTAAAAAGTGCCAGGAGTTAGTTAAAATAGCCAATTGACAGACTTTTTACATTTTTGATATTTTAGCAGAACCAACAATCGTGAGTTGAAAACTTATCGTCGTGAATTGTAATGTTGTCGTGTACATTTTTGAAAATAAGGTTTTGGTATGTTTTTATTGATTCGAAACTTTTAACATGTCTATCACATGAGAACGATAAATTAGCATAGTATGTTTATTACATACTAAGTTTTTTTTTTTTTTAGGCAGGCTAGATAGGCAGCGCTTGGCCGCGATCTCACTTGATGTTAGGTGCAGATTCGGCCGAAGATGGACCACGCTTACCTAGTAGATGCCCATTTACCCTACGTTTGAAGACCCCGAGGTTATAATTTTGGGGAAACACAGACTCAGGCAATGAGTTCCACTCCTTAGCAGTTCGGACAAGGAAGGTGGAACTGTAACGCTTCGTGCGTGACCGAGGAACTTGAACCACGAAGGGATGAAACCCCCGCCCGCGCCTCGTGTTTCGCAAGTGGAACGGTTCTACATGTTGCACAATGTATTTCCAAGGAGCATAATTATAATGTCACTTCTACTTTTTATACTGTGTATAAATATCAAACGGAAAGTGGATGTACCGCGTAACGAGACATTTGCATTTGAGATTCCTGTTTACGAAAATGATAAAATATTTTCAAATTGCGGTGTAATATTGTGTTTGTTTATCTTTTTGTTTGTGCAACAAAAAAGGAAACGAGGACTTACAAGAAGTTTTAAAGTATAAATTAAATATAAAATGAACTTAAATAAATTTTAAATTATAATATTATAATTACAATGCTGCTGGACAATGCTGGACATGAACCTTTAGAAACCACATATCGCTAAAGCAAAGATTAAATAATAGTTACTAATGAGTTACTATGCTAAAGTGCTTTGTTTAAAGTTTAAGAGTAAATTATTTTGTAAAAATATAATATATACGAAAGTAGTAACCAACTATTTCACATTAGTGAAATGACGATTAGTAAAGTGAGATGCGCAAGTAATGTTTTTGTAAATAATTTGCAGAAAAAAATGCTACCGTGCTAAGCGGGGAGCAGGTCGCTTGTTTAAAATAAACAAGCGACCTGCTCCCAAAGTACCCCAAAGTGCTCCCCTGCTGCTTTTTACCAAAGTATACAAAATGGTACACTGAAATGACTTAAGACATAAAAGGATCTGACTTAAATATGTAAACTACGTAAGAATAAAAGCATCTTTTGGTATTGCAATATTTTTAGGCTTGACGGCTTGATAACGACAATAGGATAATTTTTGAAAAATGAGATAAAAAAAATGTCTACATATTATATTTAGAATATATATTATATTTAGAATTCTATTATATTTAGAAACAAAACGAACAAAAATAATATTTTTACATATTCTTTAAGTTCCTGCTTAAACCTTAGCCAGGATGCTTCCGACATTTTTTTAATGAAAAAAAAAATAAAGAAAATAGTCAAAGCTAGATTTTATGTGTATCTACACAATAACCGGTGAGCTATTCGGTCTCGATGCAACCGGAAAAAACATCGTTTCCTTCAGCAGGGAAAAGGATCCACGCAGTTTTGAGTACCTCAACTTTTATTTCCTCTTCTTTTACAGTTTTCCCTCTTGAACCTTTTGTAACTATTTGAACAAATATTTAAATAGAGATTTTATGGTAGTAAATTACTAGCTGTTTCATGCGACTTGGTTCGCGTAAGTTTTTATAAAATATAGCCTATGCCTTATTCATTACAAACAAAAATACAAATGTAGCTCCTAAGGGTTGTAGCATGATTACTGGCCAATAAGCTTTCTAAAGATTTGGACTAACAAATGCAAAAATAAATTTCAAATTTCAAAAATTTCAAATTTTCTGAGATTAGCGCGTTCAAACAAAAAACAAACCCTTCACCTTTATTATATTATATTTTTATAATATACACTGGTATGATATGGCTTCAGCCTATTATTGACGATCATATTATCTATTAAATTACTTGGTGTTTAACCTGAAAATAGTTTTTACTCTATTTCCATAATATTCAATTTCAATTCATTCCATTACAAAGTAAATTTGAACATTTTGAATTATTTTCATATTTTTAAGTGTGTAAATTAAAAAAAACTAAAATTACCTATTATAGTCTGTAAGATTTCCTACGCCTGTGATATTTGATTATATTATTTTTCAGTTTCATTTGATTTGAAAAAAAAAAAGTATTGTATATTATTAACAATTAAGTACAACCTACGTGTAATCCGAATAGATTGTCGAGAACGGGCCATTCGAGAACCCTGTCTTGAATAATTTACGACTTATAGTCCCCGAGTAATTTGGACAAATTATAACCGAGTAAGGCAACGACTGGCAATTACTCGATTGCCTGACCATAACATGTGACAATAAAAATAAATGCAGTGTATGAACTGCGACATCCTTGTCATTCACGAAAGTAAGTAATTCTAAGAACTCTAGGTACATAAATGTGTTAATTATCTCTACTTACTTACGGCAAAACTGGTTAAGGGCTGGTTACTTATTTGTTTTTGTTTTGTTACTCTACAACACAGAAGAATATCAGACAACGAATATCGACATTCGGTTATTTTTTATTACATATCAACTAATAAAGTATTTATAAATTTCTTGTGATTTATGGAATTAAATAAAGAAACGAAGTGCTGAAAACGAAGTGGCAACCCTGATTATACAACACGTCGTCATCTTACTTACCTACTGCTTTTTAACAGATAGTGTGAGCGTCACAAAAACGTCCCCGACATAGCACGTTCCAAAATAACACCCCTCTCTTTGATTTCTTGTCCCCGTCTAAATTAATTGCATTTAAAACTTGCAAATGAGGGTTACTGTGCGTGATTATATTTTTTTGATTGTTAAAATTGAAATTATGTTGTAATTATACAACGTTTGTAAAATAAAAATTTTAAATCGAAAATGTAAGTAAATCGCGAGATGTTTTATGTCAAGGCATACGATTTATTTTTAAAAAAGTTTAAATATATTTTGGTTTAAGTGTTGTGATTGTCAATGAAAATATATATATATATATATATCCAATACGCTGTAAAAATTAGTTAAAAATGTACGTTAAAAAAATACATCTTGGTACTTTTTCAAAGCATACTATAATTACCTTCGGAGTTGCTTTAGAAAACTGTGGCATGTTCCTGACACGGGTCTAATTGATTTAGAACGTAGCGGTTTTTATATTAAAATGTCGGAAGAAACTTGTCAGCACAAGTAAACATCAGTATTATAGTAAATTTAAAAATAGTTTTATTCGAATTTAAATTAATAAAGTGAAACGATATTAAATCCAGACAAATTAAGAAATCTTTCATTAACTAGTGCGCCTTTGTGTAAATGAATTATTTTCAGAAATATCAACAGAAAATCTAAACATAATATAATGAATTTGGTCGGGCTTTCATACGATTATATTAATTTCATATCATAGTATATTAGTAAGTTTAATTTAGTTAGGTACTCAGAAAGTTAATAAAGCCATAATGGTCGCAAATATTTAAAAAGAAAAAAGGACTTTAAAAGTAAAACGAGTTGACAAGTGACGAAATTGACATTTTATTAAATTTTGAAAGGCATTTTATTTTGTGTATAGTTAATGTTAGGCTTTGTAATGATATGGTTTGCATGGACACAAAACAGCGTTCTCCTGTAATCAACAATTAACAGTGATTAAAGTTAATTTACAAACTCAGTAAAATGTAAATATTTATTTTTGTTGTGGCCCCCTCGTACAAATTGAGAAAAATCTTAGCCAACATTATGAATGTTTACTTATGTACATATGTATACATATGGAAGCATATTCGGTAGACAACGATCTGTCGACATCCGCGTACGTAATCGATCGAGGCAATCAATCACTCACGTCGGCGCCCACTGTTGCCGTTTTGCCGCCAGCTCCCGTGCGTTTTATTTGCGTATCTCGAACGTTTGCAGATGCATTATCTGACCGTATTCCACAGAGGCGTGTCTCATTACAACGTCCAATTAAAAAGTCGTCATTGGATGTCTTTTAGTTTTATCTGTATCTGTAGTGGCAATATTGTTTTATTTGATAACAAGATGGTGCCCGCGACTTCGTCCGCGTCGAAATAATAAATATATAATACCTGAGGTAAATATATTGTAATACATGAATAAATAAGATAGTGGCGCCTCCACTGTCACAGTGGCACCGCCACATTTTTTACATAAAACATAATCTATTTTTATATGATTTTTAGACAAAGTGTACGCAATTTTTCATGATCATCAGTTGAGTAGTTAACTACTCAACTGATCAAACACACAAAGTTACTTTCACATTTATAATATTACTATGGAGTATGGATTTTCATTTTATAAAATAAAGTCGCCGTCCGCTTTGACAAACTTTTTATAACCATTTTATTTAAGTTTAAAGCACTTAAAAAATTTATATGAAAAAAAAAAATGTTTTGTGAGCCTCGAGGATCTGGGTTTATCTGCGTACAAAAATAAAATACCTATAAAAGCATTTGTTCCCAGCTGTTTAAACATTACTTTTATTTTTCGACTAATTAAACATCGAGTAAACAATGAAGAGATAATGATGAAATAATTAACAGTTTCTTTTACAGTTAAATTTAGCATTAAAATATTCATTTCACAATTCTAAATATAGCACATTATTTTTTGTATAAGTTTCCTTTTATGTTATTTTATTTTTGCTTTCTTAAAAACATTCAGACTTAATAATACTTACAGGTAATCTATACTAATATAATAAATATGAAGAGTGTTTGGTTGAACGCTTAAACGCTTGAACTACATACAAGTCGAATTAAAAAAATAATGATAGGTAAATATTTGAGAAGGTTGCGGGCTATTGAAAATTACCTAGTAAGTGTGTGCCTTTGATAATTTAAATTAAGCGGCGCTTAAAACCGCGTGACAAAGTTAGTGCATTTAAGAATTGTTGTAACACAGGCTAGATTAAAAACGTTCAAGTGTTTGCAATTTAAAGAATTTACGAATATTTTTCAAACGTTCTATGCTGTGTGTGTGTTTGTGTGTAATTTCGCGTGTTTGCATGTATATTTGACTGAAATCGATGTCGCTATTCGGAATGAAATGTTTGCAATTTCCACGTACAAAATTTATAAGGTGTCGAATATTGAAAATGTTTCCTATTCACATATTTTTTAATAAGAACATGCTGCACACAACAAACATCAAAGTAACCTTTCAGGCACAAAGCGTTTAAAAATTATCTCGTCCTCGCTGCCAGATATCGAGAGGTTCGTGAATAGGGAGTCGGATCAAAGCGTCCGGTTGCTACGCAACCAACCGGCGCCATTGCACAACATAAGTACTGAGAGGCAGTATTGAAGCTTATTTTATACTGGCTGGTGCCCGCGACTCCCTCCGCTTTGAAAAATAAAATATGTTAGTAACGCCTGACAAAAAAATATGTAATAAAGCAATGTAACGCCTATCATACTTCGCATACTTTTGCCTTGGCCTTGCGGCTTTACCTGCGTGGAATATTTGGACTATGTCCAGCCTGAAATTCTATTGTAACTATTGAAATATATTTTTTAAATAGGATGAGTAAGGTTTTGAAGATTACCTCCTACATACAAACAAACATAAAATGACTTTTTAGCATAACGATTTGATAAAATGACTTTTTCGCGAAAAATTGGTCGTGTAATTTTATCTATCTTTACCGAGTTCAAGAATCATCAAACTTCGACAACTCTATTTTATACAGTAGGTATATAAATTCTTCTTCCTTATATTTACTGCGTTAATTTAGATAAATTACCTACCGTTTTATTTGATGTACGGTGAAGAACGCGTATCATCCGTGTAACGCGAGCGGCCGACTTAATTAAACCTCTACGTGTTAATACAATATCTCCGCTTGCGAACTGTGGACTGAAGGACGCAAAGGGACACGGTGTATCATTTTATACTGGCCATAATGTATCGTAATTCTGCTAACGCCCTTTTTCTATATAATATTAATAAATTAATACTTTATTGTCTTTATTGAAGAATCCAATCAAAGAATTTAGGGGAGGAATATTTATCCTGTTCTCGCTGTGATCACTTATTCTTTGTCTTATAAAGGTAGGCAGTTTCTCTTACATTTTCTCTTAATGGGTTGCCTCTTCTAAGGCCGAACAGATGCTAAAATAAAAGCAGGCGATATGGAAACTATAAATCTAAAATGTCAATTTTACAAGAATATTTTTGAAACTAGGTATGTTTCTTTTTAATATAAATCAAGTTGTCCGTGTGGTTATGTTAAAATAAGAAGGGTCCCTTGTGAACCGTCGTAATGTATAAATTACCAAGCGACTAAGAATTACTAAGCGGGTTGCACACATTGAACGAAATTAGTAATTCTGTTAAACCGGAAATATTAGCAGAGCCTGAGTGGGTTCCATTTAACTGAGTTACTAAAAATAGTACTCAGATCCATTTATCTGAGTTACTATAAATACAGTAAGTAAATATTTATTGTATTTCTCTTACAAAATTAGTTTTAGTTTGAAAATACCAACTAAAAATATAACAGATATTAATATAATTCCGTTCAGTGAGAAGGTTTTTATTATAAAATGCACTATTTAAAAGCTACGATAAAAGACTAACTTACAGTCTGCTTAAATGCGGTATCCGTCATCTAAGAACACGTTAATTTTATTTTTACAGTTACATACCATTTTACATTAAAATCGAAATTTTATTAATTTTGCTATATATATTTTTTTTTGGGGTATGAATATATATTTTTTAACGTTATGAAATCCTCTTGGATACCCGGCCCTATCCGATAAGCACACAAAATTTCATCAAAATCGGTCCAGCCGTTTCGGAGGAGTTTGGCAAGAAACACTGCGACACGAGAATTTATAACAAATAATAATTAGAATAATAAGCAAGAATTTGTAGATTAATAATAAATAATAACACGAAAATAATGACAATAGTAAAAATACGTCCCTAAAACGTGCAACAGTCTGGCCAATGTGGCCCCTAATGAATAATTCATAATGGGCTCTCCATCCAGACCCTGAGTAGCGATTAGAGCAAATCTTTATTATATGGATGCACTTTTTATGATCTTGTACACATGATTTAAATGTTGAATTACTTTTACCACTACAATTTTCTTCCGAGTCACTACTAAATAACATTATTCATAAGAATGAGAAATAAAACAATAAACAATTTTAGTTAATGCTAACTAAGTAACCAAAGTGTGCCTGGTGTTTCTTGGGAGTTTTCTTTTTAAACATACTTATACACAATCTTAATGTATAAAGCGAAGTACACATGATGTAGTAAATTATAGAAAAAATCAATCAAGCAACTACCTGTTCTGATACTAAACTAAATAAAAAATATTTTTCTTAATTTTTTTTAATTGCTTATTAGTATTATTTTTTTAAATATATTTGACAAGAATCATAAAAATGGTGTTGCATATTATTCCGTATAAACTCAATTTTTTAGAGAATACATTCAAGTAAATATGACCTGGTAATTAAAAACTTGTAAATGCATTAGATGTTGATTGTAACAGCTGACTGAAATATTTTGTGATATTTCATAGCAAAAAATAATGAGCTCATGCACACGTCTTCACAACACAATATGTGGGCTTTAATTCCACGCTCGTTTTCATAGGAAGAATAGACCAACAGAAGATCATAGTCATTTAAAGTTACTTAAAATTTCATCTAACAACTTATTATAATATTTATATTTCTGTGCTTTATTTTTCTTGATCTTGTTACTAACAAAATTAATGTTTTTTTTTTTTTTTCAATATAAATTAAAGTCGTCGGATAAGCTAACGGTTCACTTGATGTTAAATGGATACCGTCGCCTATAACAGTAGCAACGCTACAAGTGCTGCAAATGCGCTGCAGCCGAAAAATAAAAGCACAAATGCTTTTATTTTAAATGGTTTTTAATAAGGGGGTGTTGACTGTCGCCAGACGGGCTTTCCAAATGAATACAAACGCAGTGTGCCCTGCCACTACTTAAAAAGAAAGCTGATATTTCATTTCAGGTATTATTTACACACGTGCACACTCCGCCTAAGAGTAGTGAATCGCTCAAGTTATACATTATTCATCTATGGCAGCTGAGATCCACAACACCTGTCGCTCGTCTACAACAAGTAGTACATATTATTGTGGTAGTTATTGTCGGGCATCCACTTCTGTTAGAATCAAAGTGAGATGTATGAACGTCTCTTAAAGTAGAGCAACTTGCTGCCTTTGTATGGTGAATTGACTATCATAAAATAAAAGAAATTTTGTATCACTTACCTTAGACTAGACAGACTGTTGTGAGTAGTATTGTGTTGCTTGAAGACAAGTTACATGTCGTTTAGAAAACATTGTTTGTATCACTGAAATTACTTAAATATTACTGTTCATTAATTCATACCAATAGACTGAAGAGGTCAGAATGAAAAAATACTTAATTTGTTAAAGTGGCAATTTTCATAATTCGTATGTTATGTCAAGAAAAATAATAATAGTAATCTAAATACGCCTCGAAACAATTAATAATAATGATCGCTTCCCCTTTCTGAATTAATCATGCCCAACTTTTAAGCCGATATATATACATAGTCTTCTCTTTCAAACGACGTTAGTCTGAGAGGGATGAAAACAGAATTAAAGGGGGGAACTGATCGATGTACAGGCATCATTAGTTTGCCTAAGTAGATATTTACTAGTACGATTTGTTCCATTAATCCTGTATAATGGGAGCTTTGGAACATTAACCGAGTGTTTCCGTGAACTTTTTCATTACATAATAAAGTTAAAGGTAAAGTTTGCGTTACAACTTCCTATTATAGCTACTTTGTTTTTGTGTTGATTACAAAGCATTTTAATAGTATTAATTATTTTTTAAATTTGATTTAAGATGTTTATAATTGAAAATATACATTATAAGAATTCAACATTTTGGGAATATAACTCTATAAGCGCTCAAATTATAGGTATTAAATATTCTGTATATTTTCATTCAGTGTCCGGAACCGAAAACAGCGCTACGAGCGTGTCGTTAATCAATTATTTTCGACGTGAATTTAATAAATGTGCCGTCGATACCGTTAACAATATTAGGCATTATTACGCTTGATACACGCGGAGCGTTAATTCTGAAAATTAACTTAAAAAAATAATAATTTTCCAATGCACGTACACATTACGTACTAATAATAATAATGCGCACTGCCAGGGTTTGGAACTCCCTGCCGGCGTCTGTATTTCCGATCACATATAACCCTAATCTTTTCAAGGTTCGAGTGAATAGGCATCTTCTGGATGAGCTCCCTCCATCTTAGGCCTCATCCTTGCCACATGGCTGGTTGTTGGCCAAGAGCTAACCCATCTCTTATATAAAAAAAAAACTCGCACAATGACACATTATGTAGCCAAACGCACAATGGCACATGCTGTCTACGCAAAATGACATACGCAAATTGACACACTATACAGACTATATTTTATATGCTATGAGAGTTTCAGTAAAAATCGACAATAAATGGCGCTAAATAATGCTTTTATATAACGCGTTAAAGATTGCAACAGCATATTATATCCGCATGTATATTATATATAACTTGTCCGCATGTTTGAAATTAAGACCTTCTACATAATTTGAACGACTTGTTGCTAATTCATCATAATGAGAAAGTCAGTCAACAAGTAATTCGAGAAAGTGCTGGCTGTAATGTTTGCCTTAGCACGCTCCGATTCGAGTGTCGCGGGCTGTCAAATATCATATTTCACCAGCCGTGTGTATGCATTTCATACATACGTAGGTAGTTGGTATAATTTAATATTTGGCAGCAATTTAATATTGTGCGACTGTTCCTCGATTCCAGGCCGTTGGTTAAAACATAGTCACCAACGTGAATGGAAAAAATCGTAACATTTGTATTAAACTTTTTATATGAAATGGGACAGCCAATTAATATTGAACAAATGGCTGACTGACCGAAAGCCTGATATATCTACTCGTATGTACCTACTGTGTTTAAATTTGCCTATAAGTACAATACAAAACGTTTATAATTGTTTTAGTTTTCAATATGACCATAGTAATTATAAAGATTACCATTCTTGAAAAATAATACTATATATGCTTTGACCCGCTATTTCACTCGTGTCCCCTTTTCTTAGAATACTAGTAATATTTTAAGTTAATTTAATTACTAATAATCCTTAATTCTCATATATGTCTGCTGATTTTTTTTATATTTATAGGTGATTCTTTGTTCTGTACTTTTTCGGGATGAAATGTAGCCTATGTCCTTTTCTGTATTCCTAACAACGTTGTATGCACAATTTCATGGTGATCGGTTAAGTAGTTAAGGTAACAAACAAACAAGATAACTTTCACATATATAATATAGCTGGTGCCCGCGACTTCGTCCGTGTTCTGGATGAAAGGTACCCTATGTCCTTTCTGGTGTCCCAGACAACGTGTATGCAAAATTTCATGGTGATCGGTTCAGTAGTTTTTGCGTGAAAGAGTTACAAACATCCATACATACAAACTTTCGCATTTATAATAATTAAGTACTGATTAGTTAGAATTCTGTGTAGGTTTATAATTTAAGGCTTTTTTCCCTTGGGGACATGTCGCCTCATTGGGCAAAGTCACGTAAAAAAACTATACTATATACTACTATACTAAACTATTACTAAACAGAATGGTACATATTGTACAGCTAGCTCCCTTGCTTCATCAGATAACGGGAAAGCCAGGGCGCTGTTCAGGCCACCTACTTGCAACCTAAATTGGCCACTGAAGCCCAGCCTACGCACCCTTTCGTTACTAATGTAATAGTTTATAATATAATAGTAACTGTTGTAACAGTTGGAATTATATTTATTATCATTCAAAATAGGAACAATTTTTTTTAATCCGATAATTCCAAATTATATCTAATTTATACACTTTAATTTCTTTGAAATTCAAACAATGAATTCGAATGTAATATGTTTAATATAATATGAAAATAAAGTACATAACTCTACCATAAACTCTCACTACTATAAAGTAACTGAGAAACAAAGTCTATTCCTAGCTATATAAGAAGTCATTTTATTTCTAGTTTATAAAACACAAATCACGCCTCAAAGAAATTAACTCCTCCAGGATCGAGTCAATTGATAAACGCGAGATCACGGCACATGAGATTTGTTTAACACGGGGCGCGGAGGGGATGCGAAACAAAGAAAAGCCCTGTAGGGCGGGCGGGGGCACGCTAGGCGGGCGGGGGCACGCTAGGCGGGCGGCAGTATCGCCCGAGCTTTCGGCGCCGAAGGGCGGCTTTACTAACTCGGCTTATCGTGAGCGTGATCATTTTCGCGTCTGTGTGACAGTGATCAGTTCTTATCTTATCATATACGTATTTTAAGAATCACAGTAAGTAATGAGGGTCCAGTTATTTGGTGTGGTAATTATGCGATATTTCACGTCCGCAAAGCGAAACCGGTAGTACGGCTTACATGCGAGAAGCTGTGTGTAATGTTACCATGGCCGGTCTGTCACGAACGCTCAATGGTAAGTCATTGTTTTTGATGCCTAAATAAATATTGTTATAAGTTGTACCTTTGCCTGTGTTTCGAAGGATTTGGAGAAAGCCGGTTTAACATTTAAAATAACACCGCGTTGTACGCAATGTCTCATAACCTTCAATGTTTGTACAATTAAGAAGTGTTCTCTGTTCTTTCTTTGACGCTTGGATTCGAAACTAAGTAAGAAGATACTTAGGTCCTATCTTACTTTTATATTCTTTTCCTTTTATATTTTATTCTTAATGGAACGAACATAAAGTTAATTTTGTTTATGTATTATACAAATTGTTATTTATATTTTTTTATTTATTTTTTATTAAGTTGAGTTACTCGGAAAATTGTGTATCATATTATAAAACAATACATTAAAACCTGGAGATATTTTACATAGTCTTATGTAAACAGCGACTGTGAAATATTTGGAATGCCTGCATACATTTGAATAAGGATCACCCTAATGCCCTTGCAATAAGGCGGCCTTATCGCACCGGCGGACTTAAGTCGTACATCATTCAGACTTAGCTTAACCTACTGCGGTTTCAGAGAGACACAATATTCTTGTTTTGATTTCCTATTTTTTCTTTAAGATATGGAACAGTTGAAGAATAGTAATTTATATACAAATAATAAAAATACATAACTAACTCTGTATGTCTGTAACGTCACAACGTACATACGTTACTATCACAAAGGCCGTAAATTTTTTTTTAAAACACTACCTTTGCCCGCGACTTCGTCCACGCCTCTAATATCTTAGGCGTAGAGACATTTATTCAATCTTTATTGCTCATTTGTTTTTGTCAGGCATTGAATTTTTTATTTTTATTTTTAGATGATCCCTCGCAAACAATACTCTTTGCTAGATGAAATATACCGTATGTCCTTTTCTGTAACCCTGACAACATGTAAACAAAATTTTATTATGATCGGCTGACTAGTTAAGGCGCAAAAGTAACAAACAAACTCATCTAGTTCCACAGTAAGCAACTAATGCTTATATTATGGATACCAGACAGTTGATATACTACATCTACATACTACCTTTTTTTTGTAAATACATACATATTATAAATACGAAACATCTATAACTCGGGTACAAAGGTAAAATGTTAACACATAAATATTTGCCCCTAGCGGGATTCAAACCCGCGACTGTTTGGTTAACAGCTAGGGTTACTATTAGCCACTAGACGAAACGTGTCGTCATAGTTATACAAGTGCGCTGCCGACCTTGGTAGAATAAAGGATAGGGAGGGGATACGGAAATGGGCTCTAGCATCCCTTACTAACTCAGCGAAACACAACAGTGTGCTATTTCACGGTGGATCTTCTGTAAGGGGCTGCCTAGTTTATGGGTGCGGAACGTAATGTGCCCTGCCACTACTAAGTCTCGGTCAAAAACTAATTAATTATAATAAATATACATAATATAACAACTACATATACGAATCAGTGTCAAAACTGAAGGAACCCTTAAGATTTTAGGCTTATTTATTTATTTATTTAATTTATTTAACAATTACCTAAGTAAACAAATATAACATGCTATAAAAAAGTAAAACAGAAAAAAATTACCTAAAACAAAAATACAAAAATTAAAGGAATAAAAATAAATGGTAATTTTTAAGTTGACATTTTTTTAAATGTACTTTATTAACAGAAGTTGAACAGAAGATATTTATTAACAGAAGCCAGGTTTGTTTGATTATATAAAGATTAATTTGCATGTCCGTTTTAATTGTTTTCTCAGTTGTGTATTGGATTTTTATGATTATTTTTATTTACACCGCGCCGCCACAGTGTTACCTACACGTACATGTACCTACATGTATATAACATTACGATGATTAAAAAAAATAGGTGTTAATATAGTTAATACTTAGTTACTTACTGAATTTATTTTATTTTGTTTATTTCAGTTCTTGTAAAAATATATTTTACTGGTATACTTATACTTAGAATAGATACTATATTAAATCGAAATGCAACAAAAATACGGGCAGCATCAAGTCAAACAAATTCACAAAGGCACAGTGTTCGTAGAACGAATATAAAAAAGAAGATTGAAATTTAAAAAAAAAGGGAGAACTCGTTTTAATATGAAAACGTAACGTCGCGTGTAATTCGATAATTACCGCCTTTCCATAAATAAATTCACCGATAAAATCGTTTCGAGAAATTACACATAATTATGTCACGTTTAATATGTTAATTTGTTTCGCAGTCATTTTATAAATTAACGTTTATTATAATCCAATGTGACGCTGTGACTTTTGATGTCATCAGTAATAAACAGTTGACGAAACAAGTGTAAATTTACAAAAAACTAAAGTTAAGTTATTAAGGGCCTCTTTCACCATCTCTGAGTGAAGTGTCAAATAGGCTAACCGCCATTTAAAGTCACTGATAAGAAAGAGTACGAGTTTCACCATCTTCCAAGGGTAATTTCAATGAAATTGTCACAAGATATTATAAAATATTATAAAATAAATAGTAATATTTTATAGTATTATTACTCTTGTAATCTGTACACTATTACGTTGGTTATACTCAATGCAATTAAATAAATTAATAAATAATATTCTCCAATAAATCGTTATTGAATTAGCGTTTGCAGAATGTTACATCATTTCTCCCACAACTATAATGGCGCATTATCTAAATGCCACATTTGCACTATGCCACATTAGCACAATATCACACATTCTCACTCAACGTATAATAAACTTGCTGCTTAATTAGGGAATAAGTAAATATACTTCAATATTAGGTTGTCCTTTAAGTTTATGGAGTTCCAAAGTGCATCTAAGATACTGCATTTTATGCTATTTTTTAAAGCTGGATCAATATCTTATCATCTATCTTCAATAATTCCCATAATAATTGTTAAGTAGTTATGGAAATGATATAATTTTTTTATTGTTTTTATTAAATATTCCTTTATATTGTTTTGTCTGTATCTATATATTATTGCGCAAGAAAGCCGACGCCCACTGGGGCCAAAAAGTTCTCGGATGAAGGCTACGGAGAGGCAAGCGAAGCGTAGGACGTCACCCACAAGGTGGAATAAGCTTCTGATCGGTGTTATTGGAAAATTATTGATCCCTTATTCTTTAATCCTTCAGTAGTTGGCAGCGCACTGTGGCGTTACTTGTGTTATAGATAGGTGACGGTAGCCTACCATCAAGTGGACCTTTAGTCTGTCTATCTGTAGACCTTAACATAAAAAAAACACATTCATTGAAGAGACATTACGGGAGAAAGAGAATATTCAAACAGTCTGCACTACCTGTTTTTTAAATAGCTTTTTGGAAGGTGCCCCATATGCTCGTTTTAAACTCATAATCCATTTGAAATATTTTATATTCTCTTTTAATACAACGCATGACTACATTCATTAGGGCGTAGCGTCGCGGACTGCGGTTTTTTGTCCCACGCCACCATTAATTGTTCTTTAATGAGACCGTTTCCCAATGGGAGTAGCGGTTGCACGGTACGCTTGCTTGTTGTGTTGTGTTGTGTCGTGATATAATTTACCAGCGAAACAATCTGGGGACAGATTGACCGGGCGTTTTAAGGAATATTAAAATTGCAACGCTTAAGTGATTGCGAGTGAAAAATTGCCTACCTACTTGTTGAAATCTTGTAACCCTTTAAAAAAAATTAAAACACTTTTCTCCTGCTTTTAGCGGTTTAATACCAATATACTAGCTGGTGCCCGCGTTAAAAAAGCAATATATCGCCTGACATCGTTATTGGTATTACACTTAGCCAGGAGTTAGTTTCCTTAATTTTAGATAATCCCTCACTTTTAGATTTAAAGGCAAGTGTACATCAAAATATTCCTATATTAATAATACATTTGGAAATTTATTACAATGTCTAATTTATCCAGGAACGTCAGAAAGTGTAATCCTTTGATGGGCTGTAATCGTACCCTCGTCAAACAGTTAAAATTTGAAAGCCTAAACGCATCCGCCTACATTGTGGAAGCTAGTGAAGTTGTAATGATTACGTTGGTTACTGGTATCGACGTTTTCAATAATTAAAACTATTATTAAAAAAATGTAAAGATCCACAAATTGGCGTGTCTTATTACAGCCGTTTACGTACTAATTTTTCATACAAATAGAAAAATACCACGAAAATAACATATTTCTCGTCGACTCGTCGGAAGTTCATTGACCTTGTTTTTCAGTACACGCACAGTAATTAAAAATAGCGCGAATGACATCGGGTACCAGTTATCAAAGGTTTTATTGCGTGGCTCGGTGGAGATGTCGTAAATTTCGACAAATTATAAATGGTCACATAATAGTGTAATATTTTATTTCATTTTCTTGTTTGTGTCAAGTTCTGGAGCTAGAGAGAAATAAGTATGTCTGAATGTCTAAAATCAAAATATCTATACACATTTAAATAAATAACTTATCTCAGATATACCTAGTTTGACAAAATTGTCTGGCGACAAAAAGAGCACATGCGTTGTTCTGTTTTTTAAAATCATTTAAACGCATTACAAAAACGAGAACCCTTTTTTTATCCATACCTGCTCTTTGTAAGTCTTCATCTTGGCTTTTCTTGTAGGTACTCCTATGTAGCAATATCCAGATAAATGGGGTCGATTGGGCCAAATCAATTGGGATCAGACAACGTACCTGCTACCCTTAAAATAAAAAAATAAAAACTGATGTTAAACTGCTGAAACAAGCCAAAAGTTGTTGTGCTCTTATGATCAATCTTATGACTAGTATTTGGTATGACTTTTATCAATCTTAAAATATGCCCGAATGAAAGATAGAGCGTCAATTGTCCGCAAAATTAACAAATAGATTCGTGTCGATACGAGAGAATGTCTCAATTAATTTGTCGAGCCGAATGTCTCCTGTACATGCGTACAAAATTTTATGACAAAGAGAGCGTGTGTGCATGTGGGATGGTAATTAGGCTAATTAAACCGTACCAACCTTACAAACGGAACGATACCTGTCTGCTTGTCTATTTCTTCTTCACGAGAATACAACTATTTTATTTTTCTACTAAAATTGTGCATGAGGATATTATCTTGTCTCTAGGATAACTTATTTAACACGGTGAAGTTGCAAAAAAAAATTATAAAAAAATTATATCATAAAATAAATTAGTCAAATTTCAAAAATGTTTATTTTTCAATGTGTACGTACCTACATAATATTATACAATTCTATATTGTTTTGTTTACGATATCAATTATAAAAAAGTTACCTTAAATGTTCGATGTAAATATTTATTATTTATTTGTGAAATTTTTGTACCATCAATTACCAGCAAACGAATAGAGTATTTACTGTAAAAATAAAGGGACTTCCGGCCTTTATTATTAAATAAAGGCCTTTTTGGTTCACCATTTTAAAATTTCACTAATTTTTTAATAAATTTCAGTATTTGTAAAACAGTAAACAACAAGTAAAAAAGCGTATCGTAGGCTTTCGTAACTTCTGTCGATGTGAAATGAATTATCCTTGAACATCTTTGAGTTAAGCTTTAAATAAATTGAATGATAAGTTTTGTGCCTACCACCAAATAACCGTGGTACGAACATTAGGATACTACCAATTATAAAGGAAATACAAAATCTATTTTTACTTCTTGCCTCTTAATCAAAAGGAAGTTCAAGCCACTGTACGAGTAAATATAAAAAAGTGTTTGCCTTTATACTTTACCTTAGTGTTTATGTTTATTGTATATAAAAAAACAGCCAAATTAACGTCTTGTTTAGTATGAAAAATGAAAGTTAAAACGAAAATGGCATTTAATGTGTAAACTGAAAATAAAATGAACGAAACAGGTTACGTAGTACGCAGACTCGTTGAGTGTCTGATATACTTTCTATTTTGTCACAACCTCTTTCGATAAAATACTCTATTTGTACAAACAATAGCTATCTATTGAATTCCAGGAGCTTAATCCTAAATCCGGAACATCAAAGAATTGATCTAAACAACGTGAAGGAAATACGCAATTCTCGATTATAATTGAATTTGTACGCTTTTCAACATCGGTTTCACCTAAAACCATTGATCTAAACTATAGATGCGGCGTAGCAAGCAAAAAGCCCTGAAATCTGTGGTAGTATTAAAATCATACTTACGAACTTACTGAGAGATTGACACGCAATTCCAAATGAATATTGCTTTTGTAAAAAGAAACTAGTTAAAAGTGTTCTGTACTAACGCATCAATGTATACTGCACAACGATATTGATTAGCTTACGACTAGCGAACGACTATGTGCGAATTCGTCCACTTCGGCTCGAGTGGACGAATTTTACTACTACCATTTTTTGTAGGCTACGCCGTGTCTATACTCCCAATTATACTTATATAGTCTTTGCCTAAAACCGATTAATTTGGAATTATAAATGGTGGCTTCTAAATGCTTAAAATGTAGTCTAAATTTATACTTACCTACTTGTTGTTAATATTATTTACTAGTCATCTGATCCTTTATATTATAATAAATGTCATGAATTTATGTCTACTTTAAATGACGTCATGTAGTTTGCACAAAAGTTAATTTTGTAATATCTGTAAATACTTTTATGATGAAATCTTTATTGTATAAATTTACAATAACTACTCGTACATTTTTATTTCTATAATAATATTTTTACTAAAATAAATAGATTTATATTATATGACAAAATTGTTTTAAAATTTTCGACTTTCATACTTTTCGAAGTATGAAAGTCGAAAATTCTGGCCGCGGAACATGCCAAGCGACACTGGTACATTTAGTTGGTGCATGGTGCATTTAAATGTTTATATTTATACAGTTAATTGTATTGATAATTCGTTCTTTTTTTATTAGATTTGCATATTTTTTGCACCTTTAGTAAAATAGTCTCTTACTGCACCAAAATCTGATAATTTAGATTGATTGAATACTCAGACAAGCGTGATTCGCAAGATTTTTTTGTTACTTTTTAGAACTTTTGATTAATTTTATTAATAAATAATCTATTAACTATTAACATTTATTAAATGAATCTTTCGTTAATGACCTCAAAACTGTCAAGTAATTGATAAGTTTGACATTTTATAAAGAACAAGAATATTAACGCATAGAAACCTAGTACACGCACGATCAGTGAAGCATTTTACACCAAGCCGTATCAGCTTGCAAACGAACAGCCTCTGTAAAGCTTAGTAAACGAACGAACATTTTTGTATACTTGTGTGCGTGTCGCAGGCGTCATTTTACCTGTGGCTTACGCACACATCAATTATATTTGTGCTTCATTCTCGCCAGTCTTTTGATATGAAACTATCGTTCTATGCGTTATTATTCTAAGGTCTTGAGTCAATTAAGTCGCAAACATGCACGTTCGGTGATGTTCTGACATTGATTTCAGTTAATTAGAAGAGTACACAAAGCCCACACAGACCGCAGAACATGTGGCACGTATGTAAGATGCCAGCATTAATGAAAGCCTTAAAGGTTTTTGCGTTATCAATTTCAACTTTAACAACATACATACATTACAGAAATCTTAAGTGTTAATGTTAATGTGTATTATACTGTTCCATAAACACCCATAGGTACATGTTTTTTTTTTTTTTTTTTTTTTTTTAAGTTATTATCTTTAATTTAAATAATAAAAATTTTAAATAATTTAAATAATAATTAAAATTAAAATTCTTTTTAAATCATGTTCGAGTGATATTTGGAAATTTTAAATAACATTCCTAGGGACATTTAAACATTAATTTGATTATTGTCCAGTGTTACTACATTTATACCAATTGACAAGTAGGCATATACATAAACCAAAAGCCATTAAATGAAGGTACGATCTAAATATTACAAACTCAACTCAATTTAAAAAATTAACCTCTCTCTCGAAGTCATATTGCAAACATTTCCTTTCCGATTTTTTATTTCAAATATCAGTCGATATCCCATAAAGTTTGCCAACATGGAGTTCTTTATTTGCGCGCTACACCAGTTTTCAACTTTTTTAATTTGGCTTCCCCATCTGACTCGCATAGTCCAGTCTGTTAGGAAGGGGATTAAAAAGTATTTTTACATGGGATAAAATACATTTATTAAAAATATAGAAAGGTTTGATCCCTTTTACAAAATACCATGCCATCCATGGAATTATCAGAATTTGAACAGTGTCGCTTCGGATAACGAGTACAAAAATAACTTAACTTGCCAAACCGTTCTAATAATAGCTCCAAGCAATGATAAGCACGTAATAAGTAGAATTATTTTTGCTTCAATGAGTGGCTTATAAAATGCTAACTATAAACACACACGCTTTAGTACAACATTTTTATTCAAACTAAATTAGACAAAAACATTTTTTTGTAACTTACATATTACTCTTACATTTTTGTAATTATATAATTTGAGGATTTTTTATTTTTTTTTTGCCATCCCTTCTACTTGCAATATTTTTTTTCATCCATCGATATTACATAATTCTGAAAACTTATTTATATTAAAAATTCCCCCAAGGATCTCAAATTTTGACTTGTTATTAAATTTTCCTGGACAACAATATACTCTTACGTAAAGATATGTGATATAACAATAGTATGCTCGTATGTAAAGATGTGTGATTAAATTGTACCTAAAAGGTCTATAAAAATTGTGTTTATTACGTTGTCGTCGCTGTCGTAGCTACCAAGAGCCAAAAGCTCTAGCTAGACAGCTTGCGGTAACCTTTGAGCTTGTCATTCTATTGCTAACCACATGTGATTCTGTGTAAATCCAGCATGTTGATTCACACGTTGCTGTGTTTTTTTTTTCTCTTATGGAATGAATTCTCTTATAGAAGAGGTATTTCTCGGATTCTTTTTAAATAATATTTTATTTATTATGCATTTTTTTATATTATTTGTGTTACCTATCTTACTTTCTCTTTTTTACGTGAGAAAATGCAATGCGAACCAGATCTCAACCGACCATGGGAAGAAGGGAAGTGGGTAGAAGTCCCCTTTACCCACTAAAACCCCACGGTGTTTCTTCGCGCCGTATATGGGCGAGGGTTAGATGACGTTAAGGCAAAGCTATCTTATCCCCCCGCCAGACGAAGGCGCGCTCACTTGCGGGCTCCACCTCGATTAGGCGCAGTACGTCTCCCCTCGTTGCCCGGTGTTGTGATGACCCTATGTTCGACGCCCCGGGACCCATGACACTTCCCCTGAGAGAAATTGTGAACCGGACAAAGTGGGGGCGTAGGTATAGTGCACACAGCCATGAAAGACTTTCAGGGACAGGACCTTCAACACTGTAGTATACGATTGAGAAGATGCTTTTATAAGTATATAGTAAAGTGTGGATATTTCGCATCGTTTTCTCCCACGTTACCGTGTAATAGACACCGCATTTCTGATTTAATTCGATCGATGGCAATTAAACCGAATGAGTGCCAATAAAAGTCTGGGCTGGGGTTATAAATTGATCAATTTGTGGGAGCGCAGCCAATGTATCCGGCGCGGCGTGCGCCGTTCTAAACATATCAACTTTACACTTACACTTACAACAACCGTACCCTGGACACCCTGGACACTCTTCATTTGTTATCTTACGGAACTTAAATCGTTTGTACATTCCACACAATAATTTGTTTTTCTGTAATTTTTTCTTGTAAAATCTTAATTAAATAAAAATTTTAAAATACTAATTAATCGATTAATTCATTATTGTACAAATTAATATAAACAAGACAAGGAAAATATTTTGAGGATTAAAATTATTTTAACTTCAAAATCCAATTCGTATTCAGAGCAAATTAATTTGGGGTTTAAATATTATGTTGACTAATATTATATTAAATAATATTACTACTTTTTCATAATTTTAATGTCTAAGTAATTCGTCTTTTGACGTCTCTCGGCGTAGCGATGAAGCGATGCTGAATTGTGAAAATTCTGCCGTGGCTAATTTAAACTCGATTATTGAATGTTCGAGATATTGTTCACTGTTTTAAACTATATAAAACTCGACGATCGAATTTATATACCCACTCCAAATTCTGAATCCAGTAGCTCGTGAACCACTTTGGCGGAACATAGTCCTGATTTAACACTCGGAATGAGGACCACAGTTCTAAAAGTGCATCTGCACCCCGCTCCCGTACTTTATGGCCCATTAGATGCGTCCGCGGGAAATCGTCATTTGCATAAGCGGCTTGGCTCTCTACACATAGTAATTGGGATCACATGAATGTGACCACCGTAAAGAGAGCCACCTGCCCTCCCGTGCTCGTTCTCTTTACGCTCTGCGAGGTGTAAGTGGGATGTTCGTTACGGTGCCAGTTAGATTGGTCTGTCCGGTAAAGGTTTAAGTTGGCTGGTAGTACTGTTTGCCCTGCACTTAGGCACGCGTTGCCTCAGCTTTTAATCGAAGTGCGAAATTTCAATCTGATTTAAATTCGTATTGTTCTTGAAGTAAGCTACGTTGAGACCCATTTGAAATGAGTGCAACAAGATATTTGCATTTAATTGCAAAGTGCTGTTCTATTTCCATTCCGTTACAAGTTTATGTCATTAACTGTTAAGAAGATAATAAGAGTATTTTATGTATTTTTAAATGTAAGTACCTACGTTACTTGGACCTATAAAAACAGATTTCATGAATTCATTAATTAACTTTTACATTAAACTACTATAAACTAAGCTGGCTAAGATTTAATTAAAAATTTTATATAGTTATGTTTTGTTTTTTATCTTATACATCGAAACAATGTTTTTATGTAATGAATTTTTATTACTAAAAAAAAAAAAACACTTTTGTTTCGTTCTCAATAGTAAATAACTAATAGCAAAGTTTGCAATAAAGATCACGTACAAACAGATTCCTTGGTTTTTATTCGCAGCGAAATATCGCCTGTTGCACGGTCGGTTCCGGATCTGTTTGCATTGAGAAATACATAGTTTGTCGAGTCATACTCTTGTGTATTTGTGTATCACTAGTAACCTTTGTACCTTTAATATATAATTCATTAGATAATTAAACAATTGACGTTACAATATTCATTATAATATAGACTTTAACACTGTGTAAACACAAACACTAATATACCGGCTTTAGCATATATACTTAGTAGAGTACAATTGCAGTATGCACTAATGAGAGACGATATTAATCACTGACCGGCGACGTATTCACTTTCAGCTTATAATTAGCTAACGGCAAATGTTTAATTGTGAGTTTCATTGCAATTAAAACTTTTTAGCTAATTATATTTTGTTGGCTGATAAATTTCCAAGCATAAATGGGGATTGTGTGGATGTTTTTTCTTAAATACATCCACGCTAAATAAAATCATGTAAAATCTATGCTAGATTTTATTTAGATTAAATTTGATGAAAACATAATTGTAGTCTATTAGTTAATCACAAGGAATTTGTATGTTTAATATCAATTTATATTTTTTTTAAATATTTATATTCATTAACAGAACCTTTAAATTTATCTATTATTTAGATATTCAACTTTTAGATAATATTTTCTAAAGTGTTCCTCCTAAATTATGAACATGTTTGGCTTGCATTTATCTAATTATTTTTATTATTTTCTTAAAATGGTTGCCGATATATTATGTGTAGGTAAGTCTGTACTGTAAGTCTGTATGTTATGAAATGTAAAACGAAACGAAAATGTAGCTTTTTTTTCAGCATTTCTATCTTTTTTTTTCCCTTGAATAGTAAATTTTATGACATGAGACTAAATGAAATTTAGTTTTTTATGCTTACACAAGGTATGAAATATCCAACAATAATTAAATACATGTTTACCCAACGCTTTTCTTTACATGCAATAGTCAAGCGGATTCGCGTTCACATTCGCAGACATTCCGATAAGCCGCAGCGGAAAATTTAATAAACCAGAGGGGTCCCGTGTGTCGAAATTTACATTTAAAGTACCAATTATTTGACGTCATTAGCACCCCTGGCGATCATAAAACGCACCCAACGCTTTCGCAACAACCATCCTCGCCATTGACGTTATAAATTACTATAAAATAGCGATTTTTAATCTGGACTGCGCACCAATTGTACCACTGTGCACCACATTAGAATTTATAACATTCTGTTATACAGATGTTACACTAAACAATGATTACAGATGTAATCATTGTTTAGTTGCTACGCGTATGTTATCGTTCATGTCTCAATTTCTAGTTTGTAGTTTATTTCTGTATGCTTTATGTTGCCTTATGTTATCTAGGCCTATTGTAAGATTTTTGTTTATGCTTGTTTTTGTTTATGGTGTACCTTTTGAAAAAATAAAATAAAAAATAACAAGATGAATTGGTTTTTATTATGTTATTGATCCAAATATATATATTATAAAAACGCTAATTTTTTTGTTGGTTAGGCTTTTACGTCTCCATCCGTTACGTTCATCCGATTATCATGGAATTTTATTTTCATGCCTGTCCAACTTGCCATTGCCCAACTCAGTGGCAGTTAAAGTGACATAGCTATACTCCAATCCTTCCATTTGTGGGAACCTCGTCTGTGTATTTCTAACTAGACAGTTGAAACGGTCTATTTATAAAACGTAGCTAATTAACAACAACAGTCTAATTATTAACAGCACATAAATGTAAACTATAGGTAGTATATTAATCAAAATTTATTGCTTCAATAAAAATGTATAGGAATCGAGCAACTTCGCAATCTAAATCAAAATTCAACCAGCGCCATTGTTCGGTACGCCAGCGATGAGTAAGCCAAATGGGTTGTTAAACGCCGCATTATGCAAAAACGGTACCATTAGTATTTAAGTTCTATCCACACTTGGCAAAGAATTCACGCGCCTATTATCATTAGGAGCCACTTTGAGCCAAGTTTGTGCAATCTCTTTTCAAATTATACAAACGACTAACAAAGAAAATATAACAGCGGAGTGACGAATGAATTTTCACAATCATGTAGTTATGTTGTTGAATGTTAGTAGTACGTGCGGCTAATTGTTAGGTAAAAAATATCACACCATATTATATTAATTGTAATAATAGAAATAATAGACTTTAACAAGTCTTCTACTATTTTATATAGGTAAACTAGCTGACCCGGCAAACGTTGTTTTGCAAAAAAAAATGTATAAAAAATTGTTTACGACCTATTCTCAAACCTACCTCGAACCGATCACCATGAAATTTTGCCTACACGTTGTCTAGTACAACAGAAAGGACATAGGGTACCTTTCATCCAGAACGCGGACGAAGTCGCATTCTGGTGTCCCAGACAACGTGTAGGCAAAATTTCATGGTGATCGGTTAAGTAGTTTTTGCGTGAAAGAGTTACAAACATCCATAGGTACAGTCAAGGGCAAAAATATATGTACGTTTCCAAGCGGCAAACATATCTGTACAATTGAGAGGCCAGAAATATCTGTTCGATAATTCGGTCAGAAATATGTGAGCATTTAAAGGGTCAAAAAGATCTAGACGTTCACGTGGCCATAAATATATGTACAATGTCAGTCAAATATATCTAGGCAAATAGGGGTGCATAAATATCTGTACAAACAAACAAGTTTTCGTATTTTGAATTATGACAATCATCGAAAAGAGTACCATTCTGTCATATGATCTGTTTGTCCCTTTCATTTTGATTGTGGCGTCATTAACGGAATATTTCTTTCACCTTTCATTCTATTATTTTAGATTCTGCTTCACAGCGTTCACAACTATCATATACGATTTTCACATGGCTTTTCTCGTGAATATTATATTAGCATTTTTTCAATGCTAAATTTATGTAAGTAACATATTTATACTAGACGTAGCGATGAAACGGAAGATATTTATTCGTAATTTAAGTAATTATACAATATTAGTACGAAAATCTTTCGATTACGCTAATCTATACTAATATTATAAAGCTGAAGAGTTTGTTTGTTTGTTTGTTTGTTTGAACGCACTAATCTCAGAAACTACTGGTTCGAATTGAAAAATTCTTTTTGTGTTGGATAGATCATTTATCGAGGAAGGCTTTAGGCTATATAACATCACGTTGCGCCTAATAGGAGTGAAGAAACAGTCGAAAAAACGGGGAAAATTATTCATCTTTGAGGGCTTCCGTTGTGTGCGCTGCGAAAACCGTTCGAGATACCCAAATGATTCCCAAAATAACTATTCCACGAGGACGAAGTCGCGAGCACAGCTAGTGTATGTATAAATGTCTCTTTACTGTTAAAAAGAACACTTAGGTTTTTACTAACTTAGAGCATTTAATAATTAATCACTGGTCTGCAACGAAATCCTCCTTCAAAAAATATGTCAAAAAGATGAAGATTTTAATGCTTTGAATCTATTCCCGTTGGCCGATTTTTTTTATCACGTCTAGATTTATCGATATGAATTTTTTATTAAATATCAATTTAGGTTTTTTGAATTAGTTTTGTGCGTCAACATCATAAACAGTATCATAACATACAAAATAGGTTTTAGCGAGTTGTAAGAGAAAGAAGGAAAGTGCCGAAAGTAAATTTTATGGTAGTACACAGGCGCATTTATTGGCTCTGTTCATAAAAAATACATAAACTACACATAAAATACTTTAAAAAAGTAGAGAATATGCAAAACATCAAAATATTTGATAACTAGACTTGACAGTCTTGACACGCTCTTTGATAGTTTCATGTATGGATATTTATGCCCTCCTATTTGCCTACAGCCTACACATATTTGACTGACATTGTACATATATTTATGGCCACGTGAACGTCTAGATCTTTTTGACCCTTTAAATGCTCACATATTTCTGACCGAATTATCGAACAGATATTTCTGGCCTCTCAACTGTACAGATATTTTTACCGCTTTGGAAACGTACAGATATTATTGCCCTTGACTGTACATCCATACAAACTTTCGCATTTATAGTTCGGAAGTACGGATAAAAGAAGCCAGAGCCCATTACCACATCCCTTCCTTAACCCTTATCCTTAATCCTTCTATGGTCGGCAGTGCAAGTAGACTGTAACCTGTGTGTCGAACTTTACATAAAAAAAAGTATCAGACATTTGGGGATAACTCCGTAGATAATATAGTCGTAGTATAACTCGGTAGATACCTATACAATGTATACTCGTAAGTATAGGTATACGCTTATACTAGTTGGGTCATAAAGAATAATCCGCTTCAACACATCTCTGTGAATGCTTTGTCGCTTCATTCTAATTAATCTTAACTGCTTCGCTAAACATAATCCGAAATCGTATAATTGCACGCCCGCTCAGACGTTCAAAGGTGATTTGAATAATACCAATATTATCAAAGTTATTGACAGTCGATACACCGCAGAAACAACAGCAGTATGTTAACTTTTTATATTACTTTCTAAAATTTCTAGGTTTTCTACCTATTACATCAAGTGAGATCGTGGCCAAGCGCTGCCTTGACACAGTAAAAAAAAATCATATAGAATCATTAACATTTTCAATCCTAAAAGCCACAAGTAGTAGTAGAATATCTTCGGAACCCTTATTTTGGTAACTGTGGTTAATGCTCTCATTTTTTTTTTTAATTTATTCAGGAAACACAGTCAATATACATAAATTTACACAATATACATAAATTACTTAAAAACTTAGAGTTCCATATAATATTACACATAAAATACAAACATAGATTGAACATTAGATACAACATAGATAGAAAACAAATGAAAAAAAAATGAAACAAACTGAAACAAAATCTTACACACAATATAAAATACAAACGTTACGGGTACATTTTAACATTATTACATTTAACATTACAGTTTAACATTACATTTACATTTAAGGTGCTATCAAAATCCTATCAAGCAATTGAGTTCTGCAATTCGTTAAACTACCGTGGAACAAATATTATTATTTTAATAATATATATTTTTATTTTTAAATAATGAGAGCATAGTTATCACTTAGAAGTGGCTTACGTCACCTACTTACTACTCGGGAGACATGAAGCTACACCTAAGGATCTCAGAGCAAACATCAGGAATTCCTGACGCACTGATATACAGCACAAATTCTGTTAGGGATTTAATAAATTATGTACTACAAGAATATAATATTATCGAAATTATGTTTATTCGTGTTATTTTTTTTTTTTTTCACGCAATATTTAGAGTTATATTTTCTATTATCTTTATAATTACTTATGCCTTGTTTAATTTTATTATATATTACTCCGAAACACGTTAAAAATATGTTCTAAACTGAAATCATAATTTAAAGAAAAATGTTATAATATTCATCTGTATATAAAAAAAAAGATTAAAACTTCGTGATAAATGAAATACTGTACCTAACTTTTATTATACTGCTTTACATTCCTTAACTTCAATATTGACTTTACTTTGTCTGATTTATAGCTTTAATAAAAACGCATGAAAACGTCCTAGCATTACGTTCTGGTGTTAAAATACACTGTGTTCAGGCCTACTTTAGATTTAAGTTAGTAATTGAACTTGGCTTCAATACAGACCGCCTTTGAAAGACATTTAATTTGAATAGATTACGCTTTTAGTTGAACAAAGGTGGCTCTTTGATCCCTTTGTATGGGGTGGATTATTCTATAAAAATGAAATCTATATTCACACAGGAAATATAATATAATTATCTACTTTCAGAAGGTATAGATGTTAAAATGTACTTACAGAGATGTAATAAAAAAATAAAACGAAGTCTATTAACGCTAAAATCTTATTTATATTACAATATATATGTATTCTCAAAATCTTATTTCTAATACAATAAAGTAAGAAAAAATGTATATTCTGTGCCACACAGTACCAGTAGCACAACTTAAATTAAATGTGCTTTTGATTTGATTTTTTGTTTGTATATTGTAACGTAAATAAATATCTAATAATATAAATGACTTATCTATACCACAGCTTATACTTACTTAACTAAAAATGGAATATTATACTGTCAAGAGACCAAGAAAATAGCTTCAATACGATTTTTTTATTTGAATATGCAAATAAAAAGTCGTATGTATTCTTAACAATATTCTGCTGACTTATAATATAAAAGGATTCTCGTATGCAAGACGCGAACAATATCAGCGCTTGCCCTTTAACGGTATTCCCCCAATTTATATGTGATTCAAAGAAGCACGCGTCACGCGGCAGCTCGCCGAACCATGTAAAAAAGGAAAATCAATTACTTCGAAATGGCAACCGCGCAGTGACGAGTGACCAAAATAAAATGAACCACCCCGCCTCCTTTGTACCTATACAAAAAACTTCGTCCCAAGGACGATGCACTTATAACGAAAAAGGTCCCGTTATAATTGGGTGCTCTGCGGCAGCCCTTCTCATAGCACAATATGTTGTCTCGTCCCTTTCAAATCGATCGCTAATTAGCGATATGTGCTCGTCGATCGTTAGAGCACTATTTTTGTTGGTACTTTTTGCGATACATCGAATGGATGTTGATGGGAATCGAGCACGTTCTTTGATGGAAGGGACAAGATAATGAAAGATAATTGGAGTGGTCTGTTACCTTGCGTGTTTTCCTTATGAGTCCTAATGATTAAGTCGACTTGCCTATGAATGAATGTATAAGATTTTCAAAGTCAAGCCGCTTACAAGCTACAAGACCTGTTTTATTTATTTTTATTTATAAATGGAAAAACAAATAGACACAGATGACTTTTTTTTTATAATATTGAAATAGTAATAAGGTTGCATTGCGGTGTTCTTACAAGTTTCTGCATGTGTTTACTATATATATAGTAAACATGTATTTCTCTTAAAAATTATTGCAACACTTACCAGTAATACGTTCATTATAAATTCAAAAGAGATTTATTTTAATCTTACATCCAACACCTGTTCTGCATTTGTGGCCCGAAAATAATATAGGAAGCATAACGATTTAATGCATTTTGATGGGCGCACAACGCTTGCCAGGGAATTCCAACGCTTAAGTATATTACTCTGCAAGAAACTCAATACATATAATAGTTTCTCTTCATAATCATCATTTTGTATTGGCATCCTTCACAAAGATCGTAGTACATTATTGTAGATACATAGATATAGTTTCTATCCTCTTCAATTCTCAACGTATGAAAGAAGTTTAAAAAATATAGATTTCTAAGTGCATTTCTGACTTTTATTTTATTAAAAATTGTGGCACGCAGTATGAAAGTTCAGACGTAGCATGCGCCTGTATTGTTGTATTAGTGAGTGTCCATGCCATGACCTCGTACAACAACACAGAGCAATGTCACTTTCGCAAATATCAGTCTTAACTAAGCTCATATGGGTCACTGCATTGAGGTAACGATTGCAGAGAAGGTGGCTCAATTTCATTAACATTACCACACGCGAAAGTGTAAGCCAAATTAATTTCATAAATGCATCACGCATCTGATGTAATACCAAATTAGGTCACTGATAGTATTGAGTTATTCATTGTTCAAATAAAGTCGTTTCAAAGTCGAGACAAAGTAAATATTGAATTTTCAAACTAATTTCTAAAGACTCTCTCGAGTTCCATCGGCCGCTGTGTTTTTTTCCATTATGAGTTTCATTTGAAAGCATAACCGCATGAAATTCGTTTTAACGGCTTAATACGAGCTTATGGGAATTCGAAATAGCACACTGTTATTATTCAAAACTGAATCTATAATAATTTAATAAGTTCGACTCGCTGAAATCTTTATCGTTTAAATTAAAAACTTGCGATTGTTTTCATTGCTATTCATTTCATTAAATATAATATCGAAATTTTTGCGTTTTAAATTAATAAAATGATTGTTGTACATACTGATACCGGGTACATCACCCAATCGGGTACATTTCCCATTTCGGCAAGATTTCCCAACGTTAAAAAAAGGTGTTTACTGCCGCTAAGCGGAGAACCGGTTTTCCACTACCATTACACGATTTAATTAATTAATAATACTTAACTAACAAATTGTTAAAATCAAATTTAAAAAAGTTAAATTAATAAATTGTAATCAATTTGCTTACGGAAATTAAAATATTCTTCTATCATCAATTTTCGTATTTTTCTAATCTATACTTATAAAATTGTTTGTACTGACAGACTATATTAATGCACACATGTACTAAGCACTGAAATTTGTAACATAGGTTTTTTTAACAAATTATTTATTTATTGACAATCGATATATTTATAGAAGATAAAGAAAATATAAATATATTTTAACTAGCCCGTCTTGTTATGTGTGTATATTAAGTTTTGTAAATATTTGCTACCACCCAATATCCTAAATATACAGTAAAGCGGATAAAGATTCTATTATAATAGTGAAATTGTAAAGATAACAGTAAAAGCTACAACGAAACTAACTGTTATTCCAGCAGTGAACTTGTTGAGTGAAAAATTAACGCAACGAGTGTAAACAATGAAGTAGGCCTTTGATGTGACAAAGGGCACAGTTCATTTGGAAGCATCACACATTTAATCTCACGCCTACCTACACGCGAATAGAACAACAAACATAGTAATGCCACTGAAGTGACACGACTATGCAATTTATAAGTTTAATTTCAATTTCAATTTAAAGTCTATTTAGAGCCTGTTTCCGTATTTTTTTATTTTTTTATCAATTATAGGTTTGCTTTTGGTCACACATTTAATCTCACGCCTACCTACACGCGAGTAGAACAACAATAAACAGAAATGAGTTGAGGAAAATTTTGCTGAACTACTTCTCTTGAAATACTGTTGATATAGTATAAAATTGAATAAAACAATTGAATGTTTACACTGAACACATTCGACGATAGAATATAGATTGTAGTTGTTATTTTGCGCGAGAGCGTTCAGAGAAATAATCCATATTGTTTGTGTACTTTCCTCGGTGTGATGTGCGCAAACAGTGTTTAGTTTGGGTGCGGGATAATGTGTTGTCTTGTTGTGCTCGTTTTGTGGAGGAGGACTGAGGCGTAGAAGGCACCTGTTGCCTCGAGTTTCGGAGTGGGAAAACCTAATTCACTTCGAGACGAAATAAATATAGCGCTTGACGCTTCTTTTGATGGAAAACTGAGACTCGAGTGTGTGTATTTGTGTGTGTGTGTGTGTGTGTGTGTGTGTGTGTGTGTGTTATTTGGTGAGTTTATACCGCTTCAATGCGAGTAAATTGAAATGTCACTAGAAGTACGTACATTCGGTCGACTTTGGAAAAGTTCTCGGCGTTGTGTAGCGAAATGTTAGTGGAATTTTGAACGGGAGTACTTCACTGCAATTGCGATAACTGTCAAATAAGTGCAGTAAATAATGCCAGAGTTTTGGTGAGTGTTCCGAGCGGGCTCCCAAGCGGGAGTCCGTAGCGGAGCGCTCCAATTGTAATAATAATAATTAACTTGACACTGGCAGATAATGGCCATTTTAAAATGAGCCGCATTGCCATTTAAATCTAAGAAGAAGAAGAAGAAGAAGAGTTTTGGTGAACTTAAGTGACTTGCGCCGGTGATGTAATGAGCATTGAAGCGAATACCGCTGACTCTGAAAACATCCCAAAATTGCCTAAAGCCCTGAAGCGTGTACACGAAAAACAAGAACACCCTTTGTTTATACTCGATTAAAGTATTTGGGACATTAGGTAAATAGAGGTTTCGTATTAACATGTCGATATAATATTAAGTGTGCTCGTGACGCCACAAATAGGAGATAGTGGAGAAGCATCGCAGGGGCGGCAATGCGCGCCTAGGAGGCATCCTTCGTGTACATCATCCACGACCATTCTGAGTGTGCGACTAGAGTAATATGACTAGAGAGTAAGAGTAATATAATATAATTAATATTATAATATATATATATAGTGCAAGCAACTTCGTACGCGCTGTAGTTCGTCTTAATTTTTTTTTAATTCCCACAGAAATCTAATATTTTTCTATAATAAAAAAATTAACAGTGACTATAATAGAAATATTTTATCTATACTAAATATTATAAAGAGAGAATAGAAGCATTGTATGTTTGTAATGAATAAACTCAAAAACTGCTGGACCTATTTTGAAAGTTCTTTCACCTATAGAAAGAAAGCTACACTGTCGACGAGTAACATAGGCGCAATGATATAATAATTAAAACATTGTCTCTTACATGTGATCACAATTTGTATTTCAATATTATTAATTTTTTTTCTATAAATCCTTTATGGGAATCGCTAATACATTTTTATGTGTCTCTTCATTGTTTCAGGTATGTTTCATTATACGACGATACAACACGTTCATACTCCTATAAAAGAATTATGTGAGTACGTACCTACTATATGAGTATAACTAAAAATATAAACATGACAATTTATTATGTAACGAGCGTGTCTTAATGTTATGTTATGATCATGAACTTGTAAGAGAAGTTCATGACCATAACATGACATTAAGACTTGTAACTGTTGCGCAAATATTTGTTATGAAAATCGTTCCAAAGAAACCACCGATCGGGAGTGTCACAAAGGCTGACGTTTATACACAATAGTTGAGATGTGAAAACAACGTAATAAACAAACGAACAAAACTTGCTATCGCAATTCGAAATATTAGTTATGATGTATTAAAAATAATTGAATGTTGTTTGTGTTAATATTAATTTTTTAGATGAAAAAGAAGTCCATTATTTAAGATCCAATTCATACACAATTGTATTAATTTGTATATTATTGTTAAAATAAGTGCTTTATGTGACTTTGTTTTAATTAAAAATGAAATAAAATAAATAAACAAAACAAGTTTAATTTTAATACTGAATGCACTCGTTGAAATCCATAGACTGCAAAAAAAAAAGTACAAACATATTAAACGAAACAAATAAAAATAAAATATTCGTGTTTCGTTTGAATATTTTTAGAATTTTAATCAAAATCTCATGCGACACCTAGTGTCAGTGTTACGAGCAAAACTGGAAACGAATTTATGTCAATGTCTGCAAACGGAAATAGAAAGTGGACCGACCGGCTGGAAATAGGTGTGTGCAGCGTCAAAAATAACGTTTGATAGCTCTAGTACGTACCTATCTACCTATTGGCAAATGGTTCGCGTTCGTATTAGGTAACAGGTCAATATTGTCTATAGGCGCAGTCAGCGTAGCATTTTGTTCGTGCGCCCACTCAAACATTTTAATTAATGCTTGAGGAATTACTTCAAACAAATTAATGGTTTCATTTACTCAATGTAAACACTCGAAGTGCGTTCAAACACCTTAAAAAGAACAGTTTATTACATATTATTATTTTTTTTTTATTAATTTTTATGAAATTTATTAGTTTCATGTTGTGAAATTTAGTTCCTATAAACTTTAAGCTTATTCTGAAAAAGTAAAATGTCGCGTGAGATAAAATCACATCATATCATAAATTGGGAACAATTTATGATTTCGGATGCAAATTTCTACTTTTCTTGTAGATCATAGACATATATTTAATAAATATAAACATACGTTATAAAACATATATAATTATAACGTATGTTTAAATTGTATATAAAACTAATTTCATGAAATTAACCGGTCCTTTTGAAAACTTATGTGAACCCAGTGTAAAAAAGGCGAAGGATATGTGGTTGTCATACAAAAACATCATGCTTACAAATAGCTGTAATGTAAAAAAATATAAACGTCTAATGTTGTATTAAAATCGGCGCTGAATGAAAACACTTTACCGACGAAATATGCTGTGTAAAATGGCCCGCCATACATTTATAGTCCAACAAATTGGTCGTGAAAATTTATTGATCGCACTTGCCTTCTAGACTGCTGTTGTCTTATCGCTCGTGGAAAAATTTATTGTTAGCGCTTGTATCTTTATTTCATAGTTTTGAAACGCTTTATTGTTTTAAAAGTGTACTGATTTATGTGAATCCAGAAGATGTGAACAGATGCTGTGTTGTGTAAAATAGATGTAGCATTAAGTAACAAATACTCATTTAATTATTAAAATTATTATAAATAAATTATTATGAAAACTTTCAGTTCAGTGAAGTGATTTGTCACGTCGTCGTGTAAGTAAATATTCTATTCTGTGATTCGACAAACATATGACTGTATAACGGATACCAAAGAACTGTTAAAATTATGCATATTAGAGAATAACATAGTTTTTAGTATGTCCAAAAATAATTATAATATAAATAACAATTTAACTCATAATAAAATGTGAATTATTATAAATAACCAAAATTATAAAAATTAAAAATTAAAATTAAAAAATCTTAACCGGATTGAGGGCTTGACATCAACTTTAACAACATAAAATTATTTTATTCAAAATATAAAGTTATATATGTATGGAAAGTTCCATGCCTTAAGGATTCAAACATATGACAAACTTTCACAGTTACAATATTTGAAGGACTAACAGATCACTCTTCACATAATACCTCTCACTCATGTAAAAAACTGAACGTTTATTCTAAATACATATTAAATAATAATAAACATTGTTTAAATATTAACTAATTAAGTTATTTATTATAAAATACATAACTCGAAATGTTGTCTGTAAGATGGTAGATAAATTAATATGCCTGTACACGTTAGCATCAGACTGGATGCGGAAATATCGCCAGTGGCACCCTCTACCCGCCGGAAGCTGCGCGAGCGCCGCCGGCCGCTTCCGGCGCGGCCTCGTTACGCCGCTTTGTGTGAATATACTACAAGCGACATAGGAAAAAATGTACACAGTAGAGAATCTCTACAATATTTCATGGATAATATCTGAAATATATTATTGTAATTTTTATTATGACATATTATTATGCTAAAATTTATTTTGTTTACAAAATAAGTAGATGTAAATAATTTTATTTATATGGTTAGATATTCTTTTTGCAAGTGCAATATTTATTAAAATTGCACTTAGTCAATTTTAATAAACATAATTATTTATATTATATTATTTCTATGTAGAGGTTGTTCAAGTATAAACTCATTGTGGTTATTTTTTTGTTTAACATTTTTTTAAACTAGTTAATGAAGAGCAACTCCCGTTAGTTATTTTAGCAACTACGGAAGCGTTAGATACATTTCGAACAATTTTCTATACATGTATATTATACACAGTTTGGTGACGGTGTATACTTTGTATGCTTTCTGTAAAGCGTAGCTTGCAAGCCTGCTACGCTGCTACGTACATTGCTACGACACTACGCCGCTACGAAACCCGACAAGCAATGATATAACACTTATGACGTGTCTGATTTGAACGCTTAGCATGTGATTTCAGCTCATTCCTCACTCTGTTTGTTGTATGCAAACTCCACGAGAATTCCAGTTAAATGATTGCATGGTTCATTAATTTGATTTTGAAGGAATTTCTGTATTAAATCTGCATTTCTGAACTCAACAGTCTTATTGAGAACTTTGGACATTTTAATGACACCTTCAAAAATTTTAACACAAAAATAATTATATGTTTTTTTTTTTTCGAATGAATGACAAAATTTACTTATAATTTTCAATTTTAATTTTATTTTCTTAATCGATAAGATCTTTCGCCATCGAATAACTTATATATTTTAATTTGTAAATTATTAATTTACGCCACCTTATGTTAGCCAAATTCTTGGGATTCTATGTTATTATTGAAAATAATGTGTATTGTTGTGTATTTTTTTGTTGTGTGTTGATAATAATTAGCACATAAACCAGACGTTATAGTTCATAAATTACATAGTATGTAAAAAACAATTATTGTCACGTAACTGGTTACGTAGCGTTTGTTTCGTAGGCGGCCGAAGCGTGTAATTCAAGTATTATGTGTTATTGACGTCTGCAATACAAGACAAAATAAAAAAGAAAACTATAATAATTGTTAGTCTGATTGCGTCTCCTCAGCCTATCCTGTGTCCACAAAGCTTAGCATATGCGGATTTTACTTAACATTGAAAAACCAGCCATAGAAACTGTTAGTTATAAACACACACACTAAAATCACAAAAATTAACGAAATGCAATAAATTTAATCCATAATTATTATGTTTAATCATCTTTCATTATTAAATTACAGCTTAAATTACAAAATTTAACTTTTGTTTAAAATTTAAAAAGTATTTTAACGAATTCAATCCTGAATTTGATCCGTACACAATGGCTAGTAAAATTTTAAAGCAACAAGCATTCGAAATAAAATAGATCGAAAAGTTTTTCATAGCCCCGTATCACGCACAGTTCTCTCGAAACACTTTTTTCCATGCGACGCGTACAATCGCTGTGTTTTTGTTTCCTTTCCAGCAAGTTACGCCGGTAACTCGCGTACGCCAATTCGTTCCGCGGCACGCGTCATGTGAGATATTAGCTGCTCGTTCGTTCCTTTTTCGAAACGTCCTATTCGATGTGTTTATTTTTTTTTTTGAAATGAAAACTTGTTTAGGCACGTTTTGCTGAGAAGTAAACGTATGTGAACCGTCACGCTTGGGTCGGTGACGCTGAATCGGCTTTACTCGGCACCACTCGGCATCATGCGCGCTCGGATTGCTAAATCATAATGATAATTATAATTTTAAAATTGGAAAATAAAATTACAAATTAAAATTAAAATTGTAATTAGAAGCAAAAACCCATTTTTTCAGTTTGAATTTGTTATATTATTATAATTATTTAGTGGAGTTGTATTGAATGTGAAAAGGAAATTTTTATATTTAATTTGTATGTATTGAATATGTATGTATTGAATATGTGTCACAAGAAATGACAGTCAATAGAGCAATTAATTATTATTTAATCTAATAATAAATTCATATAATTTTTCATCTCAAATTTATTTTATTTTATTTTATTTTAGTTAATTTAGTTCAATGTTGTTAAAGAATTCTTTGTCGAGTTCTAAACAGTTATTTTTTAGGGCGTATTTTTTTAGCATAAACAAAGCTATTATTATTATCTTGGGTTCGCACGCGACGCAACGGGTGTGACAAATGAAAAATGTTAATATACGTAATTTTTATTTGTATATAACCTTATAGAGTTGCTTCTAGGCGTAATAACCATACACTTACTTAGCAGGATATAAAATAATGATTTTCAATTAATGTTGACTCATGTTTAAAAAAAAATCTAAATGAGGGATAGGAAGTGACGTGATGCATTTCAAATTATTAATTATTAATCAAATGTTATTTTACTTTATAACAAAAAAAATGTTTTTGTTTATTTTTTAAATTTTGATATATCTGAAACTCTTCATTTTTATATTTTTAATCTTTTAGAGGTTATAATTTCGATTTTTTTATATGTAACGGACGGCAAGCAAGCTTAGTGGTATGAAGCATAGGAGACAATGAATATATATATGGAAATGGGCTCTGGAATCCATTTCACTGAATGCATGTTATCTTCTGTAAAAGGCTGGTTACCGCCACCAGACAATTTATAAATATGAATTTCAGTGTGAGCTGCCAACACTAAAATTATGTTAGGATGTATGAAATGCAACTAAGTAGGTATCTTAAAAAGCATTAGGTATGTACTGTTTCTTAAAACATAATTGACTAGCCGGTGCCCGCGACTACGTTCGCGTTCTGGATGAAAGGTACCCTACGTCCTTTCTGGTGTCCCAGACAACGTGGATGCAAAATTTCACGGTGATCGGTTCAGTAGTTTTTGCGTGAAAGAGTTACCAACATTCATACATCCATCCATCAATACAAATTTTCGCATTTATAATATTAGTACGGATTAATCAGCATTAGGATTGAAAAGTTCCCCCCTATCAATTATTTATTCGTCAAAAGGGATCAATTGGTGTTATAGCTACACCAATGTATCGATCGTCAACTGTACTGTAACTTGCTTGATTGAGTATGCAAAACACGCTCAGTACAGTCGCTTTAATAACATTGATGAATAGGGATTTAGTACGTACCTGAATGGATTGTAGCTTCTGTTCGAATGGGGGGTTAATGATGTAGCAGCTTAAATCGATAGTTGCTATATGGGGTTTCATTTAAATCAATGAAAAGAAATTCGAAGAAACTTTGTTGTTTGAAATATTTATTATTGTCCATGTGCTCTCATTAATTAAGGGCCGACTTGACTGTGTGACAATGGTGTGAAGACGTTTACACGTTTACTGTATTTTTTTACAGTGCCTATTACTAGGGTTGACAATATTAAAGTACATGTAACATAATATATAATAAAATAAAGTCGTTATGTCTGTTTCTCTGCTTTTGATTTTGGTACATTTTCGCTAACTACTTAACTTTTATAAAAAAAATTCTTCAGTGCGAAGGGTTGCAAGCAGCATGTATTTCTTATGAGTGGATTATCTAACAGTTATAATTAAACGGCAGGTAGGTATGCATGACTGTGAAAGCTAGTCATCGTCATCACTACACTTACAGAAAACAAACATGCAATTAAAGCACTTTTTAAGTTCTGTTTTGTGGCATAACTACGGGATATCTAAGTCCATACTCCTACTCGCACCGTCATCTTGCGAAATACTTTTTTCTCAAAGCAATAAATATTGAAATAAGTATAATATTATAAATTATAATTTAATTAGTACCGAGTTAGCTATTTTTAAAATCTAATAATAACGAAAGTTCACATTGCTTAGGACTAATTAGTGTAATATGTGCTTGTAATGGCCATATAAATTGTTATGCGATTTTTTCTGTATTGTTTCCTGTATCTTCAGGCGACTATAGTCATCTAACAACAAATGTAGCGTCAGTTTTATAAGATATTCTTGTGAGTTTTCATACACTCGTGGCCAAAAAACAAGATTAAAACTAGCAAGTTTTGTAGCAAACAAACGCATCAACACTCGAATGGCATCGAGAGTCTCACTTTTACTTTTTTATCGTTTAACAAGGAAAATGTCTCAGCCCTCCTCGATGTCGTATATTACACCTATAATTTACAAGAACGGGAAGTAATAAAACTTAATGCAAACGCGTCGACTCGACGATGTTTGTCGAAATCCAAGCGAGAGCTGTAAAACACGACCAGTAGTTTAGACCTCCGCATTTCATAGGCTTCGCCCTTCCGTCCTCATTGATAAATAAGAGACTGGGGGGATGAGGTGGTTCTTTATATTTTTGACTGTAAAACCTTTATATGTAATAGGGTAAACACATTAGCCGAGACGCGGTTTTGCGTTGAATCACAACACCTGCACTCTCCTTGTGTGGAATTTATAGAGCAAACTTTCACATAAGATAACGTTAATGATTAAATTTGTTCATGAAGAAGAGCAGCAAGTATGTTAACGGTCCACTTGATAGCATGTGACTATTGTCACTTCTAAGCATGCCAGGGGAGATTCAAATGCTCTACAGATTAATTTTAGGAGTAAGTGATCAAGATATATTTAGCTCTGTACTCTTTTCTTATGCATTGGAACGTAAAATAGCACGAGTGCCTTCTGGCAATTTACGGTGGCATTTTGTAAGAGTTTGGTTACCGCTGCCAGATAGTGTTCAATTCGAGACTGTGTAACGTAGTGATCTTTCACTACTAACGTACTAACAATGACATGGAAATGTATTAAATTTTAGCAAGTATGAAAAAAATCTTGTGGGCCCGAAGGTTTAAAAAGGTAAAAGGTCGAATTACACAGAAGAATTTTATCAAATGTCTCCAATCTAAGAGCTCGCTACTTCTCTGCTAATTTTTTAACGCTACATGCACTTTTCTTCAAGTGACCCATGACGGACCCCCTTTTCTTTTACAAGAGGAATCCATCATGGATCACCGGCCTGGGGACAGACCGGTGGGTTATGTTGGACTCCTGCCCTTCTATGCTGCCTTTGTTTGGCGGGTTAGCTGATTGAGTGGTGGCCTATTAAGGACTTACCTTGCAGGTATAAATAGGTACTTATTTAAAAAAAACTTTAAGTATGTATTATATCAATACACACATAAATCGAAACATCCAAGGAAGACCGTTAGTAGTTGAGATAGTGGACAAGTTATGTGGATGCCATTATTTACGCCAGCTCCGTGCTCTGGGACAAGTGTGCTCTCAATGCACAGATTTAAAATAACTGGATACACTTTCCTTCTAACTTCTCAAAACTATTAGTACACAGAACCAGAATTTAAGGAGAAGTTCAAGAGAAGTTGGAGGTTAGGGCTTATCTTAAGATAAGGTAGATATCAATTATTACAATTTATCTTAACGAATATATCGTATTACTACTATAATTATATAAGACTTACTGCGTATAACTCTTAAATATATTGTAAACTTAAAACATATTTCCTCATGCTTGTTATTATTCGTATTATATAGTCCAATCTTTAAATTAAATACATACGATGCGTTGGGCAGACAAACATGAGGTAAGTCACATTACGTCAGTCAGTTTTGACCTATAAAAGTCACTTGAACTATAAAAACAAGCAATATCAGAAGGTTACTATAGTGTTCTGGTGACCTTGAGAAATTATTTAAATTTGGATGACAGGAAGTTATAGTGTAGCTTGTGTTTAAAGGCGATGCTAGCCATCTGCCATTCTGCCATGATATGGACCGTCAGTTTGTCTGCTATCCTTTTCATAAAAATACCTATGTGAAAATTTATTACAATCGCGCATGCATCACTCTCTTAATATTTACAAGTCGTTTCCTGGTTTAGCTTTAATCCGTACTAATATGATAAATGCGAAAGTTTTTATGGATGTATGGATGTCTGTAACTCTTTCACGCAAAAACTACTGAACCAATCGCCATGAAATTTTGCATACACGTTGTCTGGGAAACCAGAAAGAACATAGGGTACCCTTCATCCAGGGGCACCAGCTAGTAATAAATAAATTTAGTACTAGCAGTGTACGAGTAAGTACTTAAAAAATCATATCTCCGATACACATAATATAATACGTTCGTGTCTGTATTGAGAATGTATCTTCTCTTGCTGCTCTAGTTCAATGTGAATGTCCACCCCAACCGTACATTCGGATTTGGTGACCGGGCTGCGAGGCGTTGTTCGTTATGCACCGCCACGCGCCCACTCGTGTCCCCTGCGGCGGCGGTATTTTTGACATGCCCATACTTCGCCATTTCAATACGAATATTTTCGCCATTTGAAACATCGATTTGGTCGCCTTATAAGCGTCAAAAGGTGTACTATTTAATATTAGTGTGTTTTCAAAATTGATTCACAGTTAAATTATTATTTTTTATTTATAGTTCTAACATTATTTACGTGTTGATATCATATCTATATTACTTAACTATTGACAAGAAATATTTTTGAAATCTACTGGGGGGGTGTATTCAGACGTAACATAGCATTTTAATTATCATAAACTAAATTCTAAATTCCATGTGAGTTGGAATAATTTGTTAAACTATTAGAGAATCTCCGAAAAATCTTCGTTAATTTTGCTCGCTTGAGAAAAAGAAAAGGGCGCGGACGAAGTTGCGAGCGAAAGTTGTACAATAATTAGATTGGATTAGGATTGGATAGATTCGCTCCGTTTAAATGTTTAAAATACACCCAACATTTCTCGCAGGTATGTAAGTAGGTACAGTATAGTGGGCAGGGTAAACTTTTAAACGCTCTCTGTTGTGCAAGCGACAGGGCGTCCACGCTGTTGACGGGTCCATTATGTTTTACTACAGTTTGATTTGGGCACGGAGCTGTTGTGCAAAGTGTGAAGTTTGAGGTCCCGGTTTGTAGTCAGCGGCGCTGACGAGAAGGTAATGGATAGGAAGTTGTGCCTTTTGTTTGGCTGTAATCGTGAATTTTAAAGCGACCAGTGTGGCGTTGATGGATAGATTTGTTAAAGTCTAATGTTATTTATTTACACATAATGTCATTATAATATAGTAATTATGTCCTAGTAATATTATAATAAAGACAGTTTGAACGGATTTATCACTGTTTAGAATTCAACACGTAATATTTCTACTAACGATTTGACATATTGTAATATGTATCTTAAAAAAAAAAACAATGATGATCCAATGATTACCTTCATTTTCTTAGAGCACGCGTCGCTCGTAGCTCGGGGCCATCTTTCGCCCCCTCAACACAATTTATTTCGCCTCATCAAAACGTCAACACGTTGACGTGTATTTTAGGGATTTTAATCGTGCCCCGGTAGGGCCGCGGGCTACGCTCGCGCCCTCTATGCAAATTACTCTGTCCCCGTTATTTCTAGTAATTGTTTTCGTAGAAAATTGACACGTACCCAACGGTTTAGATCGAAGCGTGTGCACTGTCGTAATTATATTTTTGACATTGTGAAACTGAATCCATAGTGAAATAGTGGACAGCCCTTCTGATTGCAGAATCATACATAGTGTACTGTTAAGTTTCTTGTACCTAACAATCCAGTAAGTATCAAGAGTGTTGTAGGTTGCATATTGTATAGTAATGAGTCGTCCTGGCCACTAACAATTCATTATTTGAATGAGATGTCAAAATGTTAAAATAAAATGTATATAGTTCGGTTCAATGGAATTGTCTGTATTAGTGTAATGTGTTTGCAACAATAATAAGTTTTTTCCCTTTAATTCACTGCTTTTATTTAATCCATTCTGCTATTATATACCTTACAAAAAAGAGTGAAGTCAATCTCTGGTGTTAGGCGTATTTGCTACACGGGATCATCAACTTCAGACTGCCTTTTGACACTTGTGAAAAAATATTACGATTTCAGATATTTCTGACGACGACGATTATAAACGAAATAAACGAAGAGACCTTTTAGATAATGTTCTTAATTCAATTGAAATTGCAACCATTGAAAGCTCTCTTAAATATATAAAAGAGATTATTCCGAATAAGCCTAGATTAGAAGTATCGTTAGGGTGTTATTAGCTCTACAAGGTTTGACCTTCTTAGGGAATTAATGTGGTGTTGTGGATTAAGAACCGGCGCGGATTCCTGCTAGGCCTATCAACTCGAAACCTGTAGGTGTGTCTCGTTTCCCTCACCCACGTAAACACCGCGCACAAATTGTTAATCCACCCTCCAAGCCAATGCCTCACTTACTACCCTCGGGAGAGGCGAAAGTATAACGGATATAATTATTTTGGTGTTAGATTCGACATCAATTATTCATAACATCCAGCGGTCTAGGCGGTGTAACGAGCAACAAATGGATCCCCATTGCGGTTCGTGCGGACTCAGCGCCGCGTTCTCCCATGGGGCATGACTCTCAACGCCCGTCTTCAAATTGGCTTCTAGCTATCAATCGTGAAACTATTGTGTACATATATCACATGTATCACATTTCACTTGCAAATTTAAGATAATATGCATGTCTGCTAATATTATAAAAGTTGTTAGAATTTTAACTTTATAATACATACATACATACTTGCTGTATACAAAAATAACCTCTCTCCTATCAAATATACTCGCTTAACTATATTAAGGGTTCCCATGGAAACTTTCCATTTAGCGCAATTATAAAAAGTATACTTAGATTGCAATGTCACCTGCGCAACGCCCGAAAGATTTTGATGAATCACTACCCTAGTATAAAAGAAAATACCCATTATTCGTCACAAAAGTTCGCAGTTTCCATTGAGGAAGTTTAACGTAGCAGCTCCTTTTGAGACCCATTATTTGCGTACATACAGTTCTCTAGGTCTCTTCTCGTTTAAAAAAAGTCCCCGTGAAGGCGAAATCTCGGCCTTTGATCTCTCCTGAAACGGAATAGAAACCCCCCAACGTGAGTAAAAATGCTCGAGTTGGGCATTGGTAGGGTTGTCTCTCTAATAATAAATAATGTATAAATATATATTATTATGTATAACTATTAGGATTACATTTTATTTTAATTAGGAATTGACGAAAAATAATAATAAAATTAAAAATTGACGAAATCACTGCACTGTTCTCGTACAAAACAAATTTATAAGGGCAAGTATAGATAAATAATTTTTAATCTCTTATTTGAAGGCGTCAAACTCACAATTTATCATTAACCATCTTTCCAAGATATAGAATAGGTACTTAATGCAAGACATATTGCGTTTCACAGTCATTTAGGCAACTCGACTGGCGGCAGTAACCACTCCCTCACAGAAGACCGCAGTGAAATAATAACATAATATTTATATAACAAGGATGCCTGAGCTCCGTACCCTATCCCTTTCTTATCCCTTACCCTTAATCCTTCTATGGTCGGTAGAGCACTTGCAGCATCTATGGCGTTGCTTGTGTTATAGGCGACGGTAGCCACCTACCATCAAGTGGACCGACAGTCAGTCAGTCTAGACATTAACATACAAAAAACATATCTAAAACATAGCCGCAACAAAGTTTGCTATGCTATGCTATGCTAAATACTATGCTAAGTCGCTAATCGTGCGATTCAATTTAAATATAACAAAACATACCGATGGCTCGGTAAGATAATTTAGTGAACATAGAAGGTGTTGAAACCCCTAGTAATAGTATATAGAGAGGGAGAGAGCAATTTGAGAGAAAGTACACGGCTATAATAGACGTCCTCCGATGCGTACTCGTGACGCGATATTTTTATGTACAATCTTCCAAGTAATGAAGTTGACAAGATACGCTTTGTAGTGATACTTTACGTATTCTATATTATAGTAAATATTTTATATGTTCCCTCGTTAAATTTATAAAATGTTCCATCGAATGACACGTTATTTATTGTGAATAAAAAATTCGAACATGCGAAAGTAAACTAAGTAAATTAAGCTTTCTGCTTTCGTCTGATAACATCTTTAATATCAAAATGAATAACGGCTTTTTTTATTTCATAAGAGTTAGTAATTTAAAGGTCGCTTTTTTTGGGTAAATTGATTATTTTATACACGTGATACATAAAATTTTGCTAACAAAGAGGAAAAATTATACTATGTCGTTTTCATTCATTGAAAACGACATACTTAAAGATAATTTTCGTAATGGAAATAATTATGACGTCTTTACAAAATAAAGTTCATTCAAACGTTAAAGATGTAAGGAATCAAGTCAGTTTTGCTTTTTAACCCAATGGGAAAAGAAGGCTGGAAGACGCCAGAAGAACTTTACTACAGGAGCTTACTATTTCAAAGGATAGATATTAATCTCACCGGTTAACTTATAATTTTCCAGAACTTAACGATACCGGAGTGGTCACTAAATTTCTCAAGGGTGTTGTAGACGTACATTCACAGCCAATCTTTCAATTCTTTCATTCAATTGAAAGCCAAGCTTTCAATGTTACAGAAAGGAATATACTTATCTAGATATTATATAACCAAAATTCTCTGAAATAAGAGAAATTTCATAACAATTAGGAATCGATAAAAATTCCGAACCCATATTGGTACAGTGGGATAATGGACTGGCGAATACAAATGAGTCAGAAATTTATACTTTCTATATTATTATCTTTACATACTTGTGTAATTATTTTAAAAAATTCGATAAAATATTACAATATAAAACGCCTCACTATGTGTAATAAAAATAAGTTCTAAACACGTGTTTAGATTTTAGAATAGCTTAAGACTCTTAAGTATTCTAAGATTTTTGTATAATTTGTGCCTGAATTATTCTGATCTATGCAAAGTCTATGTAATTATACATTTGCTTGTCCCAATTAGCGTTAAAAATTACGAAAAAGAAATGCTTTTCTCCAAAATGCTACCAATGTACGAGTTAAAAGTTGTCATGGTAGACGTATAACGAGACCGAGCAATCATCACAATGAAAGGGAAACGCGGAACGCTGAGAGCACTCGTCTGAATGTTGTTCTCGTCTCGCTTCACGGAAGTCTATGGGATACGCGCACAGTATAAAGCAAATATAGTATTATAACTTACTGCTTAATGAGAAATTCATTTGTCAATCTTGACGCATTAATAGGAGAAAAATATCTCTTGGACGTGTTTTCTTCTTTAGTACTCTACAGCTAGAAGTATTTAATGAGTACATATTTATAAATAATAATAAAGCGTATTCGAATAAATCTGTCACTTCTAGAATGGTTTGTGTGTGGTGTGCATTAAACCCTTTAAACATTCTGTAACAAGAAGAAAATTGTTCATATAACAAGTAGGTACTTCTATTATTTTGGATCTATTTTTGTATTTTTATAGGTACCAACTGGATAAATTGTTGAACAATACATTGGACAATTTTTTTCATAGAATTAATAGTACTTTTTTTAAAATTTATGCATCTGTTTTGAGTTATAAAAGTATAGTTTAGCTACTGCATTATTTGTGCACGGTGGTACAGGTAGCAACTGAATAGATGGAAGTGTGCGGTCTTTTTTTTAATTTGTACCTATTGTGTTCGCCCTCAGATTGAGATACGGGTCGGAAAATAAATTTTTGTTGCGAAAACTTTGGTTTGCGGATAAAATTTTTCCATAAAGATGTTCATTAAATGAGAACCTGGAGAAAGGCTATTATTATGTAAACTTCAAATGTAGTGTAAGCCTTATGATAAATGTGGTTTTAAACTTTGTATGTTACTTCGTTGTGCTGTGAATGTCAGGAAATGTCAGATTTTGTCGGTATTTCATGCTTTCGTTCTGTACTGGGTAGTATCGCGACTAGTAAATCTTCTTTGTGTCAACCGTAACTTACATTTTTGAAACTGACGTGCACCTCTATGTATTTCATTTTTTATTGTTTTCAATTGTTATTGTTTCAATCGTTTAGAATGTCAGTAACATTTTACTTCACCTATATTATTAAGTACTAGTGACCTGCTCCCGGCTTCGCCAGGGTTGTAATTTTTTATATACACAAACCTTTCTCGTTTATTCCTCTTTCCAAAAGTGAGAAGCGAATTAAAATCGGTTTAACGGTTTTATAGTCCATAGAGGACAAACATACTTACATCGATTTTTATTTCTATATATAGAAGATATATCCATTTTAGGTCTGTATAAGGTATGCATTGACAATTCAATGCAACATTAGAACTATTCAAGCAGATATAGAAGCAGGATTGACTATAAGCTATAAGTAGACTGTACCTAAACATTTATATAATTGAATTATTGTTCAAACGGAATGCATTACAGGAATATGAAATCTGTGGTCTGTCCGTCTTTTAATCTTTGAAGTCTTTTAATGTTGAAATTTATTCAATACTTTTTTCACAAAGAAAAAAACCCAGCGTATACTAATTTTCACTCTTCTAATGCGTGTTGTTGAAGACGGACTACTAATTTGAAAATATAAAGATTGTTAATTATTCCCAAAAGTTACTTGGTATAATGGTGGAGTCACAATCTATAACACGAAATTCTACTGTATCAAAATGTAAAATTTTTATTGTAATGTTGGTATTCTTTGCATTAAATAATGACGGTCGCGATTTTGTTAAATATAAGAACAAACAAGAAAGTCCTTTTGATACTCGCGGTTAAAATGAGGCAAGACGCGCTTCCTCTGCAAAATGTAAATAATTTAGAGGACAGTCCTTTGAGTCATAGCGAACCATTAAATTTGGTCCGTTTGTTAAGCTAATTTGGCGAGTTGCTCTTGGGAATATTTTTTTTAAAGAGAATGCAAAGGGAATTAATTGCTTCGGTAGTGGATGTAAATTATTAACGCCAGTAAATGTGTATCACATTTTGTATACCCACACTAAACATTGGCAGAATGAATGCAAAATTATTTCATGTAAATTTGTCTAGAGACAAATTATGCTTTATTAGTTACTACTGAAAACGTGCAACAATATAGTTGTTTTCTAAAACTTGAGGCTAAACAATAGTGACACATTGTTTAACAATTATGTAAATTTATTATGTTTTAAAAGTAACATTTGCTATGCGACATTTGTTGCTACATTGAGTATGTGAAAACTTTTATGTCAACTACGGCATATTGTGAATACTGTTTATGGTTGACGGTCCAGTTCATGATATCACAAGCAATGCCACAGGTGCTGCATTTCTGGATGACAAAGAGGTCATAACCAAAAAAAATATAATATTTTAAAGTTATAGCAAAACTTGTCCACGTAGTTAATGCCATGTTATGACCATAACTTAAGCAATGGATGAACAGTTAAGTTAAGAATAAACAATTAAGTTGGGCAACATTATATTTAGATAAATATAAGACACTGATATTATAATTCGCTTGTATTTTGATATTTATATAACACAATTTATAATGTATACATAATATTATAAGTTATTAGCTGACCTGGCAAACGTTGTTTTGCTATATAAATTATTTTTTGGGGTGGCCCACCGTTAACATTTAGGGGTACAAAAAATAGATGTTGGCCGATTCTAAGACCTTCCCGATAAGCACGCAAAATTTCATCAAAATCGGTCCAGCCGTTTCGGAGGAGTTTGGCAACAAACACTGCGACACGAGAATTTTATATTATAAGTTATGTAATACTTATCGGATTCCCACCCTGAAGGTTTTTCAGCTAGTTTTTTCGGGCTTATAATAATTTCATGACTAACCCAGTACCGAGAGTATGTAATCGTAAAATTCCCTCTCAGTATTCAACATACGTGCGGTCAGTCAAACGTCTGCTTTTAAATACACCGTCCGCAGGCTTCCGTCTCATACATACGAAATAAGTGCTGTACTGTCCGGTCACCGTACAATACAGAGGAATTATTCAGTAGGATATGTATAATAATGTTTTTTTTTTTGGTAATGATAATATTAAGATCTATACAGTACTAAAGTATTCTTATGCTGTCGTAATCGTATAATCAATGATAATTATTACATTGCTAAGATAAAAAGACATAATTGATCAGAATGCAAAGACTCATCAAAGAACATTAGGTAACCATTTTTTTTTTATTAAAATACGGCAGGCAGGCTGACGGCCCACTTAATAGTTGGTGGCTACCGTCGCCATATATGCTGTAAGGGCGCTGCCAACCTTAGTAGGATATAGGAAAAGGGAGTTAGCAGGCGATAAGGAAATGGGCTCAGTCAGAGGTAACTATAACTTCTCTCACTCGTACGCGTGCTCACACGTGTGTATGCGTGTTCGTTTGTGTGTGCGTAAATGCGTTTGCGCCTCTAGACTAACATTTATTAGATAATTTGAAAAAGATTTCATTCTGTCTCTCGAATGTGTACGGTTACGTCGTCTGGCCTATTTCTGTTCCGAATGAGAGACATTTTGGTTTGCGAGTGCAAGTTGATAACGCTCGGATTGTTTCTCGTGTTTACTTTCAAAACACTAGCTGTGGAACAGAATGTAGCTACTAACTTTAGGAAGGGTTCGAGCTAAATTTATTTTGCAAACAAAGGTAGTAATTTTAATGTTGGTTATAATGCAAATTTTTAAACCATTTATAAACATATGAATGGTGAGGATAACGTACCTATATACGTGATTTATTTTCGGTCCTGACACATGAAACTTGTAAGGTGTTGGGGAATCTTAATTCTGCTATCGCGTAGAAATAGCGTACCGGATATGCGAGCTCAGATCACGTTCGCCGGAAAGTAATTTAATGAGATTTAAACTTTACTACACACCTGAATAGTCTTCGACATGCTTTGCGTACCTTGCTCTATGGATATATTCTGCATTGGTGAAGCAAGGCAGTTCGCTAGTCATAAACTCAACAGCCCTTCTAGAGTCGTATTTTAGTAAAAAATCACTTGCGATTATCAGAGCCCATTTCTCTATCCTCACAATCTCATATAAGGTTGTTGGTGTTATTTTTGTTTCTGTTTCTAGTAGTTTGATGGTTTCCACACTCACATCAATAATATATATCAGTACGACTGTTGCTTTAAGAAATAAACTTGGTTCAATTGAGTTGAGTAGCTAAAGAAATTTTTATAATAAATGAGTACGAAGAGATCAGGTTCATCAGTGTTTTTTTTTTTTACAAACAGTGTTAGTAGGTACGTGTGCATGCATTTTTAATCTTCCATTAGATCTGTATGAGTTTGTGGACGTTTGTTTTATTTCACTCCAGCGGCGACGGTTTTAGTGAGAATTTTTTGCACGACCCTGCAATGCACAAATTATACCCTTCCTTTGAATTAGTAACACTATCAACGTTCACCGTAATAACTTTGCCATACGAGCCAATAATTTTACTTATTTGGAAGATAAAGAAAATTTATTGTGCAGTTCACTTTACACGCCATCTGTCAAAAAAACCACAACTATTTTTTAAAAGTATTACACAGAGATCAAATCATATGTCCTGTGCTAATGTTAATTCAGAACATGACCTATCTTAGTTTTAAGGTCTTTAAAAATACCTACATTAAACGGTTTATGCGTTATTGATTAACAAATATTATGCGATGTCTTCATGAACCGTTATAGAGATATTATTAAAAATAAGTACTTGGGTACAATTTCATTTTTTTTTTCTTAATAAAGTCAAGTGGCTAACCAAACCAACGTGCATAACATCTAGGAACGTTTACTTTTTAACTCTGATTATTTATTGAACTTCACTGTATAAAATAATGTACCACCCGAACGAGTGACATGAAATTTAATTAGCATTCAAGAGCTCACGAGATTTGCCACGCTTTTAACCTTGTCGTATATATAATTATGAAACTTTTAATTGCAAATTTCTGAACGATTGGTGTTCATTATAAAATGTTTAATATTAAAGTTGAAATATAATTTTATACTTGTACAGTACATGATAAACCGCAATGTGAATTTATTATTATATAAGTACACGACAAATGAATTAATTTTTACTATAATTATGTATAATATATAACCAACCATTTGGTTTTAAATAGCCACCCTTAAATACCTAAACCTAAATAGTAAGAGAATGCTACACATTAGTGTGTATGCAACATATTATCTCCATATATCTCCTGTGTTCTTTATACGAGAAGTTATGGACCACAATCAACCATGCTAGGCCCTCTGTATTTGCAGGAATTACCTACATGTTTTCGAAGGTAGCGACTTTCCTGTTACATTTACACACTTTTACAGAATTTTCCTTATCATCATTGCAAATGCAAAATTGCAAAATTTTTATTCCATGCATGAAATTAAAAAGAAATAAGGTAGATTCCTGAATGGAATTCGAACTTTTTTTTCATGTTAAGCTCGACAGACAGGCTGACGTTCCACATGATGATTAGGCTATCTTCGCCTATAACACTAGAAACGCCACAGGTGCTGCCAGTGCGCTGCCGACCATAGTATGATTAAGGATAGGAATTAGGAAAGGATAGAGGATAGAGATAGGGAGAGAGGTAAGGATAGGGATGGGCTCAGGTGTCAATTCAGGTGCCTCAGATAGATTCGATGTGCCTTTTTCCCAGTGGAATTATATGGTTTATTTGAAAAATTATTGCTTCTTTTAGTCCAGAAAACAAGTTGAGTAAAAATATTATACCTACTTAATTAACTGTACCTACTCTAGGAAGTAGAAATTCTTCCATCTTACTATAATGTATTTAACAGATCTAAGGTAAATTTATTCGCACTGTAATATCTTAAGAATTTCAATAGACATTTAATTTTCTCCTCGCTGAATAATTTCAAAGCCAATAGACAGTTCTGGGTTGAACTTTAATAATACAGAAGCACATGAATGGGGGAGTATGAACAAAGGTTGCAATTACCACACAATTGCTGTCACATTTTTAATTAATTTTTCGCGAACAATGGCAAAGCGAATGTGTCGGGTGGACGCAGTATTTTTTTTAAATCTAAAGTCGTTCAATTTAAAAGCTAGGTATATAATGGGAACATAACGTGTCACGTAGTTCGATAGGAAACATGAACTAAGTAATATTCTTTATATAGATAACTATAGCTGTTGCACGCGACTTCGTCCGCTTAACTTTATAAAACCTGTACCTGATATTAACACGTTCAACAAAAACAAAGTCTTCAGTTTTATTATATTATATTTTATAACTCGATGGCTTTGCTTGTGTTATTGCGTCAGTTAACCGTCAGCCTGTCTGCCCTTAGTTTATATTAAAAAGGATATAATGAATTATAAATAACTAACCGTCTTTAATTTTTTTACGCACCATACTTGTTATTAGTTATCAAGAAACTGTTTTTCTAAAATCTTATTAAAGCAACACGCACCCTTCCACTTCACTTCCAACTTCGAAAGAAAACATAAATCACAAACACTTTAACCAGTATTAGAATCAATATAAATGGCGCGAAAGGTGATTTATGTATTTGAACGGCGCTAACATGCGGTCGAAGGAGCATGCATGAATAACAATTATAGCGTTCCAGAACTTTCCAGACGACATGTTTTACACGAGACATACGTGGGGCGAGTGCTAACACTCAAACGTAGAAACGGCCGAAAAGCCGAAAGGCATTGGAAAGTTAGAAGCAATTTATGAGATAAACATCACTCGATTCCAGACCTCGCCTCAGATGATAGGACTCATAAAAACAATGAGTAATTCAATTTAAAATTTCCAATTGAATTATACTTAACAAAGTAATGAATCGTTTCGAGATTGTTTAGGTTCAATATGAAATTTGTTAACATTGCTTAGATGTTATAACAGTGTTGACTTTTTTTAAATGATGAAATATAAAAAAATAACACTTCGAAGCACACAGAGATCCGTATTCATCCACCCTTTTACAAGGGTGTAATGTAATTCGTGTGGGTGTAACTCGTGTAATGTGTTACAGAATATGAACAGGTGATGCTAGAACCCATTACCCATGTTCTTGCTATTTTTTCCTTAGCTTTTTCTAACCTAGGTGTAACGGACTATATAATTATGATTATAATACTTTATGCGTAGTACTGCTAAAACTCTCGCAACCCTGCCTGCGGCTCATTAAAAAAAAATATTTGTTATACTCTGAATTTATTACTAGAAAAACCATTCCTAAGAAAAGATTCTGAACCAGTCTGCAAATAGATAGACGGAAGGAGAAAATTTTCCTAGACATGAATGAGCAACTAACAGGATAATTCACGCTATCAGGTTACATAGAATGAAAAAGCTGAATGCGTAGGCTGTAGTGACTACAGTGCGTGGGCTACTTAGTAATTTATTTTTATTTTGTCGACGATTTTGAATCTTTTGAAGATTCAAATAATAGAATATTTTGAAGATTTTGATCTTATATAACCACTTTTATGTTTCAATAATGTAAACTCTTATTTATTTAATGATAAAATAATTTTATTTTTAAATATAATATTTGTTATTATAAATATCTTGTTGAATTTACGCAAACGAGTCTATATAATATAATACATCTTTAAAGGGAATACGTGATAGAATAAGTTAATATTTTCATAATCTGCAAAATAACTTAGCTTTCGGCTTGTTTATTGCCAATATTGATCCGAAATTATAAATTGTGTATTATCTAAGTTTATAGAACTATTTTAGGAGATATTGATTTTATCACATTTTGACAAAGATGGTAAACAAATTTTGTGTCGGACTTCCTTCGATTTCTCATAATAATGTGTCTGGTAAGCCAAATTTGTTATAAGTAATTTTTTTAAAAAAAGTAAACCATTTTTTTTTTCTTAATGCGGATGTTTTATTTTATGGCATATTTTCAATATTGACTGGCCATTTTGATCAAAGACCAATAAAGTGTCTGAGATGAAATAGCGGCTCATCAAATTAATTACGACCTTAGAGATAAAACTGACAACTGACTTAAAAAGTTTCCGTTGAACGCTCAATTAAACACAAAGGCTCAGTCCGTTTCAACATTCTATAGGAAATTGATTGTAATTGACGCTCGCCAAATTGATTTGAACTCAGCAAAGTCTGTGCCTAATGAATATGCAAAAGGAATTTGTTATCAAAAATAAATTGTCTATTATTGTGTTTTGCACGTAGGATTAAAATTTTAAAACTCGAAAATCTCCTTTTGAAAACTTTTCTTTTTTTCAATAAAATTAGTCATAATATATTTATATAGTGATTATAGTATTATTCAATTTCCTCACTGATTTAAATTTGTTCAAAATTAATTGAGAGTAAAATACTGCTGTAGGTTTGGTCGTTACAACATAAATATGATATCCTATGATAAATATATATCCTGAGATCTTTATAGCTGCGAGGACGGTGGCGCCACCACGGCGATAGTGACGCATTTTTTTTATATTTCTAGACGATCCCTCGGGAACTTATTTTTCATAACAAAAAGTATCCTATTTGTTAATCCAAGTGCTAACAATGTGTGTGTCAGATTTCATCCAAATTCGTTCAGCAAACAATACATCCATCCATTTCGAAAATCTTTCTCATTTATTATATTAGTATTTTAATTACCGTTCTTATATTAATGATGAGAATCCGCAGCAATAAAATGATAATTCAAAAAGGATATAAAAGAGTTAAATTTTGCTTAATCATTTTAGCAAAATTTTACTTAATTGTAATGTTATTAGTTGTGACTGTATTTGTATTTGTGTCAGTTGTTTGTTACTTGTTACTCTTGAAGGAACAAGAACTATGCGTGATTAATGAAGTCGACGTCATATAGCATGAGAGTAATTGTTTTCGGCTTTCCAACATTTGTCAATTTAATATATTGATGGGTTTAACTTATGAAGTACTGACTGAACTATCAATTGGGGGCGAGAGTTTCTAGTTAAGTATGTTTGTGACAATCACTTGAAGTTCTTTGTATAAATTGTCGGTAGGTATCTTTTGTTACCAGTAACTTGTAAGTTACCGTAGTTGTAATTGCAGTAGTTGTAGTTGTACCAGAAAAATTGTAAGTTTTTCAAAAAGATTCTTTATTACAAAAAGTGTCTACAAAATAAAAAATTATTCTGACGATAAAATTATTTATTAACTAAATAAATTTTACAAGTATTTATAGAACAACAAAAACCATTTATTAATTAAATTTAAATTTACAAAAAATACAAAATAATAATTATACCTACATTCATTGTTAATCCGCAATTTTATCAGCAATTTTTTAGTAGCAAGTGTAGCTACCGTATTAGTATACAATAATTTTTTGATAAATTATTTGAATTTAGTTACAGACGATTATTGTTGAGGATCGAATATAAAGTTTTGTGAAAAAGTTAGGAATTTTTCTGAAATATTATTAACAAATTAATGTATTTCGTATGCTTTTAGATAGAAAATATCAGATGGCCGCGGTCACTATAATAATATACCTACACACGAGTAGGTACTAAACTATCTCAACTTACCTATAGTTCGGCTCCTGTTCACTATTATGACGCTACAAAGTCATACACAAAGTATTACGAAAATGCACACAGTATATCCAGCACGTTTTACGCAAACATCCGGAAAACATAAAGCAGGAAGTTTATCGGCTATGTAATCAGAACGGCCGAGTTTTCCGTCCACGAGTTCTTCCCTTCCCTAATACGAAACGAACCGTCCACCAATTCGTCTCACCGAGTAACCGGTCGGTGTGTTATGAGAAGTTAAACGCGCAATTTGCATGGAAATTATATCGCGTCCGCTTGTTCATGGGAAATTTTCCTAATTAAAACGTCTTCGGTGCGGGGATTCAGTTCCAATTAAAAGTTCTCCCACTAACCAAGTCCTTGTGAGCAGCAATTGTGTCGCGATTGATAATAATTTAATGGTACACAGCAATATTGTCTTTCAGTTTTTTTATGATAATGCTACCTACTATTTAATATTAAATTAAGGTCCGTTAATATACTACAAATATTATAAATGCAAAAGTGTGAGAGGGATGGGTGTGACAATTATTTAATCTTTCACACTTTGTATGAAATTTGGCGGTTGGTTTAGATTGACAGATAGTTTAATACCTCGATTAACATATAGGCTATTTTGAAGCATTTTACACTGAAGCAGTGCTACACATTAGCCACCAGGTAGCGCTGCTCCATTCCCATACCAATTGACATTTACGCGTTCGACGCGTTTGATAGAGTGTTCGCAGGCTCTCAGCATTATTTCACTAATCTGATTTCTTATATGATTTTCAAGTTTTAACATTTTTTTGTCCCTCTGCTCAATTTCTGTAAGTGACATTTTTACCTAATATATTTTTAGGCATCCATACCTCATTCTACGCTTCTAGAGTGTACAATAATATATCTTCTGTTTGTATAAATCCTTTAATACTATTATGCTAATATTTCTTACTTTTATTTTAAATACACAATTGTCGGATAACAAATTGGACAAGAAATAACTCCTATCCAACATTCTTAGTAAGTAATAATAAGTGGTTTTATGAAACCAAATCTCAAGAGAGCAGTAGCATTTGTCTGGAGAAACAGAACTGTTATAATGTTTACATTTTCACAAGCACATTTTCTTTAAGAGGCTTCTCATTTTTCTTCACGCTTGAGGCTCCGCAATAAAATAGTTGCTAAATTATCATTTGTCCCTCGAGATCCACGTGCTATACGACTCCCAAAAACTGCCCCTCAGAGATTACCTTTGACGCAATAAATTCATTACTCTAGAGCCTAGGGTTTCTGCGAAAAAATCTTCAAAGTACAACTATTATTTTAGTAATCTATACTATTTACGGTATACTGATATAATACTCGTATTTTAAAGCGAGAGAGAGAGAGAGAGAGAGCAGATCTTTTTGGTTACCTACTCATTATAAGTTATAAAATACTGAACTTTAATCCTAACCAGAACTAAATAATTATATTTTGAAAGGAATGCTCAAAACATATGTTTGTATAATATTTATTGAAAGCTGGAATAACGAGATTATTCCAGTGCTATAAACATGCAATTAATTTCATTTTTAACTTTTCGTTTGAGCTGCTTTTGAACTATCTAACTTCTCTCAGCCATTTTACTGTTGAGTAAACTACAAGTTAAACAATTTTCTTAACTTGCGGTTTTATAAATCGCATCTACGCCGATTTATGGTTGGAATTATTATTTTCCATAAAATTTCCCTGAAACTCAGTAAAAGACAATTAAGAAGATAAGACTGGCTGCTATTATGGGGTTGTTGCAATACGTCGTATAATATACGTTTCTGAAATCTATACTAATATTATAAAGAAAGAAGATTGATTTTGTACTTTTGTTTGTAATGAACAAACTCAAAAACTAGACTTTTCAGATAAGACAGTATATTTTATCACTGAGTAACATGGACAATATTTTTAAGTCACGCGCACAACATTGTGTGCAACAGCTAGTCATAATTAAAACTCAGAGGTACCAATCTCTAGAAAAATCATTGGACGAAACTTGAAGAACTGTTAATTAGCGAACAAAGAACGATTCGGAGAAGGAAGGGAAAAGTCGAGAGCGCAAAACAAAACTCAACTCGATCTAACGAATCTCCCTACTTGTTAGCTTTAGTACTTATCAGAATATTCATAGACAGTAGCAGCCGTGAAAGAAGCTGAGTGCCTCGCGCAAGTAAAGACCGTGTAGACTCGGCGTCGATATCGCGAATTAATTGAATAAAACTCTATACTTATTGAGAAAGTGAGCGTATTTCGCGGGCCAACCGAGCTCTTCATGAATATGGATTTCTGTCTAAGTGTTCTCAGCTTTGTAAAAGGTTCCAGTTATTAAGTCGACGGCCATTAAGCAGGAGAGCGCGCCAGCGTTTCGCCTTTATTTTATTGTATTGAAATAATTCTCGGCGTTTACAAACACCGATACAAACTGCTTAAGTATACGTACATACATGTGATATTGTTCTATTATGATTGCTTTAAAAAAATAATAAAATCACATTTATATTTCTCTTAAAATTGGTCCGTTGGGTAAAAAATTACAAATTAATCTTTGACAAAATATATGAGCACTAAAAATTGAATAAAATATTTTAACACGTAAGGAGGAATTCAAATTGTATTTTGGTTATCATGACCAATGTTTATCTAATACTACTTAGGTGTTGCACGCGACTTTGTCCGCGTCACTTTATAAAATATAGCCTATGTTACTCCCCTGATAATGTTGCTTTCATTGCAAACAAAAATAAAAATTTGTTCTCTTTAAATATAATATTAGTACACATTACATGAGGCAATATATTTTTTTAATTTTTTTTTTTAGTTTTATAAAAGGTAAAACTGTACCTAGAATATTAACTGATGCCATATAAACGGGCTTTCCAAAACGGGGCGATACGAAATCATTAAATCTTTTCACCTGACTCAACATTGTTTTGAAGAAGAACCACCGCAATGCGCACAGCAAACTTTTTCTTAACGTGCATACCGCTATTGGGAATTAATCGACAAGAAATTTTCATGCATCACTATCGGCGTCCCCCTCGCGCTTGTAAATAAAGTGCGAGAAGAAAAATGCGATTTATAAAAATGGAAAAATAGACGCTCCATTGTTTGGATGCAAGCCAGAAGTTATCGAATTTATGCAAAAGATGGAAATTGAGGTGAGAAATGACAAGGCAGCGCATCTGCGTTTTTGTAAAGGTGAACCTTGAAAGTTTCCAGCTTGAGGGGTGGCGACGGGAGCTTTGTCTGACACGGTTTATCCTGTTAGATTACACTGTGTGATATATTATATTCTTAATGTTTGATTTATAATACTCAGCTTTGTTTTAGGTGATAATTTTATAGAAAATTATTTATTTATATAGTCAGTACATAATCAATGAAATTGCAAGTATAACATTATCAGCTTAAAGTTGTACTGTAAGACTTATGAGTTTTTATCATTTTATAAAAAAAATATATTAAAGGTTTTAATTATTTGAAAGTGTTTAATATTTTTGACAATCTAATCAAATTATCTGTATTTTCTTCAACCATACTTCTGTATAGCAAAAGAACTCATCAATAAAGTGTGAGTCTAAATATGATTTAGTTTTTAATTAAAATAGTTTAACCTACAATATATAGACAAGGTTACAAGCACGCTGGAATATCTTTAAAACAAAGATAATTTGTAAATAAAAAGCAAAAAATATTTTCAATATTTTCACACTAAAAGTGTTTGCCCACCCTGTATGAAGTGTTCACAAATAAATATGATTTCTTTGAAGAAATCTAATGGCCCCACTGCGAAGACTTTCGAGCAAAACAAAGGAGGACCGCCCCTAGTTCTTACATCTGCCGTCAATGTTTTCACATTGGAGCTTATTAAAATTTTACGCTTCCAACTTCCTAAAGTGTACGGGGAATATTAAGTAATAATTTCAAATTCCTGCGACATCGGAATAGGTAGCTTGACTCTGATTAAAACTGAACGGTGTAATTTAATATTTATTTGACTAATTAAATTCAAAACAGAGGTATAATTATTATTATTAGAAATTTCAATTTGTTCGTTGTTAAGTCGGAAAATTAATTAATATGATTATAAGCTTTTCCTTCAGTCAGACGCACTGTATGACTGTCTACCTCCCTGTAGGGCCTGTCCAATGGACATCTGACAGGCTCGTACGAAACGCCTATAGATACTTCCTCGCACACGGCTGTAGTACTACTGACATAGCGCTGCTACGAGACAGTGCTTTCTGTATAACCGCATAAACTACACTAACTCCCTATTGTTTATAACCTAAGAGATTAGTTATTTTATTTAACAAAATTGTAAACAATTTTCCGACACAAAAAGATTATTTGGCTTAATCTTCATGCACGTTTAAAAATATTTTTTAATGTTATGGTCCGACGGCTCCTGTCGCCTATAATACAAGCAACGATACTTATGCGTTGCGAGTTCGCTTATGACAATCCAAGTTCAAAAGTAACCGTTAACTTTAGTGCCGTTAACTTTATTATTAATATTTTTAATAATAACGACGGTGAAATATTTATTAATCAATTTTTAGTTCTACCGCTTTCCTACATTTAAAATACACAGCTCACAAATTACAATCTCTCATTGCTACTTTATTCCTCGCAGTCTACGGATATGTGCTACGGGCTACGGGCTACGGGGACTTTCTAAGGTAATTTTGTCGAGACAAGGGTAATTTAGGGCGACACGACGTTACTCGTGTGAGAGGAATGTTTTCGTTTATTTTGTAATGCAAAATAAAATATAATTTAATTCATAGATACAAGAAAAATTAAACCTCTTAACAACTGTCATAATGCCTCGGTGATCGGGTCAGCAGTGCACCACTACCCATAATTATTTTATTAAGATTGTAAGAATAGCGTTTTAAATTAAAATATTTCGGACGTGTAAGAACTAGGCTTATAAATATGGTCAACGTTTTCTTAATTGTAAGTTAAACTCCTTAAATGCCTAACATAAAATGTTCAAAGTGTTTGTATCACTAATCCCGTTATCGCACTCCGGGGAAAACTTCTGCGTAATGAGCAGTTTAATATTAAGCGAGTTAGAGGCATGCCGTGATATTGCTTACGTGTTGTGGGCTACGAAATCGGCGATTCATGAATAGTTTTGTGTTATACGATAACGTTCTAAATATCAATACATATTGTGAATATTATGTCGATATTTAGATTTAGAGCAAAATATTCATTACAAAATAATATACCCCTATATAAAACTGTGCAATAATCTCCATCTATATCTTTGTATTTAATATGTTTTTCTACTTTGATGCTTATGTGCGTATAAATCGTAAAATATATAAAAATGAGCACACAAGGTATACGAAGTCATCGAAAAATAACACATAAAATACTTTTTAACTGGGTTCTGTCTGTTCGTGTGATAATAGTTTCTGTGATCGTCAGTAGGTGGCGCAAGCAACATTTTATTACTGTGTAGTGGTAACTTTAAACCGTTTAAATGTATACTTAGTGATAATAAAAAATATACTTAAAAGATATGAAAATTAAAACAAGATATTATATGATTGAATATATTTATTACTTTTTGTAATGAAACTTCTATATTAAAATGATACGTTTGACATCAATAGTTTATTTAGTAAATAAAAATTAACGAAATTATTAAGTAAAAATAATGATATAAGTTTTTAAACAAGTAAATTGTATAAACATAACACAAAAAAGTCTAGTTCATTAAAATTGAGTGCTCTTGAACATTTTGTAATGAATGTCGAAAAAACTCGCTGCACTAATGGCCCCGCCCACCTTATGTCACGTATTTGCTTCCCGGACGGGATTTATGTCGTGCTTCCACCGGAACTCGTATTGGTGTCGATACTAATTTGATAAGGTTTTACCCCGCTATTACCTCCGCACGATTACGGCTCACCAGCCATAAATGGAAGCAGTTTTATCTCTAACGGCATCCAACTTTAGTTATGAAAGATTCGGTTTGGTAGTATTAGTTTAGTAAGTTTAGTAGGTAATAGTAGTTTAGCTGCCTTGATTTTGTTTTTTTTTTGTTATCACACCGAACGAATTTATATTTTAAATCACAATTTGATATACACACACTCTGTAATACACATTATACAAGTTATTATGATTCATCATAGTTTAATTTCTTTACAATTATGAAATATATTCTGAATCTAAAACGCATGGAACTTTCGGCACAGTAAAAATTACTAGAAATAATTCTAAATGTTTTCGAATATTTTGTCGATTGTACGTCGAGTCGAGTCGAGTCCCCGCAACGGCGCACCTGCGTTTTATTTACGTCCTCACCTGCGCGTTTATCACGATCGGCCCGTGTCACGTGACCATTTTCCTGCAACAATGGACGAACGAAAAGGCTGCCACTTACCGGAGGCCCATTGTTCGGCAAGATTAATTTGTACCATTCGACGACGCAGCGGACATGGCCGTACAGTACCGATTTTTTTACGGCAGTAATAAAAAAATCGATATTAAAATATCCAAGAGGCTTAAAATTTTATTTGCAAAAACTTAAAAAAGAAAGTTTATAAGTACTTAGATGAAAAACTAATAACTCAATCTTTAATTAATTAATTATATTATAGTAATAAATATTATTTATTCACGTCCAATGTGTTAGTAACATTGGATCTCAATATACTTATAAGCAAAACATATTTAAAACTTGCCTTAAAATTTTAGAGAGCCTTATGCACCCTCGAGCAAGCAAGTATCACCATGGTTTATGCAAAGAGTCCAGCCTACCTACTGCTGTCATAGAATAGAATAAGAAATAGTTAGTCTGAAATGAGAAAGAGATAGTGTTATAGAAGTACCTTTTGTTCACATTTATAAATAACAATAATTAAGGAAGGGTATAAAGTTTACACGGCGCCGTGTAAACTCCTTACATTGTACACGGGTCGTAAAGTCTCTTAGTTCTTACTGTTCTTATTCAACGTTGCACCGCCTGCCGTCGCGCCCGCCGCGCCGTCCGATATCCCGCACGGCAGAAAAAGAAAAGTAATGTCTGAAATAAAGGGGGGGGGGGGGTCTGTCATCTTTGCAATGTAGAGGAATGCTCGGTTATTAGGCATAAGCGAGGGGAGGAGAGACGGCGGATGGATATTGTAAAGGCTCGCGCATATTGTTGAAAAACATTGGTATGCGGAGATGAGTTTAGATTTCAATATAGCAGCATTCCTGTTGAGCTTTTCCCGCTCTGAACGGCTTCATTAAGCTGAATTATTAGAAGTTGCTTTTACATCGCGGAAATGTATAAACTTTGTATTAGAATCACTAATTAAAATTTCGTTTCGTTAAATGTTAATCGTTAATCGTTAATCTTTAAATGAAACGAATTCGTGTTTCGAATTCGTTTCATTTAAAGATTGCTAAGAAAATATACTTTTCGTAATAACAGCAAACGGTTTTAAAAACAAAAAAAGGGGGTTGTTTTTCTGCCGCCAAACGGACTGCTCAAATGAAATGCAGTGTGCCCTAACACCACTTAATTGTCTGTCTATTCTAATTAAGACCATCGAAGAGTTAAAATAACATGGTTTTTTCTGTTGTGTTTTCGATGAGTGATTAAGTAGTCCCATTGGCAAGTTTTAAATATTTTTTTACATGTTCCCAGAATTATTTCAAGTAAAATTTATCTAAAATTACCTAAAGTTTTCAAATTTCAATGGAAGCGGTTCTGAACATTCTGAACCGCAGTGTATACACGGTGGCAAGTTACAATGGAGCCGCTGCGCCAAGTTTCATAATCGTCTAAGAATCCGTCACGTACGTTGGTAGCGAGTTAATAACGGGCAAGTGTCGCCTCAGACGACGAACGCGCGACGGAGACTTCGGACCAGACTCATAATTGCCATACAATGAACGGGAAACTGCAAATGTACAATCACCAGTAGGAACTTGGTGCTGTATATAACAACAGTAAGGGTCTAAGCTTGACTTAAATTAGCTTTTGTTTGTTAACTTTAAAGATTCCAAGTTGAATAATTTGTTTTTGAAATTAAAAAGTATGTAATTAAAATGTTTTATTTTAAGCATAATTTTTGTTCGGAATATCGAGCGATGTAGTTGTTTAACTATCTCATACAACGATTGACTTGGTAGTAACTCTACAGCTATAGATCTAGTGGTACTATTTACCGCATTGGATTTTGTGGTGTCATTTGAAGCTGTAATAGGTGATGTTCTATTTAATAATAGTCTAATATGAACAGTTTCAACACCAGCTCGATTGCCTCGGCCGAGTTTCTCAAAGATGAATATGGACATGACGAAAATAATATCGAATGGCCATCACAAGTCTTTCTCAAAAGAGTCATTGCTAATTTAAAAGCTTACGTGGATATATACCTACGATAAAGTCGAGACATGATCCGCAGTTATATGTCATATGAAGCATTACAATCGCGAATGTTGATTAACTTGTTAAAACACAACCGAATATATCGCGGCTTAATAATATATATGATGTTTTCATTACCGACTCTAAAATGCATTTTCATACATGCGATCATATTTTAATCCTTTACGTGTCCGATAGTGCAACGCGACAACAATACTAGTCGATTCAGTAAACATCGATACGTACACGATCGGATTGAACGGATCAGCCTTGTTGATTGGATCGCGATCCTCTACTTGTTTTGTAGGCCGTTGCTCACGTATTCGGTATTCGTGTGTCCATACGATTTTTTGTTGTCTATTTGTGACGTCATTGTCTCGATTGGATGGTTCATGAATGTCCTTTCTATGCTAAACTGCTACTCAGTGAATTTGATTTCATGTCGGTAGAATTTTCACTCACAATGTCGACTCCTTACCGGGTTCAGTACCTTTACAGTGAGTTTTTAATAACCGCTCTCGATAGCGAATATAGTAGCGAGTATGATAGCGAGTACTGATATCATTAACTCAGCCGAAGGAATCTTGACCGAATGGCTAAGACGGTGTACGGAATTCGAAATCCATCCATATTGTTTGAAATTTTAATTATGACCCTTTCATTGATTTATCTGTATTGCGTCTACTTTTACAAGAAATGAGAAGATTTCTTCAAAATCGAAATCAAAAATATTACACTTGCATGTCTCTTGATATTTATCGTTGGTATATAGACACTAAATGTAAATTATGCTTACTCGCATGTAAAGGCTCCATGAACTTATATACCCACTTGATACATTATGATGATTATGACTTAAAGCCTGAAACCTGATGCCTGGCATGGTCATCTATTATGATAAGGCCAAAATTTACCTTATATGAAATTCTAAAATATTTCATGATTTTATATTTCTAATATGTTTCTATTTATGTAACGCAAACATAAATAAGAGTAAGTCCTCTTAATGTGAGCAGTATACATCACTTTATTAAAATTATTATGGGTCTATAAGACAGTTTTGATGTTAGGACTAAATGATTATGGTACTCTTAAATGAATATAGTGTTCTTATAACAATGATTATTCATGTGGCATAAAACACATGAATGCATAGGAGTCACTTGGTAACTTATTTCATACTATGTACTTGGATGTTCTTCCAGCATCTTGTACTGCCAGCACAATACTTACTTTACACGAAGAGGTACAAAAGCGTGAAAAAGATATAAGTTTATTTTAACACGTGATAAGATTTAAACCGATTTTCAAACCATTAAATTTTCAAAGAATCTGTTGGTGCTACGTACCTGTGGGCTGCTGTTTCCTATAATTTCCTAATAGATACAAAAGTATCCAATTTATCCATCACATAGACATTCACTTTAAAAACAAGTTGGATACATCTATATTTACTGTGAATAAATTATTATTATTATTATCGATTTAAAGGTTAAACAGCAGTGTTAATTAAATTTGAAGGTTAAAATTATGGAAAGACTAATGTTACCAAACCAGGTCGTAAGATCAAGGGTTTATGTCTTTGGTCATCGCTTTATAAGTACTATAATAATTATGAATCGATAATCATTTGAAAATTGATCACAAAGATAATTAGGAAAAATATACAATTATTTTTACATGCGAATATAAAACAATACCCCATTCTAGGACATCGTTCCTCGTGCCCCTATAAAGCTTTTCGTGGTAAATACCTATGTGTAATTTGTTTTGTATAGTTTGTAAAAAAAATATCCGACATTTACAAATTGACACAGGGAATCCCGGAAGTTTTACAGAATACCCTTCGAGTTTAAAAAAAGAAAGAAAAAAGTTTGACGCGACACGAGCAAGAAAGTTTACAAATTTTCTTTAACCAACAACAATCTCCCACCGTGCCTTATACTTGCACAAGTTGGCAACAATCGGTAATCCTCACGTGTGCAGAAAGAAACGAAGTTTGGCGCCCGGTGCCACATTTAAAACTTTGCCATACTTATATAGCTTTCAGGTGTACCTTGAAATGTTCTTAGAATATCTTTGTTTTCATTCTATGGTACGAAGTTAGGCATGTAAAAAAATAGGTTTTTTTTAAATTAAATTATCTACGGGATACAGCTTTGTCGATTCGACCCTTTGCCACTTTGCTACGTTTATGGATATTTTTCTGAGTTACTTAACTTCCTCGTTTCTATATAATTATTTAGTTTCAACTTTTTCTCTTAATGTGTGCAGACTATTGCGATCATTACTTTGTTAACTTTTTTTTTAAATTTCCCTATTTTTTTTTAACCGTCCTATATTATTTAAATATTTTTTACCTAATTTTACAACATTTATTCAATCTTTATTACTATTATTGCATTCTTGCACATATATTTTTGTCACATTAATTTTTTTTTAGATGAATAAAAATGAACAGAACTTTTTTTACAGAAAGATATGCTTTTCTGTATCCATGACTTTGTGTACCTATATAAAATTTCATGATGATCGGTCAAGTAGTTTAGTGGTGAAAGCGTAACGAACAAACTGACTTTTCCATTTATAATATTAATTAGTATGCTATATTGATTTAATCATTTTTTTTGTTTTGCTATTAATTTTATTCAACTATTCATTATTTTTTCCACGTTGTTCTCCGGTTCCACCCCTCTCACGTCACAACTTAATACTCTGTCAGGAGATGCAAATTCAAAACTCTGCAAACTTTTAAAAAAAATATGCATGCTGTCTAGTCAAGTATCAATTTTTATAAATATGCATGTCGCGGTGGCATGGTGTAAATAGAGGATCAAAGTTTTTTAACCCGTGAGGTGAATATTAATAGTAAATATTATATTCTCATATAAACATTGTCCTTAGTTATTGCTTTATAATTATTAATACAGTCAGACCACAGCATACTAATTTCGTAAGTATACTGTGGTCATACTATGCTATTACTTAGAATGCTGCTGAAAACTGCTTAATATGTTTGTTTTTATTTTATTTTTATTCATTTATTATGTGCTCTTTTAATTCAATGCTTGAGTAATAGGATCCTGAGGTATTCCTAAAATTCCCCGTGATCCAAAACTTCTCTGTCAATATTTAAATTCAAATTGAATTTAATTCTTTTAAATGTTTTTTTTTTTAAGATTTCGTATTGATTAATATGTTTTATAATTTTGAAAGAAATTACCGAAAAGTATCTTAAAATAAATCAAGTCTGATAGTATAGAAACAGAAAAAAAATGTTCAATCAGAATATTTCGCAGATAGAACCCACTCCAGACAGTTTTGGATATAATGTACGACAGGACCGTCGTGTGATCTCATTGAACGGCTTGAAGAAGGATCTGCAGAGAAGCACATAATATAGAATAAACAGAAGAAACAGATGTTTCTTTCCATTGAAACACTTCTGTTTATCTATATGTTTAATATATGTACATTATACTTTATATTATAGTCTTAAGAATGTATTAGGCCCATTAAATTCACAAAAAAAATATTTAAGTAAAAATTTACCAACACAGATCTTTTTTAATCGCTTAAATAACTAGTAATCACTATACAGGGCGTCCCACGACGATGCCACATGGAGGGAAAGTACCTTAAATATTGTAGATAGAACATTTTACTGAGAGAAGACATTATTTTTATTTTAAAAACAATTTAAACTGCATTCATAGATTTTTAAATAATTACATGGTTGAACCGGGAATCGAACCCGCTACACGAGAAAAAAAATTACCCTGTAGCTTTATCATACCGATCGAAAGGCTTCATCATAAGGATTTTTTTTTGCTAAATAACATAGTGTCAGAAATAAAAGGAAGACCATGAATTTTAACATTTTTAATACAAAATTAATCAATTTATCAAATGCTCAAAATGAGTCCCATACTGTTGAATGTATGGGGTTATGTAAAAAAATTGTTTATAAGAACCAGTATGAAAGTGTCCACGAGCTACAAACAGAACTTAGACGTATTATTCTAAATATCCACCACAACAAGATAAAAAAATCGACAGGGAGTGAAATAATCAAAAGAGTGCGACTTTGTATTCAACAGTATGGAACTCATTTTGAGCATTTGATAAATTGATTAATTTTGTATTAAAAATGTTAAAATTCATGGTCTTCCTTTTATTTTTGACACTATGTTATTTAGCAAAAAATAATCCTTATGATGAAGCCTTTCGATCGGTATGATAAAGCTACAGGGTAATTTTTTTTCTCGTGTAGCGGGTTCGATTCCTGGTCCACCCATGTAATTATTTAAAAATCTATGAATGCAGTTTAAATTGTTTTTAAAATTAAAATAATGTCTTCTTTCAGTAAAATGTTCCATCTACAATATTCAAGGTACTTTCCCTCCATGTGGCATCGTCGTGGGACGCCCTGTATATTCATAATTATAATAATAAAAAGACACTGTTATTATGTAGTCTACTGCAGCTATAATTTAACAAAAATGACTTTTTAAGATAAAATTACCTAAATATTTCGACTACTGTTTGTATCTTATATGGTGAACGCGTACCGAATCGCGATAAACACATTCTGATCCTTTATTGAGTGACGCGTTTGGGTCAGGGTTCGAATCCGTTTCAATTTGTTTGGAAGCACTTTATGTGGGTTCTGTCGCGATCTACATAACGATTAGTATAATTAAATTAGTTTTGAACTCTTTTTGCATACATATATAAAGTTTTAGTATAATTTATCAATTTAATATCAGAATATGTGGGGGATTGATTATGTTGTTATAAATATTTCAGTGTTATTTTTTTACCACTAGATGATAACTTTTCAAGACTGAAAATAGAAATCTTATCAAAGTAATTCCTTACCATTGATTGAATAGACACTTGTATACTTCTTCCCTTTTCTTCCATCGGACAGACGTACGGCTGGCTACCATCCTCATCTTTTCGAAATAGATCCTTTTTGGACCAAGCTCTTTAAAACATCCTTTATAATGCGCACTGCCAGGGTTGGAACTCCCTGCCGGCGTCTGTATTTCCGAGCACATATTATAACACTAATCTTTTTAAGGTTCGAGTGAATGGGCATCTTCTGGGTGAGCTCACTCCATCTTAGGCCTCATCCTTGCCACATGGCTGGTTGTTAGCCAAATTCAAACCCATCTCTTATAAAAAAATACTTTGGCAGGTTTTTCATTAGCTCAAAAGGCATTTACCAATTCGGAGCTGGTATATGAAATCCATGTAGAGAAGACGCAGTATTCGTCGTTACAAAAGCGACATAGTTGAGTGGCAAACAAAGAATCCTACATTAAGCTAAGTACACACCGGAGCGTTAATCCGAGCCGCTTGTAATGCACCCGAGCGTCGAAAAGTTGAGCTATCCGCGCACCGCTCCGCCCTCTTGATATTAAACCGGTTTAGAGCGGTTTATACTGGCTTTATTATATTAGCGCTCTAATAAAACCAAAACAGTAAGGAATGTTGTTGTTATCGTTAAATGGTTTTAAACTTTTTAATATTTTGGTGTTTTATGTTAAACATTTTTTGGTTATGGTCATAATATTGTCATCATAATATGTATATGTTAATATTATTTTTTTCGTACTTTGTTAACATGACTTTTATTTTTATTACTGGAAACGGAAAATAAAAGTTATATAACTTTTATTTACGTACTTAAATTAATTTAAAGAAAGAAATTAAAAGGTTGATTCTGACCGGCCTATGTGCAGCATGTACTTCATACGCCTGATATAATGTAGATACTCGTAGTGTGGCGTTGGGAAAAGGTAGAACGAGGCACTGACTTGTGTAGTCAAAATAATGTTTTTATCTAGTCACAATTATATAGGTATTTGTTTTTGCTGAATTAAACTCTATAAACAGAAAGTCACAGATGAATTTACTGTGACGATCAAATTATATAACCGCGTTAATAAGTTTGCATACGGTTTGCGAGACAGTTTTGTTGGCGCGTCGTCGCTTCACTCGTGATTTTGGCTGTTTAATTAGAAGCGTTGTGTTGAGATATTAATCTAAGTGTACCGTTGTGTACGCGGCATTATCGTTGTGGATTTGTTTTATTGCCTAGAGGATTTACCACACTTTATCGACAGTACACCGGTGTAAAGCTGCGGTGACACATTTTGGTTCAAACTAACTACATTTTCTCTGGACATATATTTTAGTAGTGGCTGGGCACTTTACGTTCCGCAAACATAAAATAAAGCAGTCCGTCTGGTGGCAGTAACCATGCCGTTGCAGGTGATAACTGTGAAATAAAATATGTGCTTTTTGTATTTTATTAAGTGTGTAAAAGTAGGTAGGTATCTACTTTCTGCTATCAAGAGCGGCAGTTCATTTGCATCACCTCTAACGTCACTGTCGACCTACCTGAAAAAGTTATATGACAAATATATTCATATATTTTTTTAAATCATTTCATATGTAGTTTTAATTTATTTATTTCTAGTTGTGTAAATTTTAGAAAAAAATTTAATCCATGCAAAGCCGGAGATGGGCCGATTGTGTGTACTAGGTATATGTTCGATTTTCAGTGTGTTCTAGACTAGACAAGAAGAGTTTAAATAAGCAGCCTTGTAAACTTGCTTCCGTTATTGCCAATTTCCAAGAGATTTTACCGTGAACTCGTAACTGGCGTAACCTAAGATCTAGAGATCTATTGCACTACCGAATAAAAATCTCTGTTTTAACTATCTTGTATTTTTGTATTCTTGTATTTTTTTTCGAATTTGTAAATCTATTTGTTTTTTATGAAAATAAGTGAACAAAGTCGCCTGGATGGTTTAAATGGACGACCAATAGGCACAATGAGTAATATAAAATCAATTTTCATCTTAAAAATTGTACATAATTTGTTATTTTCCTTTGTCCCGTAGAGAAATATTTTTTTCTTGTTTTTAAATCAATCGCGGTTTCTTTAGATTTATTTCTTATCTCACTTACAGTATAAGATTTTTCTATACTTGCCCACCTTGATGTATAATTTATAACTTTCTGAACATTGACATTATGTTGAAATTGACTCTATTGGATCATTTTTAATGTTAAATTTTCTTTGTTTCAGGTACACTCATTTGGATGTTTTCAAAAAAGATTACACTTTGTGTTAGTAAAAAGGAAATATATCAACAAATGTCTTTCATTTGTACAAATTGCAAGTGAAGTTAGAAAATGAATTGTGGCTGCAGGACGCGCCCACTAGTATATTATCTCGTTAGTGAGAATGGACCATGATGCGAGGTCATTACGGAAACCTAATGTAAAAGTGTATGGTCACAGTTTATGTAGCGTAGATACTTTATACGGGGGATAGTGTTTTGTAGGGACCCAATTTGTTGGTTAGAATAACTCTTGAGAGTTGTTTATAAATTAAAAAAAAAATAGTATATATTATGAAGTGAGACACATGATTGTGATTGTGTTTATCAAACTATTCTAATTATTCTAATTTTACAAGAAAAATATTTTAAAAATTAAAACCTAAAATAAAATTTGTACCACACCAGTTACAATATACTTAAACATCTGTTTATTTTTCAATCAAAGCTATGTTCATTTTAAATTTAAGTACCTACTGTAAATTATTAAGGTCAATGGAGACGATTCTGAATTAACTTTATATTTTTCAATTCCCAATTACTTATATTAATTAAATTGTGTTTTAATATTTTTCACCTTATTTTATCTCTAGTAGAGAAATGTTGTTTTGCAACAAGTCTCATTATTTAAGTATAAAATGTTGCTGTTAATAGCGGGTTTTTTAGTTTATGAAATTAGCTTCCTTTTATAAAATTATATGTATATGAAGTCCACGCGAAAGTAGTCGCCGAAATTGTTTTATAGCACAGACATATCTGTGGTTTATTGTTACTTTTTAAGCGAAACTAAAATCGTTCCTTTTTCTTGCCCCGTAACAAGGCTTATCCGGTTAAAGAGTTGAACTTCAAGTTAGTTCTATCGCACTTATTCATTCTGGCTTCGAAAATCTAAACAAACTTTATTTAAAAAGCGTTAAGTGATCAGGGGCTGCTTTTGTATAAAGTTTTATTTGTACGTAACGTTTTTAAATCGAGCCTTATTTTTTACGGTCTTATACTAACAAAAAGCTTTTCAACTTTTTTTAATTAATTTAACTAAAGTTCGTCAATATTAGCTACTAAAAATAAAAAAGAAAATCGTTTACGAACATGTTAGAAAAGGCTATTCAGAATTTTCGCTTTATCATCATCATCAATAGGTAGATAATAATAAAATGGTAAACGAGCCGTGTCTGTACATCAAATATTAAAAAAAAAAACAGTTTCTATACGTTGTATAATGTTACCAAGGTCAACAGAAATAGTTTTTAGAATTTTTGTCGGTTTACAGATTAACGTGTATATCTCAAAAGGGTCTGTTCGTTTGTGCACACTAATCTGAGAAACGGCCGATTTTAATATGTTTTTCATTTATGTATTGAAACTTGCAAGGATATATTATTTCTACGATTGTAGCAAGCTTACCGTAGTATTTATTTCATTCCAATCGGTTTACAAACGAAAAATAAATAATAGAACAATCCAAAATACCTCTACACAATCTTAACAACGTTCAATATACATCGGTTAGTAAATTTTTATTTTAATCTTAATATTTTTATTTCAATTAGAAAGACAAGCTCACGGCTCACTTGATGGTGGGTGGCTACCGTCATCTACACCACAAGCAACGTTACAGTAGATGCCGAAAGTCCGTGGAATGGAAGGAGATAGGATTTTTTTTACCACTTATTAAAAAATTAGATATCTCACAAACCCATTTGAAGATAAAAGCAGTCGCGCAGGTGCGCGTGTAACTTTCACAACTTGCCACTTAAATTATTACTGGCAACTTGTAAGTCTGGCCCCAACTTTGAGACTCGGATGAGAGGGGCAATAGAAAGTTTTCATTTCGCCTGTCAAATTTGCGCGTAGGCTATTGCGGTTCGAGCTAAAAAAAGATTGATGGCTTAAAAGAAGGCAAATGGATGACTGTTTTCTCATGGATTTCTGAAGCTAAATTCAATTTGCATTTACGGCGCTCGTGTTTATAAGAATATACTTAACTAGCTCGTCTGCTAATTTTTACTGGCTGTTTATAGTAATACATCTGCATTACACTAGCTGCGCCCCGCTGTTTCACTCGCCTTTAATTTAACAGAAATTAGATTCTCTCTGTGTGTGTCCCTCTATTCTTTCTATTGACAATGCTCAGTTATCGGTGACGGCGTTACCGTACTTTCTGACATTTTTTTGTACTTTCTTGGCTCCTTATGTTATAAAAATATTTCGTATATCCTCAAACATTTGTCTATCAAATTCTCCAATAGACAAGTAACACTAATGGCAAAGTAGCACTAATCTGTTCATTGTTGTTCAAAATAAAAATAAAAATAAATAAAATAAAATCTGTGTATGCAGTAAAAATCGGCTAAAGGAAAAACAACCAAAGGGTCAATATCAAACTGCGATCGCCAACCCACCTGCCAAGCGTGGCAAGTATTGGCAAAATCTGGATGGTGGACACTATGAAGGCTTTGAAAATGCAGCAACACAAAAGCACTGATAGGATACAGGGTGAGAGGAATATGTACTGTATCGAAGCCTGGAGTTTTCTTTTTTACATTAAATGCAGAAGTAACACTGCGCCTTTATACTGTGCCTTTTCTATTGCCACCGACGCGCCCTCCCATAAATCGTGCGACTGCTGTCGTTTCCTACGACAATAAATCTAACCATTCACTAATACACCGCATTCAAATGTAGCGTAGAGGGCACAGAAAATCCCGCATACGACTCGAGATCCGAGACGCTTTTCACCTTGAGAGCTGTGCGTAACGTACGATCGCATTTATCTCGCAGCGTATTTGGAAAGGGGTCGCTGTGTGTACCGAGAATTCTTTTAACGCACGTCAATAGATTGCGAAAGCAATTGATAGGCAAAGGTTTATGTGTATCATGCCAATGATACTGGCTGTGTTCGACAAAGTAGATCGATACAAGTTTAGGCAATGGAAAAACGTTTGAAAATATCGTTTCGAGACGATAATTTTCCAAGTCAAAGGATGGAAAATCATTTGTCTTTAGCAAAGAAAGTTCTTATTTTTATATTTACTTGATTTTTTGAGATGATCGTTTGTAACTCGGGGATTCTTCGCATTGCCTGGCCTAATGGATGGTAGTACCTACTCGCCGCACATGTTCGTGCATATTCCCATTTAGTTTGACGTCAGTACCTGCTTGTTAATCAGAAAGGGATACCACGTTGACTTTTAGGAATGTTAGGATCCTAATATGCCCCTTACCCTTAATCTGTGACTAGGGTCGCAACGCCATGCGATAAACCGATCACCTGCTTGCTGAACGATCGAAAATGAAAAAACTGTTGTCCTACTCTAGAAAAAGAATTAAAAAAAACTCTTGTCTGATAAGGAATATGTATAAATTAGTCTTTTTGAATATTATTGATGGAAAAATCACGAGCCAATCAAAAGCGACCCAATTCATAACAAATAAATTATTTCTTGTAAAGATTACATTATAAATCAAGGCTTTTGGATACTGGCATAATGAGCGATAAACGGTTTCAAAAAATTAAAAATGACGTTTCATTGTACAGAAACGGTTTCGTTAATGAAAATTTTCGTTAATGAAAAATTGGTGTACGTTTAGTGAAGTTATTGGGTATTTAAATAATAACATACCCCGAACGTTGTACAAGCCAGCGACGGCGACGGGGCCAAATTTATTAAAGCGCCTCCCGCCCAAATTACTTCCCTAATACAACACGATTGCACCAATCTATTTGACACGAAACGCGCTGCCGCCTATCTATATAAAAAATATTAGGACGCCTCACGATCAATTTTAATGTCGAAATAGATTCTAAAAAGGGATATTTTTTTTAGCTTTACCGTTTTTATTTTGTCTGTCACGTTTATTTTATGAGTAAAAACTCGCATTAGAGTTGTAATATCATTTCACTAACAATTAAGCGAACAATTCTTGTATATCTATATGTAAATATGTATATAAATGAAATTTATTTCACGAATCTCGGAAATGGCTAACGATTTAGATGAAATTTTGTAGGAAGTCTATCTATATAATTGTAATGTTTATATATGTTCTATTTTTATATAGTAACAATGCGATTTTTGTAATGACCCGTGTCGACGTAAGAAAATACTCCATGTACTAGATAATTATTTAAAACAATATCTATACATAATCCGTCAGTACCAAATCCCATATATGATTTTCTTTTTTCTATCAAAATCAAACACATAAAAATTGCATAAATTTGTGTGTTCTGGCAAAGAAATGTTTAACCGCTGAAATACAATAGGTCGTTCTTATATCAAATTTTGGACAAGAGTGAGACGTGGTGAAAATAAAAAACAAGATTTTAAGGGTATTTTTGAAATGTACAAATTAGGAAATAGAACAAGCAGTCCTACTACTGAATCTAGTACTAATACTAATAATACTGAATCATAAATTAATACGAGTAAATAACTAAGAATGGATGCATCTTTGAGCAAAGAGGGTGAAATAAGAGAGTAAGGAGAATAAGATACCTACTTGTTTCACCGTTCAAAGTGTGATAAAATATGCCCTACTAACAATTTGCTCTTGTTACAAAAGTGTCTCTTGATAAGAGCAGTTTTGCAGACTAACTTATACCTGATCCATGAATAACTATAATCCAGTCTAACCACGAGCAGCGTATAAGTTCTCATGGGAAATCAAATACCAAACCTTATCGTCTATTGAAATTGTATTTTTAACTGGTTCATAAATCAAATTGAAAATAAATCACAAGTTTCCTCTTTTTTATCATTGTTTTTTTAATTATATTAACAATTTAATTTGTTTACTTAAATTTTAAATAAAAATTATCCTAAATTTTAATAATTACATAATATTACATAAAATATCATAATTATATTAATATTACCATTAAGTCGATTTTACATATATAATGTTGTTTTATAGTTGGAACTCAAATAAAAACGACAAAGACGTGATTGCGTTTCTCTGTAAAAACGAAAGTTTATTTACAAAATATGTTTACAAGTTGCTTTAATAACAATATTAATTTTATAAATTTAGATAATTACTAACCTGTAAAAACGAAAGAAACAACATTCAAAGCCCTTTATTACTCTTTACAATTATTATATTATTTTGAAAATTTACTGTTAACTATATTTCACACTACGTTCTGTTTATCACAATACCCAAACATTCTTCTTCTTCTTCTTCTTCTTCTTCTTCTTCTTCTTCTTCTTCTTCTTCTTCTTCTTCTTCTTCTTCTTTTAATGTCTTGGCTCCATCAGATCTTCTCCGATGATTTTGCCAGTGTCATTAGTAAAAATAGCAATTCGTAATACCCTTTTTTAAAATAAAAAGGGGAAAATTTAAATTAAAGTCAAAAATAGCAAATCCCGATACGAGTCAATCAAGTCAAGTTCAGTCAAGTCTCAAGTCATAATTTTGATTAGTTTTCCAAAACAGGTCCGTCCAGTCCAAGTCAGTCAAGTCAAGTCCTACCCAAACATTAATAATTTATTTAGTAGGGGTCAGTCGTGAAACTTCATTAGGCTGTAGGTAACGCGGCAAATTTAAATTTAAGAAAGCGCGGCAAATTCAAATTAAAGAAAACACTATGGCTGAAATAGTGATGTTCTTTACACATATTATATAATTATACTTTGAGTCAAATCCGCTAAAATTTTTATATATTTTTTTAAAATACCCTAATAGGCTTTTGTTAACAAAACACCGAACGATCACTTCATTGATTATAATGAATCCTTAAATTTGTAAGATAAAATTCATATTGTAAATTTAACAAGAAATATTCGAACCTCGTCATAAAATCTAAAATAAATTAAAATAAGTACTTATATATGGCAACATCAAACCGGAGTCTGTTGTGTATCGGATTCATTGGATATCTGTGGCGTCTTTATACTGGGTTGAGACCTCGCCTTTCGATATCTTCACTTTGTTCAAAGCAACGTTTAAATTAACAAAATGCTAATAAACTCTCAGGAGTTTGCTAATTAAATTTGTACTCCTTGGATGTTTTAGAATCGGTCCTTTGTTTCATTAGACATTTTGTTTCGAACTGTAATCGGGGTATACGCCTTGAAGAATCGAAGACTTCAGAGGTAGATTTATAAGTTATTTTGAAGGATATTATAAATAGCTTAATTCAGATGAACAAAACACAGTGACGAGTATAATTAATATAATACTTTATTATACATACTATAATATATAAATAAAATATGAAATATACTCTGTAACATCAAGCTATTGTTTTTTGGCGATCCTCTGTAATGTGGTAAACATTGATTTCCTATGATGTCACTAAACGAAGTCAGAAATTCCTAGCAAAATTTAAAAAAAAAAAGAAATAATTACATAAATTTAAAATCATTAATAAAAATTTTTATTCAAGCCGTATTTTGTATAGAGAAAAAGTAGCAATAAATTTATCTTTTGCGGGTTTCAGAAAATGTAACATTTTTTAAGCAAACAGAAGCCGTCATTTCGGGCCTTTGTTCGATTCAATAGTCGGTAAATTACAGTGTTTTTAGTAAGAGGGCCCGGTGAAATTTGTTTTGCGCAACCCAGAAACGTCGGGACCAACTCGTTTGCAATAATTAAATTCCGTCGCGATGGCGTTGTAGGATTCCTTTTATTTTATTATTATTTATTGGTGATACTTCCCGAGGGCTGCGGAAGTGGTTGCGGTGCGTTTTATGCGAATGATAATTTATATTAAGAGTGCTTAAAATTATCTTACTGTAACAGAGTAATTTAAAAGAGTAAAGATAAAAAATATATACACTTTCCGGCTATTTGTTGATGTAAATGACTTTTATTGTTATAAAAATATCTTCACACACTCCACACAGCACCATCTAGTTCCACACCAAGCAACTCATGCTTGTATTATGGATACCAGACAGTTGATATACTACATAGATTACTTTTTTTTAAATACATATGTATGAGTACATATTATAAATACCAAACATTTATATGACTCAGGTACAAAGGTAAAATTTTAACACATAAACATTTGCCTCTAGCGGGATTCGAACCCGCAACCGTTTGATTAACAGCTAAGATTACTAGCCACTAGACCAAACGTGTCGTCAAATATTGTGATATTAGAGTTAGTATTATAGAGTAACAGAACATAGAAAAATTTAACGATAACGACTCCGTTGACCGGGTGGCTGACTCCTTGGGTGTTGATGGTTCAAAGTTAAAAGAAAGTTGGAGAAAACTATGTGTCGTATTACGTACAAGTAAACTTTTACATCAAGAAATTTGATAAATTAAAAGAAATACGTATTTAATTGTTCTTTGGTAATATTTACCTCTGAAATGAAAACCGCTAACTTCTTCCAAAGCACACAACAGTACCTTTACCATGAGTTTACAATGATCGCTACAGTTTTTACTACAGTTTACTATTTTTTTTCTTTAAATCAGTTTTTTTAGTAGTTTTCTTTCTAAAGTTTATTCTAAAATTTTCCATTGTATACTAATATAAAAAAATCATTCTATCATTGTTATCCCCCTTCCGTGATACATGTACGTATGGTCTAATATAATCCCGGAACAACAAAATGAAATTAAACTATAGAAACAGGTAGGCTTCACATAGCGTTGAGGCGCGTCACGATGACAAAGGAATATGCGCCCGGAGTTATGACCCTCTGGGCTCTCCTTTGTTTGGTTAATGTCCTCGTTTTTTATTACTCTTTTCCAATTTTTTAGCGCGGGAAAAGGCCAGGTGGCGAGCTTTAGACGTTCTGTTTACGCGTCAAGGTGTCGCACGTAATTGAGAGAATGATTTGTAATAATATTACAGAAAATTATCTTTTAACTCCACGTAGAAGATGCTAAGAAGAGAAGTGTATACCGGCTTATACATAGTTTATAAATCAAATTAGATTTATAAGTTGCACTTAAGCAGCACGTCTGGCGGCAGTAAACACACCCTTACAGAATACCACAATGTTTAGGTGCGTGAGTAAGGGATGCCAGAGACCATTTAGTATCCATATCGTCCATAACATTAACATTTCTGTGCAACGCAATGCAAAAATAAGCGACCATAAATGTTTTTTTTTGACAGTTTGATTACAACCTGTTGACTTTTCTTTTATTCTAAGAGCTACTGAACCATCCGACTAACCCGCGTGGCACAAGGCTAGGATTTTTTTTATTGATGTTTTATTATCGGTCAATTAAGAAAATACCGGTCTGGGAGGCATCTCGCGGTTGCGTCGTTATCAAATAAATTTTTGAAAATGTAAATTTTTTTTATAACCTTCTTGCACAAGGCTAAAATTTTAATGGTATATTCTATCAATAATTTGAAAAGTTTATGCAAAGAGCCAGCCTATTCTGGCGGTTGCAAGTGCCTGCCAAACAAGTATATGTGGGGAAAACAAGCAAGTCATCAAGTATCTAAAGTTGTTATCGGGATAGTAATTCATAATAACCTTGTGGTTGTTTGTAGGACGTGATTAAAGAAAATAATATATACAGATTGCGACACGAGAATATATTATAATTATTTACATTTACAATAGGAAAATTTATATATGATACAATCGAATCGATGACAAAAATGAAAAAGCAAATTATAATATATGACATTAAAAATAGTGACATACAAAAGTAAAACGAAAAAGTATTTAATAATAAACATACAACAGAGGTTGTATATCTAGTCGCTACAACCTTCTCACACAAGGCTGAAATTTTAAAAACTTTAAAAAATAACAGAAATGTTTACAGTATGTTACTTTTTCTAAACGTTTTATTTTATTTTATTATAACAATCACGAAATCATATTCCTTTCAATGATATATTTTTATAAGGGATATCTTCATAACACAGTTTTGCTGAAAAATAAAACCGAATCGATTCAATATCGAATTGGAAACCGGACGTTGCATAAACCGCACGGTCAATTGAATTGTAATCGGATTATAAAACGATTATTGTACGTGTGGCTTTATTGGTGTTCCAGTTATGTGGGATAGTGGAACGCGAGCCTATTGAATGCTGCGGGAATACGACTAGAAGGCGTCCTGGATATCTGAATTATCTCAGTCAGTATATATTATGACTTGGGTATACTTATCTATATTAATTTTCATATCCTTTTAATTTTCAATAACTTCAAAAGTGACGCCGCCATTTGCATTGAACACAAAACAATTAGAATTAGGTATAAACTAACTTCATAATTTTTATTGAGCCCAAACACGCCATAATTTAATTATCAGCTCTAAGTTGCTGAGGAGTTGTGTATCCCGCAGACTACTTACTTGATGCTGCAGCATCAGGTCAAGGTTACCGCGAAATGAAAATGCAACCGAACCATAATTATAACAATGAGGCTAAGTTGGTTTGCGATTTAATGTTTAAGTAAAATTATTTTTTAAATTAATTAACTCCAGATTTTCTATTTAAATATATTTTGAATAAATAATATTTGTTTCTCATTTTGCAAATTTGCATTCAAAAGAGCACGTTAAAATTCTTATTCAATATTTGGATTATATATTTTTTAGCCAATAGCAATTAATATTTCAAATCTCCGATGCGCAAGTTTTTTGCAAAATGAGCGTAAAGCGATATTCATAAACCTATTTAAACCAGTGGATATAAACATTAATAATAGTGATTATCTACAAAATATAGTCTATAGTAGAGTCAGTAATACTAATGTTTTTTATCGAAGTTATTAATGAAAAGAGCGTCATAAGGTTTCATGTTTGAATTTTTTTTTCGTAGATTCCTCCGTTTTTAATTTAAGGTAATATAATTAAAATATCGTAATACGATTGGAATAATTTGATGGTAAAAAGGGAAAATACTATTGAAATATTATTTTTGTATTTGTTTAATGCCTCTGTAATAATATCATTGTAAGTTCGCTTTTCAGCCCTCAAGTTAAAAAATAATATGATTGATATTTGTAATTTTACTTTTCAACTTATTGGTTATTCATACTACGAAAAACTTGTTCAATATCGACTAAGTATACCAAATTACAAACACCTGTTTGTAAAATAAACCATCCAACTTGCCGATCGAGAAACTGGTAAGCCTCAATTATATTATACGCCAGAGCTGGAGCTTAACAGTAATTTATGTTGGTGTGGCATTACTCTGTGATTACGAAATAACTTATTAGGCTTTAATAAATTAAATATCGATACCTATATTTTTATATTAAGGTCGATAGACAGGGTGACGGTCTACTTGATGGTAACTGGCTACCGTCGCCTATAAGACAACGGCACAGGTACTGCAAGTACGCTTCCGATCATAGCAGGTTAAAGATGAGGAATCCGGAATGGAGCGAATTCATGGGCTCTTGCCTCCCTCACGCTGAGTGATCAGCGAAACTCTCTTATACAATTATTTTTACAAGTGTTCAGTATTCAGTACCTACTGTATGTTTTTATGTGTTATAATTTAATATGCAGTGATAAATTTCTCAAACCAAAGTGCTCGGCGCCCTTCAGTCGAGTCTCAGCATGTCACAATTATCATTCTATTATAACATCGAAGGAATAGAGGGAGCGCACGTTAATTTTATATAGAGCGGATGCAGAAGTAAGTTCACAAAGGCTTTTATAGGCATCGTTCCGCTCAACCAAGGCACAGGAACACGGACCGACAGACACGACCAACGTTGCGTGCAACGGTCCACGCGTTGGAGCGTGCCAGTTTTAACACAAGAATAATTACAGTGTTGCCACAACTTGAATCTACTGTGGAAGATGATGTACAAAAATAGAATCTATAATTATGTAAATGAAGTAGGTATAATAATTTCTTATTAAGTTCAGATGGAAATTAATTAATTATTAAATTAATTAATTACTTATTTAGGGCTAACTTAAAAAATTGAATTGAACTTAAAAACCTAGTGACATACACCTTCGGTGAGTTTCGGTGAGTGAATAAGGGATGCCATTTCCATATAAGTCACCTCCCTTTGACTAATCCCATTTATTGCTATGTGAACATGGCTATGTGAACCTATGGCATTGCTTGTGTTATTGTGTTATTAGCCAAATCCATGGTTAAAAGCACTTTTCTCTGTTCAATACTTTAATTTTAAAGTATTTCTGTCATCACACTGTCGCAAGTATGTAATTGGGGCTTTTTCTATGATTTTCTTTCCCTAAAATTGATAATACAAAAAATACCGTCGAAACCACTGCTACAGCACAAAAGATAATTTTGGAGTTTCATCTTTCTCCATTATAGAAAAATGTTATTTTTTTAAAATGTTATCATAAATATTACGGTCGAACACCGGTGCGCCAACTTTGGACCGTGACGAAGCACCTCAGTTTTATATCCTATTAAAATTTTCCTTAACGTTGTAAAAGTTTGAGCTGTATTTTTTTTTCTACTCAAACAGAGCCAACACCGGAGGAAGGTACGGCCTCCGTCGAAATTTATTATGATCTATTGATTCTCCAAGATTCCCTGCTCTTCATAAAGCTGTCTCCCCATCCCACTCCACTTTGCTAACTCTCCGGGAATTATGTCGCAACTTGTGCCCACAGTTTTAATAACATCAGTACACATACTCGTACATACGTCCATATAAAATAAATTGTATAACTTATCTGAAGATAACTCAATAGGAAACTGAACCTCGTCTAGTTTTTATTAATTTTACTATTTTTTTACCATATTGTTAATTTATATACCTATTAGATAGAAATAAATCTATATATATATATATATATATATATATATATATATATATATATATATATATATATATATATATGTGTGTGTAATATGCTAAATGCAAATTTTCTTGGAGTGATCAATAATAGTTATAGATCTATATATATAATTTTATTATTGATCACTCTATGATCCTGAAAGTACCTCGCGGATGATTAGAAAATTCGTTGTTAGTTTCCTATTATCCGGTCTTTTGCAATCGTTTTGAATAACCTGCGACATATTATATTGGTTCCACAAAGTAGTGTTGTCGATTACTTAACATTAGCCACTGTTTAAGATCCGTACTGTGCCGATACCATCGTATAAAGTTATTTTACTACTCGGCTAAGAGTTTAACGAAGGTACGTGGCGAAGTATATAAAAGGAAATTGTGTGTCTCATTGAGTGTTTCAACTTTGCTATATTGGTTTGTTTCGTTACACAAGTCTGTTTGGAGGAAATTAATATGTCTTGGCTTCGATAATTAGGTACTAGTTGAAATTGGCTATTTTACTATATACATATTATATTTTTTTTGTTTTTGCAAACAATATTGTTTATGAGGCTGCAAATACAATTTATATTAGTGCGCGTGAAATATTTTCAACTAATAATAATCTTGATATTAAAGTGTGAAGCTCGGTTACAAAGGCTCACGAATGTCAAAGAAATGAATAAAGATGAAAAATATATGAAAATATTCTTTATTGCATAGAAACAAATATCAACTCTTTGATATCGTCAATTATTTTAACTTTCCTTTCCAATTATCATCATTCTTTATATTCCCGTTTTAATTATCCAATATTTATCCTACATACATGTAATATTTATCCTAGTATTTTCTATTTCAACAGACTATTTCATGAAAGAAATCTATAATACTATATTTTGCCAATTTATTTTTTTCACTCGATTGTAATTAATTAAAAATTAATTACACCCTGGTATCAATTATACGCACTATTCTAATCTAGAAAAAACATGCAAACGGAAAGTCAAATTTATCAATTTTTTATTTTATTTCTCGATTAGTTAAAAAATCTCAAGTTTTAAAAGAGAAACTTTGTATTGAACATTTTCTTATTACGCGGTGCCTACATGCAGGATAATAACATCGTCAAAATATACTTTTTACGCTCGAGATGCACATAAAAGTGAGTGAGAGCACGTGTTAGCGTACGTGAGTGAAGACATTTTTAAGCCCCTCCCTCCATCAAGACGTTTCCTGTGTTACGTGGCGAGAGAAACCCTTTAAGGCGACAGTGAGACGGGCCGTTTGTCATACTTGCTTTATGTATTCCTACGACCAAATTGAAAATATAACAGAAAAAACTCCAAGGGATATTTTTAACAAAACTATGAACATAATACAATCGACTCAGTACTAGTTAAAATCCCAAATATTCAATTAGAACTCATAATAATAAATTAAATTAAGGTAAATAAATATAAAATGTGTACATACATAATACCTATTAACTTTATTTATTTGAATTTTGATAGATAACTTTATTCATTAGGATTTGTTCGTTTTATTGCCTTAGATATCGACTACGATAATAGATAATTATCACTATATTGAATTTAGAGCTAGCCCCATATAGTTCTTATGAGTGTAATAAGGCAAATATTTTGATGCCTTATTAATTGCATTAAAATTTAGGCAAATTATTAAAAGAATATTTCATAAATCAATTCCAACCAAATGTCTATTAAAAATGTTGATTGTAATTTAATACTTACTTTTGCGTTTGATTTCGATATTGATATTGGTTATTGTGGGCGGGGGGTGAAATTTTTTTTAAAGTTAGATCCCATATTTGGTTTTGAAATAAAACGTGGCCTTAAAGGCTTCCAAAAGTCCAAAAGATTTATTACTGAGAGACCTCCAAAAATGTATTCATTAAAACTGGTCACGAATCGGAACCATCCGCCGATTCGCATTACATTTCCACTTTCCACTAAACGACGGAACGGAATCGAATGGAACATTACGGTTGATATATACGCGCGTTTTAAAAATGAATTTAAATTCATCAGGCCAAACGCTTATAGATAGCCACAAATCTCCGTTATAGTGATATATAGGTGCACTATTTCACCATTTCTTACTACCTGGTGGGCGGTGGGAGTGTTCACGGTATATGTAATCAACAGTGTAAAAACTTTATATTTTTCAAGATTTTTCATATTTAAATTAAATTTAAGTAGACCACACACATTTAGGTAAATATGCTCAAATTATGTCTACGCTGCAAAACTCAATACGTAACGTTCAACACTTATTTAAATATAGAAATTATTTATATTTAATGCTATTGTACTTAATTAACTAGTGTCTCAGTTGCTTTACTCGCACGTCGATGTGGTGTTCGATGGCCTACCAAAAATAATGCCTATCTGATTTTTGGCTCCCGTGGGGATTCACTGGACTGTATAAAGGATTTGTTTACCTAGCTAGATAAACTTCGTATTCGTAGACTTCATGTAGTTACCCCAGACTCTTTACCGCTTCTTCAGGGAATTCAGACTCTTGTTTCTTTTGCCGGTCGATAAATAATTTGTCTTCACATGCGACACACAGCCATTCGAAGTTCAGATAGCAGCAGATATCTGTTAAAAAAATCTGAAAAACGTTAAAAAAACCCTACACATTCAAAGGGACAAATTACATGTTACATTGACAATTATTGTTTTAACATTAATAACTTTCTCATTATATTAATATATTATGATGATTAACATTTTATATGAGCTTCTGTAATTGATATAGGTAAATAAAATTCTATTTAACGGAAAGGCATTTTAAGCATTGATATCACAAAAGACTATGGCTCGTTGAGTTTCGCTACTAATTGTTGTCTGGTTGGGATTCCGTAGTTATTTTTTAGCATAACTGGTAAAACTATCCTATGTACTGTCACAGTGGATGAATAGAAATAAAACAATTCATGTGTTAAACAAGATTAGATACTTTATTTCTTACGCTGTGGCACATAGGTTGGTCTCGGATACCCACTTGAATTATATTGTTATTTTACCTCGTCGAGGAATCGATCGCGTGACCGCCCCACTCCGCACCAGCCAGAGCGGGATCTTCTTATCTAAATATAGGTACATCATCAACTTAGGTATATAATGTAACTTAACGTAAAGTTGATGGTACATTAATTAATAAAATAAAATTAAGTATAACATTTTGTGTTCGCATGTTCTTGAAGCGAAGAAATGTTAAGGAATTATGTTTGGTGCAAAATACATTATCTCAAAAAAGTAGGTATCGGTATAAAACCAAATGAATCAAATGAATTGGTGAAATATTTTTTTTAATCGGATGTTTTTTTTTTTAATCGGATTTTTTTGATCGTACATACAAACATACAAATAAACATGAAAACTTTACTTCTCTATTACATTAGTCTAGATAAATATTTGACTAGGTATAATGAAATTTGTTTGTCTATATTGTATTTATGATTTGATGTATTTGCTCCAATGGCAGAGGTTATTGCTGCAAAATAACGCCTGGCGTCATTCATTAATTAACATTTACGGTACACTTATTACGCACGCTCAACAAACAGCCGGCGTGCAATCAAACGAAAATTATACCATATACCTACCCGCCAACCGACCTACCCACATGTTGACAAGTTATCATTAATTATTCATTAATCCACTAACCGACTACTAAGAGATTTGTTATGCGACAAGTACTGTTTATTTTAGGTATTAGTCAATTTAATCCGACACTTGTTTGTAGCTTCTAATATTATTTTATTGGTTCAAAAAAAAATTGTACATAATTCTAGTAATAGCGATTTATTTTTTTCTTTTTTATGGGATTTTCTTCATTTTGTATACTAGTCATTAGCTGTGCCCGCGACTTCGTACGCGCTGTAGTTTGTTTTTTAAAAACTCTCACAGGAATCTAACATTTTTCAAAGATAGAAAGTATTTTATATTTATGTTAGTCCACGTAATAAGTTATCTGTGCCAAATCCGCTCAGCTGTTTATGCGTGATTGAGTAACAAACATCCAAACATACAACGTAACAAACATAAAAAATATAAAAAATCATGGCTAGGAGTTAGTAATATACTTAACTCCAACTTTTTGTAAGATTGAGTGTGTAACTCAAACTGAAAATACACGTAATAGGAGAATACATTTTTTTTGAATATTCAGCAAAGCGGGATGAATTGTGGTTTATTAAAAGAAATATAGCCGCTGTAATGAAATTAAATATGGCGAAAAAAAAACGAATATAAAGAGACAGCGTCGTTGTTCAAAATAAGAAATCACATCCCTTGACCTTTTCCCCCTGTTATGGAGGCGTTTTTTCCCCAGTTTTTCCTCTAATAGGTCATAAAAGCGGGAAAAGGAAAATAATATGACTTTTTCCTGTACAAAAGCGGTTAACCTTTAGTACGAGCTTTCGGAAACTGATATTATTTTGTCGTGTGGATTAGGAGATTGTCTCAGTAAAATTTTTGTTTATATACCTCGAAGTATAAGATTGATATGTAACTATAGTAATTTTTAAGATTTTTTTTATTTATAAAATGGGAATGGCATTTGTCGCGGTTTTGTAATGTTTTATTAAATTTAACAGCCTCGTAACTTTTCGCTTTTATTTTTACTTAAGTAACTTATTCATAAGGAAATAAAATTATTTAAAAATTCCAATGCTTAGACTTCATAAATTATTATTTAGCATTTTCAATTCAAAAAAGGCGTGTGGCTTTTTCAAGTGTGTATTAAGCCTTAATGTAGGGTACTTAATACTACTTATTACTTAATGTGTTAAAAACCTATTAAGTTGATAAAAGGTTTTCAAGGATTATTTATTACTTAAATGTAACTCGATATTATATTGTCACCGCCCGTCGTCAACTTTGTTCACGAGTCTCAGCTGGGCGGCGCATTTCAATTCTGCTGATGGATATCCCAGATAAATGTTATCATCAATTCTCTCTAGTTTAGTTTGAAACTCTATTATTTCGTAGCAATTAAATTGAATAAAGAAAAACTTAGTTAATAATAAAAAGGTTGTTCAATATTTTGTTAGTATCCATAGACTGGCTTTTAGCAGATTACTAGTACTCTGCTACGTTTGTTTGGTTCATTTAAAATTAAATTCTAACCGTAACTTCTCTTTTGTTTCAGGTGGTTATAGCGCATTACGTAGCGAGTTCAACACAATAAGTACGAAATATTCCGATTTACATAATTAAGAATATCATTTAAACAGTCACACAAAATTTATATTAAAATTAATTAGATATATTTTTTTTTATAAAAATCCTAAAGGATACAAATGAAAATAATTTTAAACTTAGGGCTGGTCGACACGACCAACACGGATTCGATTTCAGATTAAGTCTACAACTAATCAGTTGCATGATCTGTAGCAAGAATAGCATGTCCTACCAATAGTAAATAATTAGTGGACAATAGTGGTTTGTATGCGCTACGCATTCTTTGATAAAAAATTTAAAATAAATTTCCATAGCGTTATATAAAAAAAATGGTTGAACTCTGCATGCATTGCATTCGGTACCGTTTAACCATAGTGACGTTTGCCATAAAATGTAATTAAAGTGGAGTGCATCCAACATCACAGTTTCGCCTCCCGCCCCGGCGCGCACTCGATTGGCGAACCCTCTGTATACTTAATTAATCTATTCGGTTGGGAAGGTTTATTTGCCGTGTGCTTCCCCGCAAAGTTCACACTTCAATAGAGTAGGTAACGAGACAGAGAAGAGAGACTTGGTGCGACTGGAATCCCAACTTGTAGTGTGTCTAGAGACATTGGAAACTGAATTCTCCAAAGTTAGTCACAAGACATAAATTGCAGTAGGTATTTGATGGGAACGTGCTAAGATAGAAAAAGTTGTTTATAGTAATTAAAATACCAGCTGTTAAGAACGTGTTAATTTTTTTTTTTTTTTTTTTTCATTTTTGAAGCAAACTTACATTGAGTAAATTTAATTAAATTTAGTATTATTTTTATTTTATTTATTTTTTATTTTAAATCCTTTCCTTGTAACATAATATTTTTAGGTATTTTTTTTTAAATTATCGCTTTCCTCTCTCCCTTAATACATGTCATGAATATGAAATACAATTGAATAAATAATGCCGAACAGTGCTTATTAGATATTTCGCCCCAAGCTTTAGTTCAATTCCATAATATCTTCTCCCAGTTGGGGGTACTTATTTTAATAAGTATTATTTACACATTATTTTAATATTTCCCCTTAAATTATGATTTAATACACACAGACAGAACACAGTGTCCTGCGACTCTTTTACTTAATTTAAATATTGATATTAGTATTAAATACATAATATTCAAATAACACTAACAATTGAAGGTACAGTCGTGACGTAAAAGGTTTTCTGAAAAAAAATATGAAAATTCGGTTTATTCCCATCTCGGCACCTTCCCAACTCGGCACCTACGAATTATTGGTTAGGTACAGTTATTTAAATGATAGAAACACAAATTTAGCTGATTATTTATCAAGTTCAAAATCAACATTCTTATAAAGTTATTAGATAAAATTGGGATCATTATAACTGTAAAAATAAAAGCAATAATATTAAAAAAATACTAGTTATCCTAAGAATAATAATGAATATAATTATCCAAATTGATCATAGTTGAAACATTATTTAATTCTGAGGTTTAGGGCCCGAACGTTCATACCTGACTTTTCAGCTATGACTTTGTAATTGTAAAAATAAACAAATTATTTAAGTGGTTGGCTATCGTTTTTGTATGCCGTTTTGTATAACAGAGTGTCGTGTTACACAGGGGTCCGAATACACACAAATTATACCCCACGGGGCTACCGAAGTAATTACGATAATTCGTTGGCGCGAATCTCTCTGTGCTTACAGCGGGGGGTGCCGATTACAATTTACTATTGGCACTTGTAGTAATGATTTCTAGAAAAAAAAATTACTTTGATCCCCGTTGTAATTATTTAAGTAACATTTTAACTCGCCAGATTTTGTTAAACTAAGATACATACAGACTGGTTACTGTTTATTTATGGTGAGTGGCAACCGTCACGCTAATAGATTAACCTGATACTTTAAATTTTACTTGAGGAAAATTTTATACTGGATCACGTTCCACTTAGTCTTGATGGTATGCGTTGCCTGCGTTGCCTAAAAACTCAAAACCATCAGAGGACCGACTAACATAACGGTATAATTTTTAATAAATTCAAAATAGTAATGTCTAAACGTTTTCATTGACACAAGTTAAGCAATGTTCAAAAGTTCTGCAAGCCGCCCTTAAAACAAGCCATGCAATCTCTCATTTTACTTTAATTATTAAATTAAGTAACTTTTATGCTAACTGCTGGATTCCCTTGCATAAATCTGTTGAAATTGGTTAATTTAATTTTATCTATTTAACATTATTTTTAAGAGAAAAAATATTTACTCCATTTTCTACTATAAAAATAATAAAATAAATGATTGAAAGGAAATAACTATACGATAGTAGATCACTATACATATAATATAGACGATGAAAGAAAATGGATTCGAAAGCGAACTGGCATTGTCATCGCATTGATATATGTCGGAAGCCTACTAACTCGATACGAATTATCATGAAGCCGTAGAACTAGGTAGTGATTAATTAACTAGTAACGCAATCTAACACAAGGGGGCTCAGAATCACTAGCAAACTATAACAACCGCGAAATTTCATCTAGGAGCCCCTTCGAGAGCACAATCTCTCTTTATAAAGGAACATACTCATTACATTCCCCCATTTATTAATGACTGTAGTTTTAGTTATATTTTATTGGAAAGATGCGCGTTTTCATTTAGAAGATTTTAGTAGAAGAAAATCTTTAAATATTTAGCAGTTTCGGAGAGTGAAAGGCTAATGTGAAAAAAAGGCTAATGATACTTCATGTTTTCTTAGTCCTATATAAATAGAGATAATATAGATAAAAAATATATAGATAGATTGTCTCATTAAAGTGGTAAGTCATTTAAATCATCAGGACATTCTAGAAAGTTTAAAAACTCTAGAAAACATGTTACACTTGAAAGAAAATAAACTTAAGAGTAAATAAATATTATCACTATGTAGATTGTTTTTCTCCTTGGCACTTTTGCGCTAAACCGCATAGTTTTCGAAATATTTAAGATAAATCTATAAAACCTAACTTCTCCCCCCCCCCACCCCCCCCCCTTCCCCCCAAATTCGACGTTAAAAAGCTGTAAATTTTTACCAAACAATATGTGGACTATATAGAACAATTTTGTGCTGGAATAATACTTTTACTTTGGATGTTGAGGTCTAAGTCTAATTTCACCATACTAATTGTGATTGCCTAAGATTAGTGAAACGCTTTTTGGCAGTGAGCAACCCTTAATTATTTTCGCTTTAGTTTAGATGACTACTAAGTTTAGTGGAAAAAGTAAAAATAGTTATTCTCATGTGAAGGTTGCGTTTCACCGTACTCCGCCTCAGTAGGAGAAGTAAATAATGGCAAGAAAATTTAATAGTTCAGTTTGAGTGTGTATAATATACTTTAGATCACCTCTAAGCGCACTCGGGTAACGTAATAGCACATTGTGCAGACGGAGCGCTCTCACATTTCTTACATCATTAACTTTACGTAACACACAGGAGTCAGTGTAGGGTGTCTTTTGAAAATTCTACACTGAATATAAATAAAGGAGAGGTAATGGTGAAATTAGATACTACATCAAATTGGATGTCAATTTTGAAAACTCAATAAGTTAAATAAAGAGTACCGGTGTGTATACCATTAATGGGACTGTCAACATTACGGCAGAAACATATATCGAAAAATTGTCTAATTTTATATGCAGGTAAGTGTGTACAAATTTAAACTTTAAAGGTTAGTAAGTAATGTCGAATTCAGTGTAATACAAGTGATCTTTAGTTTTCTTTGGAGATGTGAAGTTACCATTTAAATAGTTTAGATGATAAATAACAGCGAATATTATCTTATGTCTCCCGCCTTGTAAGACTTGACGACACATTTGGTCTAATGGCTAGTAACCCTAGCTGTTAAGCAAACGGTCGCACGTTCGAATCCCGCTAGGAGCAAATGTTTATGTGTTAACATTTTACCTTTGTACCTGAGTCATGGATGGTTTGTATTTATAATATGTATGTATTTAAAAAAAAGTAATCTATGTATTTAGTATATTATATCAACTGCTGGTATCCATAATACAAGCATAAGCACTGTGAAACTAGATGGCGCTGAGTGGAATGTGTAAAGATATTTATATTTATTTATTTATAACTCAGGTATGAAGAGTCTTGGAATAGGTCTTAAATAAGCAATATTGAGACAGGAACAAGTGTGTGACACTTACATATAAAAAATACACAAAACAATCATAAAATAAAAACAGTTATAATTTTCAAAAGGTTTTGATTAATATGACCAATTTATAACCATCATATTCATCATATCAGCCGTAGCACGCCCACTGTTACTTCAGAATGGTTTTCAGTAAAGGAATGGCAAATGCCGCCGGACGGGCTGTCCAAATGTGCCCTGCACTACTTGCAGTTTTTAATTTTTTTATTAGCGAAGACTAAGTAAATAACGCAAAATTAGTTTCCTTATGAAAATAAGTTCGTCATACTTTATTCAGTGTTCCATTTCACTATACATCATCTTTATCGTATCTGTTCCTTTGGTATACCTAACGACGCTACTAAAGGATGAATAGGTATATTTTTAGTTTTGTTTTATTGTTAACGGTTGTGTAAGGACTTCGGATAAGTTTCTGCTCTATTGTGAGACTTTGATGAATTTATGATGAGTGTAACTGTTGAAGAACTTCGCTGCTCCAATACTATATATTTTCCACGAAATTTTTCTCAAACGGTGAAAGGAAAAATATTCCCTTGCACTGCAAAGCAGTATGTAAGCGAAACGATAAGTGGCATAACAATGGGTATAGAGAAGTAAAAACCAATGCATGTAACCGTCGAGCGTCGGAGTCTTAATTGACAGACTGAGTGAGAGTTCCATCCGTACTGCGATATGGGAGTATTGGTTGGTATAATATATTCTATTTAAGAGATATGCATATAACATGGCTTTCCTGGGAGCTGTAGTTAGTTTAACTTTGAATAAATATTATATTTCAAAACGATCCGCTCGTTATTTTTTGGAACATGTTTCTAACGATGCCTATTTACCATTAAGTGGAACGGTCAGTCTATCTGCTGTCTTTAGCATATTCTACCTTCGGCATTTAAGCCGAGAGCTATGATTAATATTATTGAATACTTAATCATTATTGGTTTAAACATACCAGAATTTGCTTTCGTCGTCATTCAATAAACGTGACACGACGCGCAGTTTTTTGTAATCATCTGTTTTTATCTACCTTCACCTGATTTTTTAACGATCGAATTTTTTTCTTAAATAATTAACAAAAAGCATGATGGACACGGTGACGTTTGGTAGGTACTTGAAGTTACTACTAAAAAAAATTTTCTGAAAAATAGCATGCATGAAATGGATGAAATCAAATGTCATCGTACCCATGCGTTATTGATATAACATTTTGACAGATTTTTGTTTCGTTTAATTTTTGCTTCGAATGCCGACTGAAAAAAAAATAACAAGTTAATAATACATATTAATTGGTGTGTGTATCAAAATAATTAAGACGTTCGGCCACTACGATTAAAATACACTCAATATAAATTTTCATCAATCTCGAACATTTTCAAAGTAAAGTACTTAAAGTATTATTATTAATCGCTTGAAGCAATTTCTGAAGTCCCCTTTGGAGGATTGTGTTTAAATTATACTTTATCGATATTACCTTCTCAGGTAGCGAAATTACGTGAAAGTATTTATAATATTTAATACATCAAATTATTAAATTGGAATAAATTTTGTTTTTGGTTCACGTTTCTTTTGTGGATTTTTGTTTTCTCTTTATAAGACTTGATTTCTTTAGAATTTTCATTTGACGCATTTTTTTTAATTCTCTCTAAAAATAGGCCTAAAATAAATTTCTTTTACTACAATGAAATGCCTGAGTAATCGGATACAGAAATACAATTATACCTCATGCCTTACTCACTGTGTTATATTTCACTGTGTATAGGTATCAATTTCGTTCCATAACAGAAGCATAGCACATTGAAACATTATTCAAGCGGAATACAGACAGAGAGCAACCAAAACTACAGGAGTTTATTTTCAATTCTGACAACAATGTGCTGTTTTTCTCGCAAACTACCCACTTAAATATAATGCGGGCGCGAACGATAGGGTGTTTTTATACCTGTACACGGGTACAAGTCTTAAACTTTTGCGGGTGGATATTTTTATTTGATGACAAGGTCTAAATTTAGATAAAAATGTACGATTTTTAATGTAATATGTTGGTGCAAATAAACATTTAACATCATAATAGAATTAAACTTCTAGTCATATTTTCTTTCCTAAAAAACGAGAAGAGATGAAATGTTAAAATATAAAAATTGAAGGGATGTATAAATTATTATATTAAATTGCCTGAAATTTCACTAATATTTAGAGGATTTATAAACTAAGTAGTGTTAGAAAATTAAATAAAGACAGCAATATTTTGGCTAAAAAAAAAACAGAGAGTTGGCAACACTGCGGAGCGACCGCCATTCTGCGCTGGGTGTGATAGCGATAAGACGTAATATGTAACTATTATAAAATCTGTAACGTAGTATTGTCCAAGTAGATCTCATGTAATAGTAATTAAAGAATAAACAAGTGTCCTTACGTACTGTGTCGAGTGTTATTTTACCAGCGTCGGGGAAATTCTAACAACTTCAGAAGTGCGGTAAGAACATTGGACGGGCCCTTCAGGTATGTACATGTAACTTTCCTGTTTACGTATTTTATACTATGTGCATAAGTTTATAATATTTATGTGCATAATAATAATAAATGTATGTACGATCAAGACTCGAATAAAGTACCTATATAATATCGTATTGTAAATATTGCAATACGAAACTACCGGCTAAATTACTCAGATCAGTACTTGTCAACATTCGAATTGTTTCACAAGTACTGAGACTCATTTTCAGAGATTATACATTATGTAGCCATCCTTTTTCTTGCAGCTACTTTCTTTTCTGTTATAAATATATAAACTATGTAACTAAATATACTTACTTTGTACGATATACTATTATTAAAAAAAAATTATTACTATCTCGTAATAATATATATACTTTTTTTTTTTTGGTGTATTTATTTGTTTTTGATATTTTGATATTACTGTATTGTTTTCATTAAATTGACTAGTATGAATATTCATTTGAAATATATTAAAGCGCTTAGTTCAGTCACGTACCTATATCTTACCTACTTATTCACTTTATTTACAACAAAACAACAGATAATTTTAGTTACTAGAACTCATAAAAAGTTGATACAAAATTCCAATATTTTTTCGTTTGACAAAATTATTAACTTACTTCAATTACATTTGTATAATTGTATCAAGAGAGGAAGGAATCCACAAAGTAACATAACATATTTTTCTTTATCTACCCTCACACAATATCCTAAGCACTTACCTAGTAATAAATATAGCCCGTGATTATTAGGTAACAAGTACTAAGTAGGTAGGTAAAAAAAAAAAAAAAAAAAAAAAAAAAAAAAAAAAAAAATGCATTTTAACACCCAGCTGTACGATGTAAAAAAAAATAAATAAATAAATAAATAAATACATATGCAAGTATATTTCACCTACTAATAGAAGCATGATATTTCTTCTGTCTTTCTTTCCTACTAACCTCATAAAAACATACCAAATAATATACCTATAGTAGTCCATCATTCGTGCCGCTCGTATTCTGAGAATCATGGAACCCGGTACTCCCCCGATAAAGGAACGCCACAAGGAAAATCATTACCAGCCGTCACCAAGAAAGTCTAGAAGTCCGACTCGCAGCGAAAGACGCTTAAGGAGGAAAAGACCCGGTACTCGGACAAGTGTGCCTAGAAGACACTCACGAAGTCACAAAACTTACCGTAGCCGGTCGCGCCGACTCCCATCCTCGCGTCGTCTCCGTTCTCGAAAGCGACACCGGATGTCATCACGAAGCTCAACTTCTAGTACTGATAGTCATAGTGATCGTATACGGTATAAGAAGCGCCGTACCCGCCGTCGTGATAGATCTCCCTCCGACTCACTCAGTGACAACGTCAGGGATAGCGACAATCTGTCGTCAAGTCAGTCTGATGCTACGGAGAGACGATCCCGTAGTAAGAACCGCCATGACTCGGGCAAAAGAAGGAGATACCGAGGCTCGAGATTTGAGAGCCGGCGCCGATCGTGTTCGTCATCATCAGATAGCGGTGACTTCTTCGAAAAATTCTCAAAATTATTAGGACGCAAGAGCAGCTCATTTGAAGGAGGACAAAGCATGATTCCCGAGTTCGACCCTAACGCCAATTCGCAGACGGCATACGACTGGATACGGAAAGTTAACCAAACCGCAGCTATTTATGGCTGGGGCGACAAACAAATTATTTATTACGCCATACCTAGATTATCTGGGTACGCCAAGAAATGGTATCAGGGGCTTAGTTCTGTTGACTTGTCGTGGAAACAATGGCAGCGAAAGATAATAGATACATTTCCTGACGACCGCAATTATGCAGACAGACTTTACGAGATGCTGGATCGAAAAAGCAAAAGAGAAGAGTCTCTCGAGGAATTCTATCATGACAAGGCGAGATTAGTAAACATGTGCAATATTAAAGGCAGGAATGCGGTCGACTGCATAATAAATGGAATTTTCGACAATAATATCCGTCTTAATGCACAAGGATCTAGTTTCAAGCGTCCGTCGCAGCTATTGAAATATCTGCGACGCATTTCAAAGAAAATCAACAGTGAGCATCAACAAAAACGCACCTTTGGACCCAGGGCTGAAATGAGAAGCGAGAATACCAATCGGACTCAGACGGGAGGCTTACAGGGTATGAACGCTCGCTCTGGAACTTCCCAAACACAAAGGTTTAAAAATGCACGTTGCTATAATTGCTCACTGATCGGTCATGTTGCTCAAGCATGCCCTCGACCGCTCAAACGATGTGACAAATGCAAGCGCATAGGTCATGAAATGAACCAATGTACCCAGCCCCACTCTACATCACAGCCACCTGGGGCTGCCAGGGGGAATGAAGGAGCTAACAGGAATGACCTGAAGAGGGAAATACAGGCCATTAACGAAGAGAATTCAAATGGCAAGTACTTCAAAACTATTAAGCTTAATGGGATGATGAAGTCCGGATACATTGATTTTGGTAGCCAGTGTACTCTGATTAAAGAAACGGTAGCTAAAGAGTTCAATCTAACTCTTGATAAATCGGACCTCCCTACCCTCAAAGGTTTTGGGTCGTGTGGTATTCCACCTCTGGGTCGGGTTCTGATAACTTTGGATGTTGATGCTGTTCAGGCTGATGTTGAAGCCTACGTAGTGAGTGACGAGCTTCTCGCCACGGATGTTTTCGTGGGTCAATCCTTCACAGAATTACCATCGGTCACCGTTTATAAGACTCACTCAGAGTTAGCTTTATACTGCGACGATTCAGAACTTGAGCGGGTCCCTGTAAGTAACCTTGAAGATGTCACTGTAGAAGGTTTCAACTACATAAAAGTGTACACTTCGGATAATTACACCGGCATGCTATTTATACCTGGCAATGTTTGTAGGAAGATTAATGATGAATACGCGACATTACAGGGTGTGTATCAATTTGCAAACGGGGTAGGACAAATTATTATTGTAAATTTTTCGGGGTTACCGTTGGTTTTTAGTAAGGGTAAGATAATATCACGCGGGACTAAGTTACCTAACAACTGCTTTAAATATAAGTCTATAAATAAAGTTCATCAGCCTACGACAAATGAATCTGTTTTGACTGTGTCGTCCGAGAACGCTGCGACACAGGAACGAATCACACTGGCTATGCTGAATATAGGCCCTAAAGTTAATGAACGACAACAGGACATGTTACTAAACCTTCTAAACAAATACAGAAATTGTTTTGCGTTCGACCTACAAGAGTTAGGGTTAACTAGGATAACCGAAATGTCAATACGACTCAGCGACGACTCACCCGTTTCTTACAAACCGTATCGCCTTCCTTACAGCGAACGTAATGTTGTCAGGAAAATAGTAGGGGAATTACTGGATAATAACATAATTAGAGAGTCCCATTCCGCGTACGCCAGCCCTATCGTACTCGTACGAAAGAAAAATAACGATTACCGACTTTGTGTAGACTACCGCGCGTTGAACAAGAAGACCATTAAGGATAGTTACCCGATGCCGGTCATCGATGATCAGCTAGACCGACTAAGTGGAAAGAGATTCTTCACGAGTCTTGATCTGGCGTCCGGTTACTATCAGATACCAGTATCTGAAGAGTCACGACACGTTACCGCATTCGTGACTCCGGACGGCCATTATGAATACACAAGAATGCCGTTCGGACTTGTCAACGCACCGGCGGTTTTCCAAAACATGATCAACAAAGCGCTGGGTAATAGACGTTTTGAACTCGCCATACCATATCTTGATGATCTACTATCCGCTAGTGATGACTTTGACGATGGCATTAAGAAGCTAGAAGAAATACTGCAACTACTTGCCGCAGCCCGGCTTACATTAAATTTGAGAAAGTGCTACTTTTTACAATCTGAGATAGATTATCTTGGATACCAGATCTCCGAATCCGGATTGAGGCCTGGATCAAGGAAAATACAGGCGGTCTCCGAATTTCCTAGGCCAACAAACGTACACCAGGTACGGCAGTTCGTTGGCCTGGCAAGTTTCTTTCGACGCTTTGTGTACAACTTCGCTGCCATAGCAAGACCCCTTACTAAACTAACTAAGGCAGGAGAGCAATGGGTGTGGAGTCAGGACCAGGAAACTGCTTTTCAAAATATCAGAAATAAACTGGTCGCACGACCGATTTTAGCCCTATATAATCCTAATTTTGAGACGGAGGTTCACTGCGATGCAAGCAAGATAGGGATAGGCGGGGTCCTACTCCAAAGAGAAAACACGGATTTACCAATGCGCCCCGTAGCTTATTATAGTAGACAAACAACTCGCGAAGAAGAATTCTGGCATTCATATGAGCTCGAAACAATGGCGGTAGTATTTGCGTTACAAAAGTTCAGGACATATTTATTGGGCATTGAATTCAAAGTTATCACCGACTGCAATGCACTGCGCACGACCCTCACAAAACGTGACCTCCTACCTAAAGTAGCCAGATGGTGGCTTATGCTGCAAGAATACAATTTTACAATTGAATATCGTCCCGGTCATAACATGCAGCATGTCGACGCACTGAGTCGTAATCCAGTGCTTCCAGCACATGATCACCAAGAGTTGGACATCCTACAGATCACAACATCTAATTGGCTCCAAACCGTGCAAATGACAGATGTACGTCTTAAAAGAATAAAGACAATTTTGGAGACGAGTGCTGATGACTTGAAGGACATAACCAAGAACTACATTCTTCGTGATGACAAATTGTATAGGCGCGTTGGTGGCAAGTTAAAATGGGTGATACCAGATGGTGCACGATGGCGAATATGTCAAATAAATCACGATGAAGCAGGACATTTCTCGTTAGAGAAGACTCTGGAAAAAATAAGCGCGGAATATTGGTTCCCGAAAATGACCCGCTTCGTAAAAAAATATGTCTCCGCATGCATCAACTGTGCATATAATAAAGGACTAACTGGTAAAAAGACAGGTTATCTACATCCGATCCCTAAAGTCCCTACGGTTTTTCACACGCTTCACTTAGATCATTTAGGCCCTTTCATCAAAAGTAAACATGGCAATACCTACATACTAGGCGTCATTGATGGGTTTAGTAAGTTTATCATAATCAAAGCTGTCCGAAACACTAAATCAAAAACTACTATAAGGGCACTCGAAGATATGTTCGCGATAGTAGGTTATCCAAAGATAATAATATCGGATCAGGGTACGAGCTTTACCTCTACCGAGTTCAGAAACTTTATTAAGACGATCGGTACCAAACACGTATATAACTCCGTTGCTACGCCACGAGCCAACGGGCAAATCGAAAGATACAATAGAACTATACTGAATTCATTGGCTGCCATGAACCATGACTCGGACGAGAAAAATTGGGATATTAATGTACCAAAACTTCAGTGGAGTCAATAATACCGTGAATAAAGGGATCGGTCGGACACCTGCTGAGGTGGTTTTTGGTCAACGGACGGACAACGCTTCAGATAACGTTTTGAAAAACGGTCTATTGTGCCCTAGCTCTGGCCCGGAAGAGGAAGATACCAATTCACGTAGCGAAATCAGGGAAGCAGTACTGGACACCGTAAAGGACAGACAACGAAAGATGAAAAGAGCATTTGATAGTTCTAGGGCGCCAACTAAAATATTTGCGGAAGGAGATCTAGTCATGATACCAAACCATAACCCTGAAAAGGGGAAGAGCAAGAAGTTAGCACCTAAATTTCGGGGTCCCTACAAAATAACTATGGCTTTAGATAAAGACAGATACGAAGTGTCTAGTATTGACGGTCATTCCAGTAGGCGATACAAAAATATATTTCCAGCAGATCAACTCAAGGCATGGGTGACGTTTCAGTCATCACCAGTGGCAAGTGACGACGAGACAAGCAATAGCGATAGCAATGAGTCTGGAACGTTTGGGTCAGGACACAAGTAGTATTGAATTGCAAAGTTGCACTGTTTCTCCTAATTTCTAATATATATCCTCCTATCCCTACATTTACAGCTTAGATAAGAAGTGAGAGCAGTCTGGTGTTGATCGGCATAAGCACCAGCTGCTTAAAAAGGGAGACATGCCAACGTCGCTCTCGGGCAGCTACGTTTGCTATGCAAGGAACACGATGTAATGTTGACCGGGCAGGCCGTGTCCCTCGGGTGGCAAACGGTAGCCAGCGGTCTCAATATTGAGCGGACCATACTCCCTCGGGTGGAGAAATGGTAGCCAAATAGCGATAGATGGATGATGTGCAGGCCGTGTCCCTCGGGTGGCAAACGGTAGCCATAACATTATAGAATCAAGAAGAGAGCCTCGGGTGTGCAACGACAACGACCAGTCCCTCGGGTGAAAACTGCCCCACACATTAGTTGCACGACGTCTCCTCGAACTACAGTGATTAAACGCCAAATGTGTTAGTGTTGTGTGTCCGTTCAATCAGTGGAGTGTAAACGAGTTAAGTGTAAAAATATGCAACAAAATTCAGTCTGCAACTATAGTTTGTATCTAAACCGAAAAGGGTCTTTTCTTACTGTTCGGCATTTATAGAATTAAGTTATTATAAATTACTTAATAGGATCAATAGGGATAGTTAAGTAAAATAAAACCAGAATTGTCCAATAAATATACCACTTATTAATTAGTTACTGTACATAGTAGTTACAGATTAACTATTTTAATTCTAATGATCGATCAAGATAAGCTCGATATCTTTTAAAATATTAGCATCAATCTGCTATGATAATACAAAATGCAAAATCTCTAATCGTTAACTATTATTATTATATATTGATTAAACACTGATTTACTATATATATTGCTGGTAATAAAACTTAGAATATAAAGTTTATGTGCACTGCAAACATAATAATAATTGTAATCATTTAATTTCATTTATAAATAATAATAATAATAATAATAATAATAATAATAATAGGGCGTAGGGATGTGACGACCCCATCGCCCAACGGTGAGGCAACTAATGTGACATAGCTGCCTCACCGTTGCAATTAGTCAACCTTACTCGTCCTAGGGTTAGGGACTCCTCCGCTCACAGATGTTGGAACCGTGTCTGTGGGTTTCCAACTAGACAGTTTCAAACGGTCCCATCGGGGAAATGGGCGCCCCCCGATGTATACAGCCCAAAAACATGGTGATGAATAACAATGAAGCACGTATAGGGTCGCTACCCGGGGGTCGCCGGGGCACGTCCAGGACAAACACTGGCACTGGACGTGGCAGAGGGCGAGCCAGTGTGTTGAGAGGTGTGGGCAGTCCACCTAGCCTGCCCTCGAATTCATCATCACCACCAGACGGCTTGGTGCCGATAGAGCCTTCCTTGGCTCAGAATTCGGCATCCGCTGCTGGTGGTCAAAGAAGGCGCATGGCGTGGACCAATATGATGAACAGTAACGCCATGCGCGCCTTTTATAGGGCGACAATGGGCGAAGCTGGCGGGACGGGCTATCGAGCACGCATGCATCGCGAGTTTCAGCAGTTGGAGCCGGGGGTGACTGTCACGGAACAGAACCTGTCGGACAGGGTTCGGTACATACAGCGCTCAGGACTTTTTAGCGCTACCGAACTCGAGCAACTAAGACTAGAGGTTGTTCCTGACCCGAATGCTGCATCTGTTGTGGGGGCCTCCGCGCCGTTGCGCGATCGCGCGGACGTCCTCGTGCGGCCGCGTAGTGGTGCGGAGACCAGTGATCGACCGCATCATATGCAGGGTGACGGTGAAGGAATAACCGCCCAGGAAATAGAGCGTATGAGAAGCATACTGGGAGAGGCGATTTTGGAGTACCGCCAAACTCCTTTTGAACTGAGACCACGCTTACCCCGAGTACCTCTTAGCGTCAATGTTCGGGATGTCGTTGGGGCCATAAACAACATGCTGCCCTCTTACTTGGAGGGCAGCGCGGGCCTCTCTGATACGGATTCGGTCCTATTTGGCGCGGCTATAGCTGTTTGCCGAATAGTGGGCGCCAATGCACGTTTGCCGGGTCGTGCCACCCAATACAATGGGGTGCCGGCCTGGCGGAGAAGGATCGAAAGCCGTATCACTGCGGCCCGAGTCCTCATCGGCAAACTGACCAGCTTCGGGTCGGGTAACACCAGACCTAGAGTAATGCGCTTCGTGAGGGAGGCCTTTTCGGGTGAGAGAATGGATCTTTCTCGCCCGGATACGCACCGAAAACTCACGGAGCGCATCGATGACCTGAAGCAAAAGATCGCTGCTTGGGGTAAGCGTATACGGCGGTACTCGGAAAGGGTGAAGAGGTACCGTCAAAATCGCCTCTTCATGAGTGACCAGAAGAAGTTTTATAAAAACTTAGAGCGTCCCGATAGTAGGGTGACTGGTCCCAGACCTAATCAGACTGAAACTGTTGCCTTCTGGCGAAACCTGTGGTCGGAACCAGTTGCTCACGAAGAGGGCCCTTGGATGAGGGCAGTGGAAGAGGCATGTGCTATAATCACGCCGATGAGCCCCATTACAATAACTGAAGATGATGTGGTCGCTGCGGTCCGTAGGGCTCCGAACTGGAAAAGTCCGGGACCGGACGGGCTGCACGGCTACTGGTTGAAGGGGTTCTGGCGCAGCCATGCCACTCTCGCTGCTCAATTTCAAGAGGCTCTTGAAAACGGGGCACTTCCAAACTTCTTAACTACAGGGGTCACTCATTTAGCTCCTAAAGACAGTGCTACCGCAGATCCATCTAAATACCGCCCAATAACGTGTCTTTGTACAATATACAAAACACTCACATCCATTCTGAGCTCAAAAATTTATCGTCACGTGACCGATAACAACATCTTATCGGAGGCTCAGAATGGATGTAAGGGCGGTAGTCGCGGTAGCAAGGAGCTGCTTCTCATTGACACGGCTGTTTGCAGACTGGTTAAACGCAACCGTCGAAACTTCTCCGCTGCCTGGATTGACTATAAAAAAGCGTTTGACTCGGTTCCCCATACGTGGCTTTTGAGGGTCCTCGAGTTGTATAAAGTGGATGGTACAGCTCGACACTTTCTTGGGACATGTATGGGGCAATGGAGTACGATGCTTAGTCTTTCCGGTGAGCGGATGACGGATGCGGCTGATCGGATAAGGATCTGTAGGGGTATTTTCCAGGGTGATTGTCTGAGTCCACTTTGGTTTTGCCTGGCGTTGAATCCTCTGAGTACTGTCTTAGAGGATTCGGCGATGGGATTTCAGTTTCGGAGGGGAGGCCATCAGATGTCACACCTTCTTTACATGGACGATCTCAAGTTGTTCGCCCCGAACGCTCATCGTCTGGAGGAGCTGCTGAAATTAACTGAAAATTTCAGCAGATCTATCAGGATGGAGTTCGGGCTCGACAAATGCGCGGTAATCCATGTGGAGAGGGGTCGGGTTATTCGTTCGACAAGTGTCGAAGTTGGCCCGGGGCAGATGAGGTCACTCTCCGGGACTGAATCGTACCGATATCTGGGCATGTCGGAATCATTGGGTGTGAGGGAGACGGTTGTGAAACAGTCGGTTCGCGAGGAATTTTGGGAGCGCCTGACAAAAGTTCTTAGGAGCTATTTGTCCGGGGGTAACAAGATCCGAGCTTTTAACGGCTGGGTCATGCCCGTTCTCCTTTATACGTTCGGCGTGCTCAGATGGTCTCAGACAGAGCTTGACGCTCTGGACAGAAGGGTCCGCACAACTATGATCGCTCACAGAGTGCGTCACCCGAAATCATCGGTTGAAAGGATGTACATCCCGCGGAAGTGTGGTGGTCGAGGCTTATTAAGTGCCAAGACCATGCACAACCGCGAGATGTGCAACCTTAGACATTTTTTCCTGACTGATTCGGGTGGCGGGCTCCGTAGGGCGATCGTAGAATGTGACAACGGACTCACCCCTCTATCTCTGTCTGATCAGCAATGGCGGGATCCGGTGGTAATGAGCGCCTCTGCCAGGGAGGCCGTATGGAAGGAGAAAGAGCTGCACGGGCGGTTTTACAAGGCTCTTCATGAGCCTCATATTGACCGTAAAGCCTCCGTGCACTGGCTGCGCTTCGGTGATCTCTTCGGAGAGACCGAGGGTTTTGTCTGTGCGATACAAGATCAGGTGGTCAAGACGCGGAATTATCGGAGGTACATCATAAAGGATGGCACAGAGGACATATGTCGAGCCTGTCGCCATCCCGGAGAGACTCTCCGACATGTCACCTCCGGTTGTTCGGCGCTTGCTAACACTGAGTATCTGCACAGGCACAACCAAGCAGCCAGGATCCTGCATCAGGAGCTCGCTCTGAAATACGGCTTCCTTGAGCAGAGGATGCCTTATTATCGGTACTCGCCAGAGCCAGTTCTTGAGAACGGCCGTGCCAAGCTCTACTGGGACCGGCCCATCATCACAGACAGGACTGTTCTAGCGAATAGACCTGATATTGTGTTGATGGACCGGGAGCAGTCGCGGGTGTTTTTGGTGGATGTCACTATCCCGCATGACGATGGTCTCGTGAGAGCTGAAACTGAGAAGAAGAGGAAGTACCTCGACTTGGCCCACGAGATTGTCGACATGTGGGCTGTGGCCTCCGCTGAAATCATCCCAGTTGTTCTGTCCGTCAATGGTTTGATCCCAACCAGCCTCAGTGACAATCTGAAGCGGTTGGGATTCCGTGGCGGTTCCCTCCCGGCCCAAATGCAGAAAGCGGTGCTGCTCGATACAGCCAGGATCGTGCGTCGGTTTCTGTCGTTGTCGTCCTAAACCCCGATCGACTGTGCTTCTGTCGGGGGTAACACCGTCTCCCCCTCATTTTGGCTTTTGGAGGGGGAGACGAGATAAATGGAAATATAAATAATAATAAAAAATAATAATAAATAAATAAAAAATAATAATAATAATAATAATAAATATATATATATAAGAAGAAAGTCAGCATTATTCACTGTATAAAATTATACTTGAAAATTATTTACATAGCCAATTGCTATTCATTATAATTTTGTTACAAAATAGGCAACTGTATTTTAAACTTATGTAGGTACTCTTCTCATTACTCTGAACTAAGTATGAGGACCTACTCAGTTACTTCGGATGACCGAGCTTGGCTCCGGAATGAGGACATTCCTAGAACAGAATGGCCGTCTGTTAGAAAATTAAATAAAGACAGCAATATTTTGGCTAAAAAAAAAACAGAGAGTTGGCAACACTGCGGAGCGACCGCCATTCTGCGCTGGGTGTGATAGCGATAAGACGTAATATGTAACTATTATAAAATCTGTAACGTAGTATTGTCCAAGTAGATCTCATGTAATAGTAATTAAAGAATAAACAAGTGTCCTTACGTACTGTGTCGAGTGTTATTTTACCAGCGTCGGGGAAATTCTAACAGTAGGTACTAACAAACCGTACCAGAATGAGATTTTTTATTGTAAATAAAATTCAATAAAGACATAGGTCATCATCGTTGATACTTACCAATCACTGCATTTGAACCATAATCTATTGTGTTATGTCCAAGTTACAATGGTATATATGCCTTAATTATGATATACCACCTCACTGACGCACCATGCGGCCGCACTGCACCAGTCAGTCAATCGTATTAGTCAGTCAGTCAATCATTTTGCCAGTCACTCATTCATATCTGCCAGTCAGTCAATCGTATTTTCCAGTCAGTCATTCATATCTGCCAGTCAGTCTGTCGTATCTGCCAGTCAGTCAGTTGTATGTGCCAAGATTATATTGTAACTAGCTGGTGCTCGCGACTTCGTCCGCGTGGAATAGTTATTTTGGGAATCATTTGGGTATCTCGAACGGTTTTCGCAGCGCACGCAACGGAAGCCCTCAAAGATTTTCCCCGTTTTTTCCACATTTTCGACTGTTTCTTTGCTCCTATTAGTCGAAACGTGATGTTATATAGCCTAAAGCCTTCCTCGATAAATGATCTATCCAACACAAAAAGAATTTTTCAATTTGAATCAGTAGTTCCTGAGATTAGCGCGTTCAAACAAACAAACAAACTCTTCAGCTTTATAATATTAGTATAGATTATAAGCCAATATGGTAACGATGTTCTCTTTATACTTGCACCCAGCGTCACAGTTCTCTAGCGATAGTATTTTATTTAGAAATATTGTTTCGGGACATGTGCGAGGCTCCGATAGACATTTACATCTATACGCATACTTATATGAACACGGATATATCTCAGGTATTGGCGTTAAGGGGAGGAAATAAAGAGCGGTTTAAAGCACCCTCCTTTGTCACAATAAGCTGTGATACTAGATTTAAAAAAAAACGAATGGATATGTCATCGTATTGCGATGTTACAAGGGGGTTGGAGTAATGAAAAATTACGTCGGGGATATTGTGTTTTAAAATAAATATGATCCATTGTTTTCGTTATTTGAAATGTAAATCGAAACGTGAAATTGAATAAAATGCATGATTGTACTTACTCAAAATGCCATTAGCTTAAGCCCGCGGAGTCAACTTCATTTAAAACAGTAATACAATAATGCAACGCAATCCAAATACATTTAAATATGTAAAGTGAAATTTTGGAGGGAATATTTTCAAAAGGCTCTATAATACATAGCTAGTTATGTAACTCAGTTATGTACGAAGAACAAGGGAAATTTTAGCACTATATTTTTTTCTACATACTATAAAATTCTAATCGTTTTGTTTTATAGTTAAGAGAGATAGATTTTATAGTGTTGACTCTGTAGTCAACACATAAAATCATACATCGTGAACGTACAGACGTTCACGATGTAGGTATTTTTTTATTTATTTATTTTCAAATAAAATTAAGTTGCTAGTGTTTAATGTCTGTTTTATAAACAGTGCTAAGTAAATTATTATTTTTTTAATAAATGTAAACTAAGTTAATGTAAAAATAAATAAATAAATAATGTAAACTACTCTTAAAATCGGCTGGGATATTCTTTGTCGAGGAAACGAAACTTCGTAAAGGACCCTCGGTTGCAAACTCGAACGAGACGTGAATTTTGAGTGCCGTGATTTTGTCAGGTGCAGAGAGGGCTCATTAGGGCCGAGGGATGTCTTCGAGAGACCACTTTTACATTTATAAATAAAGCTAAATTAAAAATTGTTGGGCGGGGGACCCCTTTTGTAGCAATAGTCACGGACGCACGCTATTTTCGAATTTGTATTATTTGTATTATTATTATGTCTCTCGAGGGCATACGGGATATTATCGTGATTTAACCAAATAAGGTAAATTAGATTTGGTATACTTTACTCATTCGTCGAAACACAATAGCACATTTTAGCGTGTATTTTCTGTAGTGTATGTTTGAAGTGTGTACCTTCACGAAAAATAAAAACATTTATTTAAGTGTTTTTTAAGTTTAAGTATGCAATGAAACGAAAATGGTTTTTTTTGCAATTATAGGAATTCTCCCTTCATTTATGTTTTTTTTAATAACTTCATTTTCATACATAAAAGTAGAGGAAATACAATTATCGAGAAAATTGAGAAATATAATTATCGAGAATAGTACATTATATTTACATAGATTATTTTATCTCTTTCAAATGCATTTTACATGCAACCATAACAAATAATGTTATTTTTGACAAAAGAGGAGACAATTTGGTGATTTATATTTTTTTAAGTTTATACTAAGCAACATATTACAATTATTTAATTCTTTTAACGTCTGAACGCTACTCGCATCGGCATTGTGTAACCACAGATTAAATAATAGTCACTATGATGTAACCATCAATTGGTAACTACAGTGTAAACCGGCTTTTAAAAGTTTCTCGGAAAATGTATTAAATTTCTTTTTTTGTTTTGTATCACATTTAAGTTATAAAGTTTTGTGTTATTAGATATTGTAATTTATGTACTCAGTTTATTGTAAGAAAAGGTGTGTGCGTAGTTACACACCATCAATTATGCGTTTTACGTGACCGCGGTAGACCGTGTAATTTATAATGATGCCCACTTGACCTGTTAATCCGGACCGTGATCGCACCGTATTTACTGACGAGGGTAAAAGTGATTAATACTTCTATTATATAAAAGAGGCGCCGCTATTAGAGAAAACGAAAGGCAAAAGAAATTAGAGGCAAATAGTTTTTGCAGCGTTTATTTTATCCAATTGTGACCAAATTTTATTAAGTTTTATTATATATAGTTATTACGAAAATGTAATTTTAAAAAGTATTTCCTATACTCAATTCGTGTTTTATATATATAAGTACTAGCTGGTGCCTGCGACTTCGTCCGCGTTCTGGATGAAAGGTACCCTATGTCCTTTCTGGTATCCCAGACAACGTGTATGCAAAATTTCATGGTGACCGGTTCAGTAGTTTTTGCGTGAAAGAGTTACAAACATCCATACATACAAACTTTCGCATTTATAATATTAGTAGGGATATAAAAATTTGGCAGTGAACATGCATCAACTTCTCTCAGGCGATGGTAGCTACCATACAACAATCGCTGGAATGGTCGTCTATACATTTATTTCTTACACACTCACTCTATACTGTAGCTACACGAGTAACAAGCATCTACGAGAATACTCGTAGGCGATAATGGTATCAAGAGTGTGTAACTACGAGTCTACTTGTAAAATGCAAGAGAGCGTGTTAAATGTAAACACCGTTCAAATAATTCACGTAACAAAAAGTGTTTAACTGAAAAATTAACAGTTATTTTCAGTTTATGTTAACCTCAATTAAACCGTTGGTTTTCATAATACTCTTTCTCCAGATGCCCCACTTAAAGTTCGCCCGGTATAATAAGTAAATAAATGAATGAGATCGTTAAAGTTAGTTACCCCCTGTTAGAGGATGATTGTTAACGCGTACTTCCGACGGGCGCAGTCAGCTGTGGAGGCTTGATACAACTGGTACCGGGATTTTAAACTATTACACTACGTACATGTAGAGTTTTCATACAAAATAAATTCTTTTGTATTTTACAAAAAGTTGTGAAATTGATGAATTGTTAATTATTTTAACGACACTTTTGAATTTGCAAAGTGTATGCTCGTATCAGAGCTTGTTTGAAAAATAGATTTATAACTTATAGATTTTTGTACGCATCGTAAACTTTAAAAATACTTATGTAAATTCGAGTTAAGTAAGTTAAGTTTCCAGATAAAGACTTTTAGTTTTGTCAAGGGAATCAGCTTTTTAAGGACATATTAAAAATTAAAAATTATAATATAATTATTTATTTCTGAAGACTTATGGCCAATTATAAAATAATTTCTAACACAGTTTTTCAACAATATGAGTCTACCTAAGAATTCTAACTTTTACAAAATTTATACTCATTCCAATGTCCCTTTTTTAATCAAATATTTATAAAAAAATATATAAAAAGGAGTAGAAATAATTAATCTGGTGTGAGTATATCACGTGCTCAATGGCTACGGCGTAGCGCCGTAGCTCGTAGAGGCGGCCAACCGTTAACTGGTACCGTCGTAAATAACGACCGGGCTACGATAAATGAATAATTAACATAACGATGGCCGCGTCGTATGCATTTATTGATTGTTTTTCTATTATAGATATAAAAGATTCTTTTTAAAGTTGTAATCTTATTTATACTTAGATAGCTGGTTTGTTTAGTTGATGACAATTTACGGTTTTAAAAGGTTTTTAACGTGATTAGATTAATTTAATAGATATCTGTAAAATGAACCATTTTATTGAAAATTGAAATATTTGCTAATATTGCAGGATTCCTCACTATTTTTTTTTTCGCTTTTATAGTGATTCATATTTTAATAGACACATTAAATCAATAACATTATATGTGATTGTTGTTTGTTTGTTGGTACCTGTTTTATTTGTTGGTAAAGAACGAGACGAGCTCTCGTTATGCTATGTTACGTACTGTAATTGGGATAGTCATTAGAACGGCGCACGTAACGTGACAGTATTACAACGTGTAACTGATTCACGTTACATTTCGCGTCACATCTGCACAGAGAGGGCTAATTTGAGTTCGGGTTACAATGGTCTACAGCAACACACAACACCGCAGATACGTACACAGCGCACATAGAATAGACATACTGAACAACGAATTAAAGAGCTTTAAAAATATCTCTATGAAATGTCTCATGGTTGTTTATTATCTGAGTCCATAATGCGCTAATTTTTAAACAAGAAAGTAATCTAATTAGATATTTAAATTGATTTTTTAAATTATCTTAAAACTTATATGAAGGGGTTTTTCTTTATTAATCCCTATCTACCAGTGGGATACTTTTCCACATAATATTATTATCTTCATTATTTGAAAATTTAAAAAATATTATACTATCATGTTGACCAATTTTACGTTTAGTTAAGTTTAAGCTCTCTTTATTTACTAATACAATAACAAAATAGACATATATAATAGCAAAATTTGATAGTTTTTAATTTTATATGTTAAAAAAAACATTAAAAAGTTAGTTTCCGGTCTTAACAGCCGAAAAATATTTACTTTATATCCCGCTCCCGTTCGCCCGGGTTCAAAATAAAAACTATCCTATCTTTTAAGTTGGACCAAATTACACATAGTTACGAAGTTTTATCAAAATCGGTTCAGTAGTTTAGGAGTTCATGGGTGAGTCATATATATATATAGAGAGATTTAAGTCATAAGTGTTTTCAGTAGTAGGTATATAACTTTATTTGAAAACCATATTATAATACAACGAACTTTAATTTTTACAATATTTAGAGAAGTGAACAATTTGCGAGCGTAACTATAATCAACCGCTCATTTGATGTGGAAAGTGTCTGATAAGCTTGAACAAAATTTTGTTTAAAGAGTGCGCGGTGTTGGTACAAATTTCTTTATAAAGTTTATTTTTAATATATTTTTATCCAAATAGATTCATAATTATTATGCTTTTAACACATTTAAAAAGTCGTTAGTAGTGACAGGCTAGGGTCCTCTAGGTAGAAGTGGCACCGCTAAATTTAGTTGAGTAATTTAAATTAAATAAATTTAATTAATGAAAAGACTTTTATTGAGTTTAGTTTTAGCGAGCAAATATGGGATATCAGAGCTTATAAAATTTGTCATTTACTCGTCCTGTCAAAAAGTCGATCATAGATGCAGTATATTCTGTGGGTTTTGCTTGAATCTCTGTCAGCAAAAATGGCCATTTCAGTTGGGGCAGGACATATTGCTTTTTACAGTCATACTCTTTGTGGTCCAGAAGGTCTGGGCAGATCATCTACTAGCAAACAACCTCTTACAGAATACCACCAAGAAATAATAACTCGGGTGCGGTTGTATTTCTGTGAAGAAAAGGGGAATGCATAAGACTCAATTTCCTCCTAATTATTCCTTATATATTTTAAGGTTGGCAGTGCACTTGGAACTTTTTGATAAGAGACTGTAATCACCTGCCATCAGTCTCAGTAGAGCCTACCTAAACTTAAACGCTATAAGTCATTTACGAGCCCGTTGGATGAATAGTTACCTCGCCCATCAATGGCCGCTCTTGAAATAAAGTTGTAGGGTGCTTGCCTTGCACAGAGCAAGGAAAGCACCCTACGACTGGGTACACGAGTTCGATTTCTGGCGGGGTCAGATTTGGTTAAAACAGTAGTCAAATAAAATTTATGATTCTGTTGATTTTTAGTATTAATGAACTGTAGCAAGTGTATAAATTACTAGTTTGGATTTTCGGCGGTTGCTTTGTGCATCAAACAGCATCTCGCGACCTCCCATCGATCGCCTCTCAACCTCATAAATCGTGATGCTCGGTTACAGTAGACAAAACAGCGATTAATACCGCCGTTAAACTAACGACAGGCCATTCGTTTTCGGCCATATTACAATACCGCGCCGGTAGTGCACGCTTCGCGGTATGCAACCGTTATAAATTTAGAACTAAATAGTGCAACACAAATGGAGAATGTCCAATTGAAATTGTTGTAACAATTTCTTGTTTTTATTTTCAAATCCTGTCTCCACAGTGACGAGTCTATTGGTACTCGGTTTCAGTTTTTAAGCCCAAATTCAACTCCATTGGGTTCCACTTTCAAAATAAACTTTGCTGAGTGGTTTTGGATCTGGGTAGCTCGAGTTCTGCGTCCAGCCAGTTAGTTGTTGTTATTTCCGCATTACAAAACTTATTTATGATATTCTAGATTTATTTGACTGTTTATTATTTATTTTCCTTAATAGCAATAACCTATTAATAAGCAATAAGTTCCGCAGCTGCCAACTCGGCAAGGTGGTCAGTAACTACGTTCTAACAGCAAACTACCTTAAAACCACAGCATTTATAAGTACTGTGGCATCCTTTCCTATTACTGTACTTACTGTATAGTTATGTATACTTATTGTCACTGTATACTTATAGTGAAGTATTTTATACTTACTCTAGTACTATATTCTGAGTGAGAGTATGAATGCTCTGGCCTATATACCCCTAACCCCAAAATTTTACGTAGTTATCTATTATTTTCTTAACCTTTTTCACAACATCCCATCACATAAAATGAAAATGCACTAAAGTAACTGCATGGGGAGGCAAGATTGCATGTGTCCAAGAATAGCCTTTACCTACACTGTTTGCATTTGACATAAAGAAAAAGTGAGACTGCATTTCTATGTTGCCGACATTTATGTCTATGCAATACGTTTCCATTGCTATGCATGGAACGTGCAATTTTAATAAACCATTTCGCTTTACCGACTTAACATCGTAATACCCGACAGAACTATAAAAGTTTGTACAAAACTGAAAAAAAGTCGTACAACAATACACATAAATACGGTCCATAAAGTCTAACAGGCGTATTCAAATTTTTATATGGCAGGTAACCGAGAACAGGAGGACAATAAAATGTGAATAATTTCAGATTTTGAATATTATGTTTACATTGTGGTTAACGATTCAGCTCGCGTGTGCGTGTAGCTTACCATTTCGCAAGTCCAAGCTGAGGGCAGCTAAAATGGCGTCACGCAAATTTAAGCCTTCTAAAGACTGAGCATTGAAGGAGCAATTTTAGTCGTAAATTTATACATCGTTGATTTGAAACTTAAAAGCAACATTTTATGGGACAAAAACCGTCCCATTAATATTGACACATAATATAAATTTAAGAGGTAGCAGTGGTGTAGTTTTTCCTTTCTTCGTTTTTTTTTCTGCTTTTAAAAATTATAGCCAAAATATGCTAATCTGAGATAAACTACATTACCATAAATTTTCTTCAAAATACGTTCTATATTTTTTACCTCAAAAATATTATTATTCACATTCACATTAATAATAATTAATAATTATTAATAATAATTATTAGTTTGTTTGTTACGCTTTCACGCAAAAACTACTGAACTGATGACCATGAAATTTTGCATACACGTTGTCTGGGACACCAGAAAGAACATAGGGTACCTGTCGCCAGAACGCGGACGAAGTCGCGGGCACCAGCTAGTAAAATATAAATTATTAGGAATTTAAGCGTTATTTAATACATTATACAGGTTGACTTTAAGACAGTGTTTTAGGGCATCTCAAGTTCATATAGAAAGATAATGGCGACAGTTTATTGGCGTTTAAATAACGCTCAGTGTGTAAGAGAACTATGGTAAGATTTAAGTGACCTCTGCAGCGACACATAAGTGCACGTGCGAATAGGGTTCAACGACATGTGTAACATGTCCGGAAATGTCCTGCCCGTCGCCAACAGCTTAATTCTCTTCACAACGCCATTGGCGCATTAACTGTAACCGATTCAGCTTAGATTATCACGGAAAATGTTTATAGTTTCTGTATTTTAGTGGAAAAAATACAAAATAGTGAAACGAATTTTAATGAATTTTAATTTCTCCGCCGTTTATTACATTTCAAAATAAATTTTAACTTGTGTGTATAAACTTATGGCTATATAAACTTTTGACATAATTTCAGCTGTATCCTATGTTACAATGAAGAAAGTTAGTTTGTCTAAAGCAATTTTCCTAGTTTAATAAAAAAAAACATTCATTTATCGATTTCATCGATCGATCTAATATACTTTACCTAGGATGTAAGTATAGACTGTGCCTGTAGGTATTTTACTACAAAAAACATGACGTCTTATCATTGAAAAAGACTTCTCTCAAAAATATCGATGTTCAACGGTTCAATAAGTCGTTTAAACAGTTTGGGGCGAGCTTAAAGGGTGACGTAAAATTAGTGAAAGGTACAACAAGTTGAGCAAAAAGTCGAGCACTCTGAGTTGAGCGGAGGAGAGTGCTCAAGTCGAGGTGAAAGTTTGCAAACAATGCAGATTCGAACTCCGCCAAGACCTTTCGGAATTGTCACTTTATTATTTCTCTCAAGTGTTGCCTTCGCAGAGTCCGCCCCGCGTTTGTCGCCTCTTTTTATTGCCTTGTCACGTTTTTGTGACGGCGCAGTAAAAAAAATCTTTTGTAACTTTCAACTACGTTTGGAGTAACAAGCTCCTCCTTGGTTGACAGTGATTATTTATTTACTGTTCCGACTCTTATAAACTTCTGAGTGTGAAAGTAGCTTTTTGCTTTTGTCAACACAGGTACGCTTAAGCAACGCGATATTTAATCAAACATGGTTTATTTACTTGTTAATAAGAATTTGGATAGTTTTGGCAGAAGCTTCTTCAAATTTTTTTTTGTATTCATTTTCATTTAAAATTTATAAAGATAAAAAATTTTTAGGAATGAGCGGTCTTAAAATAATTTGCGTGAATTTATGTCATTTCTCATTGAACAGAATATACCCCTAGATATGATCAAATATAAGCTTGAAATAAGCCCGGTTATTTCGGTATACAATATATTTTATTTAATTCGGTGGCGTTAACCTTCAAAGCGACAACATAAACGGCGCAAAGCGTCAATAACAATTTACGACCGGCGAAGAAGTTCGCAAAGAAGTGCAAACCGGCAATAAGAGCCGGCCGGTCGTCGCGCGAACAGTCGTTCTGGACAAATTGTCACTCGCCCGCCCGTAGCCATTCAGCGACGACTGCTACAGAATAGGACCGTTAAAGCAACGAACTTTCGCCATAACCATTATCGCAGCGCCGCGCCCTCTGCACGAGCGGGACACAACTCGCACAAGTTGGAGTTATGCCGTCTCTTAAACTGTACAAAGTTTCGTCAGTCGCGTTACCTAGCGCCTGTGTAATTGTGGAAAATGTTGTTGCAGTGCAACTCTATTATATTTCTCTCAGATAAAATAAAAACTGTGGAGGTACTTTTAGGTAGGTAGCGCAGAAATTCTAATTATTGGCGATGTTAAATAAATAAAAAATATTAAAATAAATTGAAACTTAATAGATACCGTCTAATATATTATATCACATACGTTGTATTGTGAACATTTTAAATAATCCTCTAATTTTTTTTAACAGATCAGATAAAACAATCGTTGATCCTTTGAACTAGTCTCGTGTGTGAAGAAGGTTTTCCGCTTGTGCCTCGCGCCAAGTTTGTTCACATTCCCGTTTCTCTCTGCTAAGATTTTTATAAGTCCTCTCAGTCCGTTTATTGCTTAAAAGAGTAATTCGGTAGGACGAATCTACATAATGCGGAGGAAAAAACAACTTGTTTTCTACGTTTTTTTTTATTCTATTTTAAGGCTCTTGCTTTGATGCCGTAATGTGAACTGTTGTATAAGACGTAAAACATGTTTTATTTATACGCGACTACGACGGACTGTTTTTTTTTTTTTTAATTCTTGTATTTTTATTTATATTTTGGTCAGCGGGAAGATTGAGACGGTCCACTTGATGGTAAGTAGCTCAGTCGCCTAATAAAGTAAGCAACGCCATGATATTGCAAGTATGGATTAATAGAGGAGTTTTTACTCACTCACTGAAATACAAAAAGAATACCTACTATTAATTCATGATTAAATTTCTGTAAAGGGGCTTGTTAGGGCCGAACCACACGGTGCGGTACCGCACCGCATAGATTACGGATAAACTGCGGCGCCCGTCGTAACCACAACTAGGTACGTTGCTACATACTCGTAGTTGCTACCGGGCATCCCTAAGCGCGGTGCGGTGGCACTCCGGCGCACACCTTCCCCCGCCTCCTCTCGCCTAGCCAGCGTGCGGTGCCAAGTGCCAAGTTTTACAAAATAAATTTTTCACACGTGATTAAGTAGGTAATCAACTTTTAAACGTCTACCAACATAACAACGTTACAGTATTAACGTTTTTTGTTGCATGTGTTAAATATATTAGAATACTAGCTGACCCGGCAAACGTTGTTATCACGGCAACCCTTATCACTTAAGGGTTTAAAAAATAGTTTACGATCTATTCTCAGACCTACCGAATATACCTACACAAAAAATTCATAAAAATTGGTCAAGCACTTAATTCGGAGGAGTTTGATAACAAACACTGTGACACGAGAATTTTATTAATATAGATAGAAGATATTAGAAGGAATGACTTCCGTCAATTTGGATTAAACGTGTTTAAAATCAGTTAAAAGCATATTACACTGCTCCAGTCTATCACTGTACCAACGCTAAAGACTGCAAACACTTAACGGAAAAGCAACGCAAACATAAAGTGCGTTAAAGGTATCCGTAAAATAAGGTCTTCGCTCTTAACAAAGTCACAGTATTATGAACTCAGTAATGTTACTCGTTCTTTGCAGCTTTTAAAACTATTTAAATGAACCTAGTGTTCAATTATGAAATCGACTATAATTGTTTCGTATTAATGTTTATACAATTCCTAATTCTATTGCGGATTGTTACTGTGTATTTTTAGTTTTAATAATTTCGTCATTTCCTTTTTTTTATTTCGCACCTTTTACTTGTTAGTAAAAGTTATTTTATTATAAGTTATGTCTTTCATGGCTGCTGTTCTGAACTAATTTTGACAAAAATTATAACATAAGATAGCTCATAATCGTGAGACCACCTGATGTGCTGAGGATGAAAATGAGCAAATCTTTTAACTTAGTACATGTTTTGTTAAAACATACTTAATAAAATTTTGAAGTAAGTATATAGAAAATGTATGGTTAATCTACATACGTAGGTACAAGTGGCCTATGATGGATCTTTATTTTCAAAATTCATTAAGTATTATATTTGTATAATATTGTATACCGTTTGTTTATGGTGGTGTGAGTGCAGACGGGCTTGCGCGAGTGTCGTTAATCCTCAGCCTGGGACAGCAAACAATAAGGCCCGGCAATTAATACGGCCATTATACTAACGAGACCGACTATCCGCGGATCGGCCGATTAGATACACAGACAAAGGGGAAGTTGCTTTAGTGATCTGCGGGGAATGGACGGAGCGAGCTTTTTTTATTATAATCATCTGCATTGGTGCTACGCAGCGGATAAACTAACCGATCTGGTCAACAATGGTTGATTCGTAATTACAGTATTAATTTAGCAATATTGATCGCAGAGATAAAGTTTATTAGTAACTAAGATTACTCACTTGGTAGTGGCTGGGTACACGAGCTTCTGTATGTAGTATTGAGCTGTGAAGCCCTAACGGCAATGATCAACGCCTTATAGAAGGCCACTAGAAATGACAGCACCTGTGGAGTTGTGTTTCGATGTATGATGACTGGGTAGTCTTCTATCAGAGTGTGATGACTGCTGCCAACTTTGTGACTGCAGACGGTATGTCTTGCCCCATAATACATAATACTTGTCACATAATACTAATTAATAGCACTCTGTTCTAACAACCTTTACATTGTCAATAGTCAAGCTTGTCAGCAGTCAAGCTTGTCAATAGTCAAGCTTGTCAATAGTCAAGCTTGTCAATAGTCAAGCCTCAAGTGAGGAAATTGTCATCGAACACGTCAACCTAAGGATGTGCTTATCTGGTGTCCTTTATAGGTCTTACCGAACTAACCTTCGAAGGTAACCGGAGTGCTTGATTCATTCAACAGACGATCCAATTGGCGGTTTTGTTTTATGAAAAAAGAAATAAGCAAGAAGTATTAGACAGTGTTCATTCATAATCGTTTACAAATTTCAATTTAAAAATGCTTGCCTCTGAAATTGATCCTGACCTTTTAACTTGAAGGGATTTGTAATTAATAATTGCATATATACAACTAAACCTAAATAAGGACGAGGTTTAGGATTGTCACCTTTACGAAATAAAAATAAAAAAATCGTCAAATCTTTCATAAGGAGACAGATCTAAAAATAATCTGTCTCCTTATGAAGCTTTGTGTATATAATCTGACAATATCGAACAAGAAATAAAGATTTTATTTATAGTATTCATAAAATTAATCATAGTTGTTTTTTACCGTTTTTTTATATACGTATTTAAGTACCGTATATTGCTGTTCACCATGAACGTGGAAACGTAAAGTATTTTTCATGAAGAAGTTTCAGTTATCATATTTGATTTAAAGTCGTAATTATTCGTACAAACAAGTGACAACCCTAACGGTCCGAATGAAGAAGGGGGATGAATAAAAAATGTATATTGAAAGAGCTGGAAAGGCCGGAGCGCCCTAGCCTCCTTAATTAACGGTTCTCTAATTAAAATTCCATTCATTTGACCGGAAAAAACGCGCCTTATCGTCGGAAAATATCGCGCCCTGTCTTATACTTCGTTGCATATTTTTGTTAACATTTTCTCAACTTTTGAAAGCATTTTAAACATTTCATTAAACATTCGATCCTCGTTTCCGTAATATTGTTTTTCTGTTAGCTATGTAGTTATTTTGTAGCTATTGAGCACCGACAAGTAGAAATGAAGGTTTATATAATAAAGACTAGAAATTCTAAGAAATGCTTATGTTGTAAAGTAAACAAGATAAGTCCGGAACTACGCTAAACACTACTTATGGAGTTCTCAATACTTACATATCCTGTGTATTAAATAAACTAAATTTATCTGTATATTCCTAGAATCTTCTTCTTTATTTTTTTCTTTATCAACATTTATATAACTGACCTAAGTATAGCTATAACCTTAAGTATGCTTTTATTGGTGAATCAAACCTACTTATTATTTTTGGAAGACTTGTGTGTGTAGTAGCCTCATTAAAAAGCTATCTGATTTGAAAAAAATCGCATAGACCACGTGTCTGAGTAACCAATCGTTGGCAAATACATTTCGGCCCTTCTCGGTGATGCTCGGTTCTTGTGGCTTCCCTTTTTGGGCTTACCTTTGATTTTAATTTTACTTTTTGGCTAACAAAAAATGCGATCTTAATAACATTTAAATATCTCGAAAATGAGACTTGTAGTTAGGGCGTCCAAACAAAAAAATAATCAAATTATTTAGCTTTATTATATTCGTATTAGTATTTAGGTATAGATAATACCTTAATGATACGTATTAGTAGGGTATGTATTGCCGACGAAGCGACGAAGTAAAGTGCTCGTACCCAGTGATATGAGGTATCCAACTCGGCGAGCGCCCGTTCCGTCTAACGAGATATCATTTCACGCGTATTTATCGCGAAACATACGCAATCCCCGTGAGAGCGACTTGTATCCACATTAATCCGGCGCTCAGCTCTCGAACTATCCCGGACAATAACAAATAATTACTGCCGTTTTAACAAACGAGCGAGGCAGTGACGAGAGTCCGATATCGGCTAAAAGGTATTTTTCTCTTTCCGGCGTTAGCGTTGCGTTTAAAGACGTCGTACACGCGATTATTACGAACAGTAGTTTTGAATGAAAACACCACATTTTTTTCTGTAGTTCCCATTACGCGTTACTTATTATAATAACGTGAATATAATCGTCCTCAAAAATTTATATATTAAAATGCAAAAATGAGTAAAAAATTTTTTTATTTTTTAAAGTTATTGATTGACTTATTCAAGAGAAAAGTTATTACATTAGAAAGATGTCCAGCATACTTGTATTATTACTTTCTTTGCGAATATTATTGAATAAACTCTAATCACTGAGTAGTCTAACATTTAGTATTAAAATATGTAATTTAATAATCTAAAATAGTAATTGTTCTAAATAGTCATTTTTATGTTACGTAACAGACCGTTTAAAATTTCTACTTCAAAAATTAAAATTGAAAACTTCGACGAGTCAAAATGATAAAAACTCTGGAACGATATTGAAATATTTCTGGACACTTATACTTCCTTGGTATGATTTAATAATTAATAATAATTCATATAAGTAATATAAAAAGTTAACATTGCCCTATGTGTATTATTAATGTATATTACCTGTGCTCACACAACCAATTGATAGGTTTGTTTAAGGGTATATTACGGAAGTTTCGTTTCGCACAATAATCGTTTCGTCTAGGTAAACAAATTACCCAACTTTTATACTCTCTCATTGATTTCCTCCTCCCACCTGAACAAGAACAAATAACTCAATTAATTTAGTTAATCTCGTTGCCAACTTTGACGAATGAGCTCTAACAACGGCAAATTGAAGTCCTTCCTTTATAGACGCCGAAATTCGACAACAATCAACTAAACAATGTTTCTTTAATAATTTTTTTTAAGTTAATTACGAATTTTTGTACGTCACGGGAGGTATCCACTGCTGGCCTTTATAAGGCAAAGCAAAGGAGAATGGACTCCATCATTTTATACTCACGCAACATAATGTGACGATATTCTTATTTTAATGAAAATTAAAAAAATAATGATAAAGAAATTTAATACTATATACTATATTACAGTTTTCATAAACTATGATGTCGTATTTTTCGAAAAAATATCAGAAGATATTTCAATTAATCATATTATTAGATAAATATTGGATATTTATATTTTATAAATATATATATATATATATATATAGGTTATTTAGCAAAACGAATTATTCTACACCGTAAAGTTGATGATAGTGAGTTTTCCTCGAAACTTTATCAATTTTCGGGAAAGCGCTCGTCGCGGCCGTTCACGTAAGCACTTATAATAATATTGTAAGTAACTATATTAACCCGATTGAGATCTTACACGGATGGAATAGAGTCCATATTGGTTTGAAAAATTTTAAATTGACAAACTTTTCAATGAGCTTCAGTTCATTTCGCCTAGTTAGAAGTGTAAGCCGATATAGTGGGTGCAGCTTTAAAGACTCCGTGTTACCGCAAACTGATAATTTCAACTTTTTTTCTATATCGTGGTAATATTAGGCTACAAATTGCTTTGAAAACATGCTATTAGAACAATGGACTTTGCTTATTGAGAAGAACACAAAAATAGATAAACAAAATTTAATTTAAATTTATTAAAAGCACGTTTGAATAAATTGAAGAGCATAAACATAGCATAGTCTTTTGGTATCTCAATGGAAAGTGAGGATGAAATATAATTATCACTTTATCTAACGCTAAACTAAATCATCGTCATAATAACTCACGATCTGATCGCCATTATAATTATACTAAAAATTCTAGTTATTCCCTTACGACCTGCATTTCTTAAGACACTAGCAATGTTCGGAATAAAGTGATGTCTTATTTTTTAAATGAAAATAATATTAACCATTTGTTTGAAGGATACTTGAGCTGCTCCCACAGATTCAGAAGAACCACCTACGATCTCTAAATGCTCTGCCTTCCTCCGTTAATTACAACCGGCCCTCCACACACTTCACAATAATTGTACCTACTCCATAAATAATTATAAAGAAAATAAAATATATAAAAGTGTTCAGCACAAAATGTTCCTCCAAACAAATCTAACTCCACACAAAAATACTCGGAAAATTCCAAACAGTACTCGAAACTGTTAGAACAAAATCAACGAAGCAAACACTAGGTTTACGGAGAAAGGGTACACTTGAGTTTTTTTAGGTTGCGATCGGCTACACGGAGCCTTGCGGACATATGAAGAATATGAAACGAATGGCCTTACCTTATTTTTTTTATTTTTTTTATAAAAGTAAATCAGCGCTTGGCCGCGATCTCACTTGATGTAAGGTGCAGATGCGGCCGAAGGTGGACCACGCTTACCTAGTAGATGCCCATTTACCCTACGTTTGAAGACCCCGAGATTGTAATTTTGGGGAAACACAGACGCAGGCAGTGAGTTCCACTCCTTAGCAGTTCGGACAAGGAAGGTGGAACTGTAACGCTTCGTGCGTGACCGAGGAACTTCAACCACGAAGGGATGAAACCCCCGCCCGTATTATTCATTTAAATCTTTATCAGCTATAGTTTTTGTCTATAATGCAATATTATGTTTAAGAAAAGAAATGATAATTTTTTTATAACAAAAATATAATTTTCTTTTATAGTGAACCTAGCACCACACGCCTTCGGCTTCGCACATGTGCAATTTTTTTCTTCAATTTTCTTCTTCAAGCGTCTAATTTGAAGGCACCTACCATGAAGTATGGATCGTTAGTCTATCTGTTCAAATAATGAGATTTTTTTTTTAAAATATATGCATTGGTCTTCCTCTTTATAAAAGTAGTAAAGAAGTAAACTTTACTTCAAACAAAAACAAACGAAAGAAATTATTTGAGACAGGCAAAACTGGAAGAAAAGAATGTTTTAAAGAATTTACAAGAATGTAATTCAAGTGAAGCTATTAATTTTATATCGGTCTCAATCCGAAACTAGAACAGCGGGTTCGGGGAATAAAAGTTAAACAAACGTGGGGGGCAAGTTTTAATAAGATTCCGTGGAAACCACATCGGAGACTGTTTGTCCACTTGCCGACTGCATATTTGAAACGTGAATTTTTATTATTATTGCTTCAAAGCTTTTTGCAGTATTGCGCTACACGGTGCATTGAACCTGAAAATTGTACCCCTCCTCAATGAGGAGACTTGTTCATAACTGAAATACTTATTAAGATGAAAACACTTGAAAAGTTTTATTACGCACTAGCTGGTGCTCGCGACTTCGTCCGCGTGGAATAGTTATTTTGGGAATCATTTGGGTATCTCGAACGGTTTTCGCAGCGCACGCAACGGAAGCCCTCAAAGATTTTCGACTGTTTCTTCGCTCCTATTAGTCGCAACGTGATGTTATATAGCCTAAAGCCTTCCTCGATAAATGATCTATCCAACACAAAAAGAATTTTTCAATTCGAACCAATAGTTCCTGAGATTAGCGCGTTTAAACAAACAAACAAACTCTTCAGCTTTGTAATATTATATAGTATAGATTTGGTTCGCGTGAATATCATCAGAAATGTGTTAGTCAATAATAAAAGCTCAACTCTTACATGTAACTTTCCCACTCACGACATCGTTAAGTGCGTCTAAAACACAAGCAACAAAGGGATGCCCTCAAATGTTTATCATCGGCCATCAGCGCCTCGACAACAAACCGCTAAGTCGTAAACTCTCAATTAGCCCTCAAACATAATTAATCAACAAGTCACGTGTTTAACATCCAATTTGGACCCAACTTTTCCCGACAAACCTCTCTCTCCCACTATCGTCTAGTGCGACTTTTTGCTACTCCGGTCGCGTCAGCAAATCCTCCCGGAGGTTGTCATTTAATCCCTGACGAACGCGGGGAGAGGGTCCAAGGTAACTTTGCTCGCCACTTAAAACTTACGTTGCTACTTTTTTTTGTGTGTGTACATTAGCAATTCCCATTGGAGAGTTATTTCTAATAATAATTGTCAGTAGTGAGCAATATTTGAATTTTATGAATTGTTTAGCCAATATAAGTATATGCTCACTAGCTATAGCACGGGACTTCTCTCCTTATAATATCAGTATAAATTAATTGAATTCATTCATTAACACTTTTTGATTAAATTTTGATAGTTTTTGAAGAATATCTTCGAGAAGGTTTTTATGTACATTTAATAAATCAAATATTTTTGTTCTTGGTTAAATTGTTAACTTACAGACGTGGACAAAAATTACTAGATTAGACAATTTAAAATACATATTAATAATTTAGGTTGTATTTACAAAAAATCAAAGGATCAAAAAGAAAATTTAAAAATTTTATACAAAATTATGTGTTATTTGCTCACTTAATTTGAATTATATAAATTCAAGAAATAAACGTTGGATGCATCATATAACTAAAAGTGAATTCCTAAAGCAAACTACACCGCCGCAGTAACAGTTGTCCACTAACGAACAGTTAACTTTGGACAATGTTTTAACCACAGTTTATTACAACATGGTACGCTCAAGTCGCTACAGTTGTACAATTACGCGTTTAGTGTTAAACTGACTAATGTTTTTAAATGCATGCGTATTCTTTTCCACCAAGTTCATATAAATATAACTAGTGCTGCTATTATGTGTCTATTTAAATGCTTTACTGAGGCGATTTAATCCAAAAAAAAAACACAAATAAAACGATTGTTGAATAGTAGGTAAGGCTATTAGGTTTCTTACTTAAAGTTTGGGTTTAATTCCTAGCACGGTCAACCATGGAGACAAAGTTTCCAAAGTTGGTCTGGTCTGGCTGTGTTTATATATTTTTAAATATATAAAGTCAGAGCTGATAATATGTATTTATAAATAGTGCTCAAAGGATATTATAAATAACCTTTGATATATAGTTGAAGCAGTACCTACGTGCTTTTCATAATACCGCTTGTATTATGAAAAGCATTACCGTCCTTTTTCTAGAGAGAATATTCTATTCAATGATTAGACTTGATGTTCACTTGTTCTAAGTATGAACGAGAACATCGAGAAGACTACGTGTCTGAAAACTAGTAATCCCCAAGGAGATTTGAATTTCTGCCAATATGCAAGTCACTTCGCCTGAGGACTATAGCCAAGACTTTCTCAGACAGAGGAGATACTCATTACTCATTCAGAGAGACTGTTCTATAAAATAACATAATATATGTAGATACAATACATACAAGCTAATACAGATACCAAAAGCATTAATTTAAACAAACAATTGTATGTTTGCCAACGACTAAACAAAAGTGACCCACAAAAATATCCAAAGATCCGTTTATCCTTCCTACTAATATTATAAATGCGAAAGTTTGTTTGGATGTATGGATGTATGTATGGATGTTTGTAACTCTTTCACGCAAAAACTACAAAACCGATCACCATGAAATTTTGCATACACGTTGTCTGGGACACCAGAAAGGACATAGGGTACCTTTCATCCAGAAAAAAGTACTGCTCCCGAGGGATCATTTAAAATTAAGGAAACTAACTCCTGGCTAAGTATAATAGCAATAACGATGTCGGGCGATATATTGCTTTTCAACGCGGATGAAGTCGTGGGCACCAGCTAGTACATAATATTGCAACCTGTATTTCATTGAAGCGGCATCATTCCAAGCCGCAATATGGCCGACAGGTGCGCGAGTTGAAATTGTTTCGACGTCCAATGTAAATATTAGTTAATTAAGTGTAAACCAAGAGAAGCTGTTAACTCGCCCCGCACCTACGGAACTGTTTGAGTTGAGATCAAGTTTAAAAAGCAGTGCCAACACTCCCCCACCAAGCTTAACCCTATGACTCGTTCGAATGGGGATTTAATTTCGCGGGAGCAACTGACTTTTTCTAACTATCTCGATCTGATAAAAGTGATTCACGTCTTTTTTTTTTAATTATTCCGTTTCTATTTTTTAGAGTGGAATTAAAAGTTCTCTCTCATCTTCTAATTCAAAAGCATTCGTTTGTTATACTTTATAGTATTTATAGTTAAGTTAGATGGGGCTAAGTTAGTGTATCCATAAATAATTATCTATATAAAAAGTCCCTCGCCGCATCTGTTTGTCTGTATGTCTGTATGTATGCTCGCGATTCGATGATTTCAAAAACTACTGAACGGATTTGCATGCGGTTTTCACTAATGGAAACGGGGAAGGTTTTTATGTATTATATTATAACGGCTACTAGGTAACGGCATCTCCTCTGTATTTTAGTATTCTAGGGATGCATATATACCTATATGCTTCCTAGGTATATCTGTGGCCAACTTGGCATATTGGCCCATAACGGCGCTCTGCGGAATGGCTGACTTCGCATGTTTCTGTAAAATTTTTACGATTCTAGCATATTTAGGCTTCTTCAAGAGGTTTTTCTTCAAGACAAAAATACTTCTTAGTGTGAATTCACCACAATTCTGTATATCTATTATATATATATTCGTAAAATTTAGTTATGAAAATACTGTGTCAAAAAAAAATAATGACAACGTGTTATGTGTTATATGGCTTTCACTAATCGAAAGAGGTTTGCCTATGTAATTTATAGAAAAAAATGTATCTGTATGAAGGAGGAGGTGGATCCCAAGTAAAAATATAATTTTTAACTTTACGACGCTTTGTAGCTGCAGAATTAATATTTAAATACCGATACTCTAGCCGCTATCGATAATAATATGATGTCGATTTTGAGTCCATTAAGTTTGCGGCCAACAGTCAGCTGGATTATTTCATGGCTCCGGTCCAATATTTTACAACAGTTTGATCGTTTGATTATTGTAGGGTTCAATGTATTGTAATTAATTGTCATAAATATGAGTAGGATGACGGCTATGTAATTTAACACGGATTTCATAAAAGTTGCCATATCTTTTTTTTTTTTTTTTTTTTTCAATTATCTTGTGGAAGTGACAAGCGCACACTGACAAGTGACAAGAATTTATTTTTATGTTCTTGAATGGTCTATTAATGAAGTATCATAGTTGACTTTTAAGATTAGGGCCCTAAATTCTTTCAATCAGTATTCCACGTTTCGTTTAACTCAAATTTGTAATAATTTTTGGCCAAAAACTTGACAAAACCTAATATAAATACATACGCACAAAACCGAGAATTAGTAGAGGTTGAATTCAATCTCGACCGACACGGCTTTGCTGTATTAACATTACTTACTTTGCAAGTGACGAGGAAGGAAGAGAAGTATTGGGATGTGAAATACAGTAAGAAATCTATATTTCGATTCAATATAATTAATCGATACATCGAATATTCTCAAATTTAAAATAAAACAATAAAAAGGTTCAATAATTATTTCAAACGGGTCGTATTTGCTTTGTTTTGCATAATTAAAAAAACTAAAAATTTAATTCTGTATTTTTTTAAAAAGGATTTTAATTGTATTGTATATTTTTATACGTATTGTAGGATTTTAACAAAAAAAAGTAAATTGTTTTATGAAATAAAATTACTCATAACTTTCTCATTCGTCTCAACACAAATTTGATCATTGTCATTATCTTGACAGTGGATACCTATAGGCCGCTTCTGACGGGTCCTTAGGAAAATTATACGTACATTCATATACTTTCTGACCACACGTGGTTACTAATATAAACGCTTGGAAACACACCGGTTTGTTTGCAAGCAACGCTTGTGCGTCTCATCCCGACGACGGCGAATGAGTTCAGCTACGTAACGTTCACACATTGCGATTGTGCCGGCGGCAGGAAAACATTGCGGGTAGGAAATTACGTTTCCGCAGCAAACGTACGACGGCAAAGGTCGACGGGTGTTCCTAATTTGCTGAATAATTGCGGAGGCGACGAGCCACCGACAAAGTTATACCACATTGCACGGGGGTGGTGGCTGCGAGCGATCTAACAGGTACCAACACCTATGACGTTAAAATAAATGGTGGATCTGCGGAAACTAGATTTGTGTGAGCCGACTTCAGCGTTACCTTGTTTGCAGAGTAGGTCACCGATTCAGTACAGCGGGTGTAATAATCTAAATACAACGACGTGGAATATTTGAATAAAATTGTCTCTGTACGGGAGACGGATTCGTTTCAATACGCTATAAGCCTGGGATTTACACAATTGAGTTTTTTACTTTACACAATTGAGTTATAAAGGGCACGTGAATACGTGCAATAGAACTTGAAGTCAGTAGTGTGATTTTGGTGGTCATTGTGAGTTAGCGTACTACTGGACAATTTCACTAATTCACCAGTTTATTCATTAGACAGTTTCGATAGGTTGACAAATTCGCTAGTTAGGCATTTTCCTGATTCGTCAGTTTCCTGCTTCGCTAGTTTTGCTAGGATGTCAGCTTCGTTAATTCGCTAGTTTTCTTGTGTACTACTTTACTTTTTTCGTCGGTAGATAGGTAGGTGGGTTAGGTTGTCCTCTGCACTAGTTTTCATATGTTTCACTGGTCCCGCAAGTGCACTGCCGACCAGAGTAGGATTAAGGATAAGGAATTGGGGTAGGATGGGGAAATGGTCTCTGGCATCCCTTACTCACTTACTGAACACACATGCTTACAGATTGTTCGATGAGTGAGTAAGTTCTAGAGATCCTTATCCTTATCATTATCTCTCCTAGCCTTCTATGGTCAGCAGCGTACTTACAGCGTTACTTGTGTTATAGTTATAGGACGGTAGCCACCCACCAAAAAGTAGACCGTCACAGATCACCTTGACTGTCGACCTTAACGTTAATAAAAATCAATTAAAATAGATTGAAACTATAGTTGTATACATATTGTTGAGTAATTAGAAAACTGTTGTAGTAGAAAACTGTTGTAACTGAGTAATTAGAAAACTGCTGGGAAGAATAAACGCATATAAATTCTTAGTCTTCCAAGTTGCTTCCAAGAACAAAGAATTGGCATTAAGCCAATTTGCTAGAGAAAAAGTGGCAAAATATTGCATTCCTGTTGACACTTTGTCTAATGATTATTATCATAAAATACTTCTCAAAGCATAAACTTTGGAAGTTAATTTGTTTCATCCGTCCCTATAGCGGCTAAACTTAACTATCAGACTGTCTGATACAGTTAAACAACGGCGCGACTTTGAAAACGTTAAAATTCAAAACAAAATAACTCTTCAAGGGAACAAGGGGAAAGTTGGACAAATGAAAATTAATGAAATTCCCCTCAACAACGACGGTCGGTTTACAAAGCCTGTGTCCGAGACCAAACAACCGAATGCGCTACAACGAAATGCATGGAATGGATGTGATTATTTAATAAATATGTTTATTGTTACGGGTGATTATGATTATAAAATTTTTACGGTTATGTATAGCAGACAAGAAAAGTGCTTTATCAGTTTTGATTACAAATTCCATTCATTTCAAAATTCGCTAAGGCTTAGATTTGAATTGACATAATTTGTCATCGCTAATAAAGATAGCAATAGAAATTATCACTGAATTTTCAAAGGAAAACAGACCAGAGGCCCTACTATCACCTCTTAAAGCGATGCAAAGACGATTGAGTGAGGGAGATGTCGCCTTACATCATGTATTGCGCCATCTCGTTTACTCGCTCGTTTTTGCATCGCTTTAAGAGGTGATAGTAGGGCCTCTTATCATTCTACAACATACAAAGAATGTTCAATCTTAGGGTGATAAAGCACTTTATTTGTCGAGTTTACAAACTTTAGTCAAAATAACTAACTACAATATTGGCTTCTTCAAACGAGATGTAAAGAAATTCCTACAGGATAGGCAACGCAATAGAAATTATTTCATTTTAATTTTATTTAATTCCAGTAAATTTATTTTAATTTATAGCTATTTTTTTTATTTGATTTGATTTGATTTGATTTGATTTACACTTAACATTAGACTCGTAAACATATATCGCAAATAATTTTTATGTGAAATACTTAATAGCTTATGTTTCATCTTTAGCTTTAATATTAATTTCTTAGTAAAGATACACTTAAATTTTCATCAATATTTTAATTAATGTAATGTCTTGTTCCAAATATAGATGATATTTACTTGTAACAAGTTAAGGCCTGTTGTGGCCCAACTTTTAATTAACATTTCCAGTTAATCTATAGCTTGACCTCGATGCCTTCGGTGCTCTGCTGCACTCCTCTTGCCACAGCCAACTTTACTACTCTATAAGTTGGTGCACAACTGACCCAGTACCGGGAACAGTTTAATACACAAATAATTACTAGAGATAAGTTTTAAAGCCGAAGTGTCGCTCGAGTTTGGAAAAGAATTAGCTTTGTGCTGCGCTCTCGGTTGAACATTAATGTATCAGTTGATGAAGAGATTCCAATAGCGAGTTTAAAAGTGCACAGATAACTAATGATTGCAGAAACTGTATACCTAAGTTTAGTATTGTACTTAGATGTCTTTATATTCAAAGCAAGAGTAGGATAGCGCCCCACTTTATTTTTCGTGTTCTGTTAGAAATAGTAATTCACAAAAAAATATAAATGTATAAATGGATGATAAAAATCAAGAATATTTCAAAAATATTAATTATTATTTCGGGTAAATCATTTAATTGAAATTTTGATCAACTTCAAGTAAAATTTATTACTTTCGAAACGAAAAATTAATTAGATTATTACGATGACTTATTTACAAAATTTATAAATTTTATTTTATATAGATATTATATATACATATATCCTGTATACTAGCTAGATATAGTATTCATCCCTAGTAATCCTGCACTAGAGTTCAGAATCAGAACTAGAGTTCGTGACACTGTCAATTTAGCGTGCTTGGTATGAAGGCAAAAATTCTTTCCATTTACGTTTCATGTAATAGGCCATTACGGATCTGCCTGTCGATGCCATAACTGCTTTTCGCAAAAAACTATTATATAAAACGTAAAAACAGCTCTTTCCCAGAAGCTAAGGCTAGTAATTCAAGCTAATTGAGTCTGAAAATAATGAGCTGTAATTCTAATAATGGACTTACATACTTGGAATGTTTAAACGTGCTTCGTAACTGTTATCCTGTTTAAAGTCGTCCGTATATTAACATGCAGTTTACATTAACATGCATATTAACATGCAGATATACTTTTGTAATGGTTTTCAAAATTCAAAAATTCAATACCTATTCAAAAATATTTTATTCGAAATACGATTTACAAAATCATTTTTCGAAGTCAAAGAATGGCATGTTCATTACTAAAGTGTGCGTTCCTCTGTGGAGAAGAACGGCCAAAAAACGCCACTGGCATCGTCACGCCACTCGGCTATTTTGTATTTTCTTTTGTAAATAATATCTTATCCATTATGATGACTTAGAGCTACCGTAAACCAGATCCTCTAAATAATCTATTTTTATGTTGATATCATCAGACAGCTTGACGGTACACTTGATGGTAGATGGATATAACACGCCATCCGATATAACACGCCGCCTATAGTACAAGTATAAGGGTATTATCTACCATTAAGGGGTACGAGGGGTACCATCAACCTGCCTGCCATCATTTTATATTAAAAAGTCTTTGTGTTTCCAAATAAAAAGGTCAAACGCCAAAATCAAAAGTTTTCGTATGAAAACCACAAATATATTTGTGAAGCGAAGCAATAATAACGAGGAATAAACAGAAACATTTGGCACGGGAACGAGCCTGGCACGCGACCCACTGCTGCTATGGATTAAGTGGCGAATTATGATGATAGAATTAATATTACTGGCTATAAATGAAACTAATGTCAAATGCAAGATAACTCAGACCCTCGGAACTTTTTCGTTTATGATTTCAACTTGATTTCGTGCGAGAAAATGAAATGCTAAAATAGAATGCCTATTGTATTTGAAAGTAGAACTAAACTTAAAAAAATGAGTTCAACCGCTACATGAACTATTTGAACTTGAGACACAAAATAATTATCCACAGCTATAGATAGGCTACAGATCCTTTTTGTTAGTTTTTTTTTTGTATATTTAATAACGTCAGGTTACACTGCGTTTAAGCACATTAAAATATTCTTTAATTTAGTCATAACGCTAGGTCTGGTAATTTTGAAGCTTTTGAAGATTTTCTAACCGACCGTATTTCTTTGCGCTCCAGTGTACTTTAGCTGATAAATTATTTCAATTGGAACTGAACTGATGACGTCATCAGTGCAGTTCCAATTGCAATAATTTTCTTTCATAATTTCAACTAACTTAACTGGTGGTTAAACTAATAATATTGGTTAGTGACCTTTTAAATAATATAACCTTTCGTAATCGCCTAGATATAGCAAAAATATATAGGTTCAATTTAAAAGATCTTCTGAAAGATAATGTTATAACTTGATTGCGTAATTTATTATAGTGCTTAGAAGAAAACACCGTTACAGAGCGAAAATGTATTTTTCTCATAAATATAATGTTGTTTTGTCGCGAGGTTATGAAATACCATTAGTGCGCTTAATGGGTCTGTCGCCTTTGCCATGTAAATAACTTATGTTAACAATGCACAAAGTAAATTACAGACACTATTTATACATTAAAAAAAAATTACATACTTAGCTATCACATGAATATTGTCTTATTTTATTTTTTAATAGTAAAAAACAGAATAATTCCCCTTCCAAGCGATTTCTTGCAACGACTGCTTGATTCCCTAATGAAGCAGTTATTGCAAGGATTATTTCGTCAGGTGTCAATAAAATATAATCCGTCTATTGAGCGTGGGGTGATTCAGAATTTTCCACATATAGAAAGTAACATTTAAAACACACCTTAGCTAACGCTTTGCGGGCGTTGAAATATCGCAAAAAAAAAACCACACAGAAACATAACAAGAATTCGTTCAACAGCTCGGTTGCGAAGACCGCGGGTCATCGGTGTCAAAAAAGTGTGAAAACAATTGAGTAAAATAAAAAATCGAAAGAATAATAAAGTGAAATGTAGTGATAAAAAAATGTTTAGAACATGCCTGATGCGGACAGGACGCTGACCCGAATTGAACAGTAAACAAAGTAAACAATTGCATTGGTGTGCGTGCGCATGTATTTGTGTGAGTGTTAAAGTGACAACGTCAGGTGGCAATGAGGCGGGGGGCGGGGTTGCCCCCGCGCCTCTTATCAGCAGATAAGGAGTCGGGGCCCGTGGTCTGGGCATACGTTGTGAAGGCTTCAGTGTGACCAGGCTGCTTGGAAAAAAGCGGCCGCCGCCCGCCATGCTGCATTCTCTAAACGCACTCGCCGGGAAGATATCACCGGGCGGCGGCCTAGACTCGAACGCCAACAGACACTCGCATCCGAACAGAAACCACAAGAACACATCGCCTTCATCGCCGTACTCGAAGCCGAAGTAAGTGACTTAGACGTAGATTTTAGAGATCCTTCCAAAAAAATTATGTACTGGCTCACTCAATAGATGAGGCGATAAGGTTTAACATTAAATTGATATTTGACATAATTAAATTGCCTCACACAAGTGAATAGAATCAGTATTTCCATACTTGCAACGCTTATCATGTACACACACACGATCTCGGCTATCTAACAGATACGAAGTGTTTTACTATAAAAAGTAGGATTGTTTGCTTTAGGTACTTGCGGCCATTTTCTATTGTATCAGCGGTCACAGATTGGTTACCGTGTACGAGGTTCAATCTATAACTTCTGTTTCTGTCTCTGATAATCTGTTGTCTATACGATGAATATGGTAAACGAGGTGGATACTTAGATAGGTTATCGTGTGGTAAAATTTTATAGGATTAAACTAAATATACTTACATGGAATTTCAAATTTAAATGACAGCAGCGTTGTCTTTTCCATGACAAGTCACTGTTTTTTGCAATAAACTAGGTTTTAGTATCAATTTTATCTCTCTCATCATCATCTAAGTTTAAGAGGTAAGCTCTTTTTCGTGGAGAAATCACGACACTTTTCTTCTTTTCCAATCTTTTGTCTATCCGATACAAGTACAGTAAAGAAAGACTGTCTTGCCTTTTGGGATGCCAAAAGACAAGACAGTCTTTACTGCACTTGTGTAGGTCTTTCTCTGTCTCTTTCTTTGGACTTGTTTTTTTTTAAGTTTTAACTTCTATAAAAATATAACCTATTATTTTTTCCCATTTCGGATCCTCGCCTCTCTTGCTGTTCTTCAAATGTGTAATATGTTCCTTTCTAATTAAATTATTCTCTCTCTCAATTTTCAGTATTAAGAATACACGAAAATTGGTATATGATCCAAATAAATATGAACTTTTGGCGACTAACATCTCCAATGAGTCTTTTGCTGAAAATAGAACATTGTTCCTTAGGCATACATACACCCATACCTATGTACTCATACCTATGTATGCATGTATGCACGTTGTGTTGTATCAGTTAGATGGAATGTCCAGTTATGATATCATAACTGTGGCGTCATTGGCATAATATCGGTGTCAGTATAACTCGTCACACACATGTAAATAGGGGAGGGCTTATCTCCCACAATATTTAACATCAGCCGCAATTTGGTATCGAACTATTGATTTTATAAGGTTCATTTTTGTTTTCAAGCGTTACGAATGCAATATTAAAACAAAAAAGCTTGTCATATTTCAATTCACTTCTATTGGTAATATAAATTAATAAAACCGCTAGAAACGAGATATCTAATAAATTAATGAGTATTAAGCCCATGTTATTGCAGTGCACTATTATCACTTACTAGTGAGGGGGTATAATATACTTTGCGTAATACATAATACATATAACCTGTACGAGCTTTCGTACATTTTTATTAACAAGAAAAGCCAGGATGAAATGTTTGTTAAGAAAAACGGTTTACTAAGCAGATGGAACCATTCCACTAGGAAGTAATATAAAGACACTACGAGTGTTTCTCTTATTTTTACTTGATAAATAAGGAAATTCTATTTAAAAGAGAGCACGTCTATACCTTTTCTACGTGCTAACAAATAAGTTAAGAATGTAAACTGTTTTTATAAAATTCATGGTCGAAACGTGGAAACGTGACAATAAGAAACCAAATCATATGTATATTAAGGAAATTTATTTGAAATATATTCAGTGTTCTCATATCAGTCAAGTTGATTATAACTACCCATAGTTGTATTCGTCTTAGACAAGTGTCAAGTCAAATCTTGATACTCGGGATCACTCAGTTTATCATGTAAGGGATTTACAACCCTTTACATTTTGGTCCTTCGAGCCGGATGGTCCGTGTGTGAGGATTTACGACCCTTGCATAATTGGTCCATCAAATAAGATTGCAACCAGCAATCAAGTGACAAAAATATTATAATTAAAGTCGCCTGTGAACAACCTTGGCCGCGAGTACATCAAGAAGATTTCGACGGCAAGATCCACAGCGAAGTGCAGCATTAGCACATATAACCAAATTTCGCCTGTGAACAACCTTGGCCGCGAGTACATCGAGAAGACTTCGACGGCAAGATCCACAGCGAAGTGCAGCATTAGCACATCAAAAAAGGAAGAGTTCCTGTATGTAAGAACTTTCCATATTTCAATAAAAAAATGGAGAAATTATTAACACTCTTACAAACAATGTTCATTGACATAAAAGGGATCCTGACTGATTTCAAGAAGAATTCATTGAATTATGAAGCTTCCGTAGACATTCTGTCACGTATTGACACTTTGGACATAATGTGGAAAGACTTTATGTTTGAAAACAAGAAACATGACAATGTGACAGAAAAGCTTACAAAAAAGGAAGTCAGCAATTCGACGCAGAAAAGTCGAAATACTAAACAGATGAAGTCATCTGATAATAATGACAAGCCTCGCAAATATCATTCTTTTCATTTATCTATGCCTATATGCAAGCCATTATCTAAATCATTGCATAAGTGCCCCTTATGCAAGTTTAATCATGCTTTATTCCAATGTCGGAAATTTAAGAAAATGACAGGCACTGACAAACTGGACGTGATAAAGAAACGTAATATATGCAAAAATTGTCTATATGTTCATGAAAAGAATTATTGTAAATCATTAAAGAGGTGTAAAAAGTGCAACGATGCACATAATACGCTATTGCATGACGCAAGCGCATCAATGTCAAGGCCGCATGATTCGATCGCGAGCCCAATAATGACAAACAAATGTAACACAGAAAGCATTTCTACACGATCAGCAAAAATTAAACCTGTTAAGAACAACAGTAACGTAAGTAAACCAAACTGCTCATCAACTATTTCACTACGTCCTACATTGGATCAAGTACCAAAGAGTACCGGTGTTGACACGTCACAGCAATTTAAGAGGAGACCAGTCAAACCTCGCGACAGTCTTCCATGGGAGCGTTTAGCATCGTCATTTAAGAAGGATCGTCGAGACAACGAAGTGACATTGGAAACCCGGAACACAAAGGAGGAAGACAGCGTTCATTCTAATGCAGTGAACAATAGTGAAAAGGTTGAAAGTAAAAAAGAGGTGGTGTTAGATTTTACACCTTACAAACCTTACAGTAAGGACAATGATGATGAAAAAATCGCAGGGTTACTACAAGTGCAAAATACCTACTTTCGTGCATTAATGAGGGCAATAAATAACATCAACATAGATGACATGCACGAAAAATGGCAAATTGAAAATAAAATAAAAATGTTAGAGTCACGATGGAATGATTACATTGAAAAACAACATATGCAGATTGACGGAATATTAGAAGGAAAACCGTCGCAATATTATGACGATTTTGCACAATATGAAAATTCATTCAGGTCATCAACACGTCAATTGTATAAGAAATTATATGCTTAAGTGTGTAAGCCATTTGACAAGAGACATAATAACTTAAATATTCATGGCATACACCATTACATTATAACATACATGATGACAGTTATTTACATTGCACTAAAGATTGGACTGTTGATAACCTGGGCTTCCCTTTGAAAAACATTCTTCTTGAGAGGGGAGACTCGTCGAGACGACAGAGGAAAAAAGGAAACTAAGCAACCAGGAAAAACAAGGCAGTAACTTTAGAAAGTGTATATTATATAATTATGCTAAAGTGTAAAAAGCAGTAGGTGATAAGTGAAAATGCAAAAGTTAAGGTGTCATCTGACACTAGTCCTGTTGACAATTAAGGACATTAAGATGATAAGCTAGGACTTATCCCTAAAATTGTTATGTCATATATTTAAGAAAACATTTTAGATGCATTTTAGGTTGTCAATTAGCATTTGTTATTATGTTACATTTTTAACAAATTGTTCGTTTCCATGTTTTGTATAATTGTTGATAAAAGTTACTTTTCTCTGGCGGCAGTATGTACGAGCTTTCGTACATTTTTATTAACAAGAAAAGCCAGGATGAAATGTTTGTTAAGAAAAACGGTTTACTAAGCAGATGGAACCATTCCACTAGGAAGTAATATAAAGACACTACGAGTGTTTCTCTTATTTTTACTTGATAAATAAGGAAATTCTATTTAAAAGAGAGCACGTCTATACCTTTTCTACGTGCTAACAAATAAGTTAAGAATGTAAACTGTTTTTATAAAATTCATGGTCGAAACGTGGAAACGTGACAATAAGAAACCAAATCATATGTATATTAAGGAAATTTATTTGAAATATATTCAGTGTTCTCATATCAGTCAAGTTGATTATAACTACCCATAGTTGTATTCGTCTTAGACAAGTGTCAAGTCAAATCTTGATACTCGGGATCACTCAGTTTATCATGTAAGGGATTTACAACCCTTTACATAACCTATGCGTTGCGGGATCATAGGGAAGTGTAAAAACTGTCAACTGTCAATGTCAAATTGACAATTTTCCATATAAATATTTTACGCTCTCGCTAGCGAGTGCAGTAATTATAACCCATTCTAGTTGTACCGTAGGCGAACGAAAGTTATCGACATAGGGTAACTGGCGCCGTTGAGGTTCTCGAGTGGATTACACGGACCTGCACGCGTAGCGTAGTACGCCCACCGACAAGGTGGACAGAGGACCTGATAAAGGCCGCGGGTCTCTTAAAAATATTTGAGGTACCTATAGGATTACTAGCAGGACGCTCTTGGTATTTTTCGCGACTTGTCTAGCCTTTGACTGTGTACAGCAGGACATGTTCGCTAAATATTCTTCGCCAAATAGATTTTCTGAAATGACTGGCGGCGGCCAGAAATTGCTACAACCGGAATGAAAGAAAATTGTCAGAGAAAAAATGGTCTCACTATTTCGGTTGATTTGTACGGTCGGACTACTGGGAAAAAAAAAGTCTCACTAGTTCGGTTAACCGAACTGTTAACCGAACTACTGGGAATAGACCAAATTAATAAAATAAAAATTTAGGGTGTTAATTAACAAATTGAAACAATTAAATAACTTTTGTCTCGTGTTTTTATTGTAATATACATAAAGTATACATTATACGAGATTATAATTTTATTGTTAACTTCATGTTCAAGCAATCCTTATCTAAAACAGTAAAGTATCGATCGATCGATTAGCGATAACGGTTGATAACAAACCCATTTATTGATCACAAAAAGTGATCAACAAATACTATAAGATTTATCCACGTTAAATAGTTATGCCTGCGTCTGTGTTTCCCCAAAATTACAACCTCGGGGTCTTCAAATGTAGGGTAAATGGGCAAGCGCTGCCTTGACTTTTATAAACAAAAAATCAAAATACTGTATTGACTTGCGATATATCGTTAAATTGTTATCTCCTAGCAAAAAAATATTCTTCAAAAACCATCTATCATTACAAATAGTTTTTCAGTGTATACAATCATCAATACTATTATAATAATAAATCTGTGGGTTGGTCATGGAGTAAGTTACTTTGTTTTCAGAGATAAGTATCGTGTTTATAGGCACTATACATGATACTGTAACTAAATTGACGATTTTTAGATATTTTTCTGTATGTCATGTATGTATGTTTCACCATAACTCTTAAACAAATTAACTGATTTTCATGAAACTTGGTAGATAATCATTTAGACGTACGGGACACAGGATAGGCTACTTTTTTCACGCGGGCGAAGTCGCGGGCGCCAGCTAGGGTAT